>JAPPVO010000024.1:25497219-26084035 GCA_030407325.1 Camellia japonica
AAAATTAGGAGATTTTTTTTTTTAAGATCCATAATATTAAGATTTTATATGATAAAAGATATGTAATATTTTCATAATAGTTAGGGTCCTTCAATACGGAGAAATTTTTGTTAACACAGAAATTTTTTCCTGACACGGAGAAATTTCTCTAATAACACAGAGAAATTTTAAAATTTATCCGATATGATCACAGAGAAATTTTATCAAGGGACCTTAACTAATAAAAAAAATATATTAAACCTCTCCTTAAGAAAACTCATTTTGTTAAAAAAACGTTTAACTAATTTGAAAAATCTATTTATCCTCAAAATGTTTATTTTAGCCACTTTAAAAAATTATCTTTAAAAAAATGCCAAACAACCTAACTATTAGCATTTGTGTGTGTGTGTGTTTTTTATTTATTTTTATAAACTTATTTTTAACTAATAAATTAATAGCTAACTGTCAAAAAGATATCTTAAAACACTACTTAACAAAACTCTTTAATTCTTTTAGTAAAGAACCATTTGTGATTCCTGAGTTGGCCAATACCAATAACCCACATTTGATTCATCACAACTTATTTCAAAGTCCTCTCATCCTATATTTATGAGATTAATTTTTTTCCCCCCCTTCCTATTGGGATATATTATTCAAAAATTATCTATTCTTAGGCTGTTTTCGAAATATGGTTAAAAGTTGATTTTTTAATTTTTTTTTTAAAAAAAGCATAAAAAATGTGAAAAATGTTCTAACTCAAAATATATTAAAAGTTTAAAAGTGACTTCTAACTTACTTTTCAAAATAAGTCTTCGTTAAATTATCCAACATAATTACATCCACGAATTAAAATGGACTGTACTTGCAGCATTCTCCTTATGCTGGCAAAAGACTTATTAGCATAATTTTGTTTCTATCAATTTTATTTGTGTATTCACTCTTACACTTTCAAACTTCTTAACAACTACACCTTAAAAAAATAATAAAAAATAATTCTTCTCAAGTCAAATGCTTCGTCCTCTTAGAAAAAAAACTGAAGTCTCGTAATTGATGAAGAGGGTTGAAATTGGGAAGCTAAAAAACGTAAAAATGTCGTCCAATTGGTTGCAACGGCTGTGCTACATACCTCTAAAACAGGAGCACTAAGCCAGCTCTAATGAGCTGGCAGTGCTGGAAATTAAAAAAAAAAAAAAAAAATAAAGAGAAAAACATCACATCAACTAGAGGTACAGTGTTTTTAGAGGTATTAGTGCTCTTTATTTTAGAGCTCTTAAGCAATTTTCTTGGTCGCAATTCCTTGCTGCCAAGACAAAAAGAAGAGCAGTTACGAGGCGCCATAGATTGTTGACTTTTCAGGTTTCGTTAGCAGAGCCACTCAGTCCAATCGAAAGGGGGCTACTTACTACTACTACTACTAGTAGGGCTTACAACGAGAAAGAATCCTTAACTACTACTACTACTGCTGAAGTGCCTACCATGATCCTACTATTGCTAAAGTGCCTACCATGATTAATTTTTTAAATTTTTTTAAAAATATAAAAAAAAATAATGTAGTGATATGACTCAAAATAGATCAAAAACTAACTTTTAACTTTTAACAAAGTTTTTAAATTGAGCCTAAAAACCCTTAAAACAAAAATAAAAAGAGGAGGTCAGGAGATATGAAAGATCTGTCAAGATTCATCACCACCAATCACCGCTCATCACTACCACTACCACTATCACCGGTAGGTGTTAGCAATTGGTTACTGGTCATGTTATATGATTCATTAAGTATATTATTTATAAAAATAAATAAATTAATAAGACATACATAATTTCATGATCAAGTTATAATTATTTTTAAAAAAATTATTAAAATTATACTAATTACTTATTTTTTTTAAAAGTAAATGTGATCTTGTTATGGGATTACAAATATTACTCGACGAAACCTACAATAAATTATTATGCCTTATAATTATAAGAATGTCATTGCCATATTATTTTGAATGCACTTTATGCATACAAATTATGTCTGTAAAATCACTTTCCAAGATATAATTATATGACTCTAAAAAATTTAATTGACATAATGCTTAAGGGTGGTTTGAGAAGTTGGTTGGGGCTAAATTAGCTCACTAAACAACAATAATAATTATTTTACTTTTTTTTCTCATAATTCTCAAATCAACTAAAAAAAGAAATCAACCAACTTTAAAAAAAAGAAAAAAAAAGCCATCATTTATAAATAAATTAATGTGCCAATTGTATAGACAGTATGAAGAGGAGAGAAAAGAAATAAATTAATTTCATATTTTTAGAGGATACATACATATTTTAGGCAGATTGTTCGAGATGAGTTTTGGAATTTTACTCCTTAAAACATCTAATTGATAAATTAATGATAAAAGAGTTGTTAGAGATATTCTAACAACTCGCATTAGCATTCGAGTAATACCTCTCTAGGGTTTAAATAGCGAAATGAAATAGAATAGAATAAAACAATCATTTATTAACCTTCTTGTGAAATAATTATTCTTTTATAATTATAAATAATAATTTTATATGTAAAATGAATAATATAATAAAATCATTATTACCTTACAGTTCATTTTAATAAATCAGACAAGTGTTATAGTTAAACTTTCAGTTTCCCATAATCCCAGGAGTCGGTTGACAATTGATCTTTGTTTTGAATTGCAACTATTATGGAGTCAAATTTACTGTAGAGGAAAATTATTGAGTGATGTTTGGTCAAATTTATGTGGTGCCCTAACTTTATTCTCATTGATTAAAACAGTGAAAACTAATTCTTTTGTATTAGTTTTAAAAAAAACATTAGAAATATAATGTAATGAACAACGTAAATCATTAAGGTAAGATCACTAAATAACCTCTTGACCGTTGTACATGATGAAAAAAAGTGTTGGAAAGAATCCGAATAATGTGAACCACCATGAACTCATTTGATATACATGTACCTAAAGTCTTGCTACTGTGAGACATGAACTAGTGGTGTCTTTCTTTACTTCAAATCAGAGAGATTAAAGAACATTAACATGATTACTGAACAGACTAACTTGAGGCAATGGATGAGTACAAAATTTAAAACCTTCAGTTTGTTGCAGACTCATCTCAAATAGTGATTTTAAGTCCTCAAAAAGAAAATTCTAACAGTTCATGTCATAGTGAGCTCCACTTTTATTTCGTCTTCTTCCTGCAACTTTCCTTTGTGTTTCAACAAGAATTTAGACTATGTTTAGATTATAAAAAAGAGATAATAAAAATATATGCTTGGTTTGGTTTTGAGAGAGTAGTTTTTAAAGTAGTTTTGGAATTTGAAAAGATTTGATATTTTGTTGTAATTGAATAGATATGTGTGAGAGAAAAAGTGATTGAGAAGGAAAGAGGAGAGAAAAAATGATTGATTGATGTGTAAGAGAGAGAGAGAGAATGATTTTGGAAATTGTTTTGAAAAAATTACAAACCAAACAAGTTTTTTAGAAAAAAATTCCCAAAATCACTCTATAAAGCCAAACCAAACATCATTTCAGGTCTCCATAAATTTAGCATTTGAAAGAATTGGAATAAGAAAGTGATTATCAATTATTTATTTCAATCAGAATCACATTATTAAACTACGGAAGAATATCCTGTGGGAATATTAGATTTTCAGAGGAATGTTAAGCATTTAAGAGTAAAACAATAATTAGACTGATAATATTTAAAATTTTGATAAATTACATTAGCATCTCCTCACATTTGAAAAAAATACAAGAAATTCTATAATTTGACATAATTATACCGACTTCAAGGCCAAAAGGACATAATTAACACATAAATTTTATTACTAGTAATAAAATTCTCAATAATGAGATTCTCATTTCCCTCAAGATTCTTGTCATCCAAACATAAGAAAAGTTCTATGGTAACCATGCCAATGTGGTGTAGCAATCAGAACAAGAGCTCATTCAAATGATAAAACAAAGAATTTAACCAAGAACTTACTAATAAATGAACTTACTAATAAATAACAATGATCCAAGTATTACATATATACATGTACACAAGTTTCCCTTTTCTGGGAAGAAGGAATTGTTACAGCTGATTAGCAGGAGGAAAAAAGTTCATTTTCCTATGAATCTTTTGGATACAAAGATAAATCAATACATGACACCTCAACAGCTTCCAAAAATCCAAAGCCAAAAACTAGTCATTTGGTCTACGCTTATTGCCTGCCGAGCCACCTCTGCTAGGTCGAAGAGTTCTAGTATAAAGTTAGCTTTTTTAGAGTAGAGAGTCATACAAGATCAATTCTACACATGTTGTCAGGCTGTTGGTACACGATTAAGTTGTAATATATGCGTTCTCAAACTACAGTGCTTAACCTGTTATCGAAATTTTGAAAATGGGAAAATTATCATCAGTGGATGAAGCGGAATTTTTTTTATGAACAGAACCGATGGTTTATATACCTGCAGGGCTGCTAACACAGACAAGAAATCTTTGCATTGTTCAAGCAAAGCACGCTCTTTGGCAATCACTTTTGAGAGTTCAGACACCAAAGAATTCATGTCCTCCGCCTGAAAATGATGAATGGTGTAAAGATATAACATTTGGCTAAACTTAGCTTTCAGCTGATATTCAGTTCAAATCTCTCTCAACTTTATATTTGTTCCTTTAATCACACTGAAAAATCAAAAGCAAATAACCATGTCTAAAAAGCCACTTTGCATTGGAACTTCATTTTACCAGTAGTTAATGATAAAGCAAAGTTGGCCACAATGATTATCTGGCCATTTTCCTACGTCCTATGATGATTATAGGATAAGAGGAGTCTTAAATACGGACACACCCCCATGGTGACATGCACATTTAGTCCATATAAAGGTCCACAAGAACAGCAGGCAACTTATAGAAACCCCAACAGAAACTATACACACACGACTTCATGTTACCCCACATACATTTCGAATTTCATCTTCAGTTTAGAAACAAAACATGTTGACCATGGCCATCGAATACCAGCCTCCAATTTAAGGAAGAATCAATTAGTCCATATTGCCATTCCTCTGTGTGTGTGTGTGTTTATGTTTTCAAGTCTTCATATGCATAACAATACATGCATTTATATATGTATTTCATAATCACCATCTGTCACACTAGCAATATTTCTTAAGAGTAATCATCAAAATGAATTAAAGATCTGCTGTCTCCTAGACAGACTTCCTAGTTGATGAGTTGGCTTCCTCCATATGGTAGTTAGCTTGATGGGTGCTGTTGGGTCCGTAAGTTTAGGAGTTTTTTAGGCAACATTGTCTGTGAAATTTGGACGTAGGATTTTAAGCCAAAGTTAGTGCCCTTTTGGTTGTAGCCTTAGATACACTAGAAGCCAAGATTTCAAAACCTCATTAATAATGGTGATTTCCAAGGCTGTCTCTTGTGCCAAAAAATGGAGGCAGGGTAGTTGGACTCGACACCATAAGGTTACAAAGAGAGAAATTATATCCTTGTTTGCATAATTTGGAAAATTGGATGGATTTTTGTTCAGGCTTCTACAAGTTTTACAGTGAGAATGGCATGCCTAACGATTGTTTTTTTATGGTGTGTGGAAGGGGAGTAAAACCATTTCCGTTCGCTTTTGTCATCTCTTCAAGCAAATAATCAAACACAATGATTTTATTTAAGCAAATTGGTTCAGTGAGTTGATTGTGATACCCTCCCTATATGGCTATTAAAAACTCTGTGATTTCAAAGGAATGCAAAATAATGACGTCAACTAAATCATGACTGTATGTATACCCCGAGGACACATTATAATTGTCAATCTCAAAATTTCAAATCTCAGAAACTTCTATCAAATATGTAATAATCCAAAACAGAGCAGGGACCAATAGAAATTAGTGGAGCAATTGCCTAGTCTTTACAGAGCATGTCATTCACAATATTAGTCGAATTAAAAATGAAACATAGCCATAGAAATGAGCAAATGAGATTACCTTCGACAAAAGCGAGCATATTGAGGATGCCATTGCATGCATCACATCGACTGCTGAACCAATAGCATCCTTTACACTTTGGACATCAGCCTGTTAAAATGACAGGCAAATGCAGATTTTGTCAACCTCCATGGTCAGAGTCTGTTCAACTCTTCTTGACAGGTGAGATAATACTAAATAAATAATAGAGAGTAAAATAACCAAACACACATACAATTGCTCCTCCAACAACTGGAAGACGAAGAGTGCTAGCCTTCAAAGCTTCAATTGCTCCAAGCAAAGAGAGAGAATGGTCTTTATCTAAAGAAGCCCAATCTTCCAAACAGGTTATCTATATTTAACAAGTATGATATAGTTCAGATATGGTTATGGATTGTGTAACAAAAATCATCAATCAAAACCCAGCAAAATAAATGTTCATAAGCAATCGTTGCAAATACCAATCATGACAAAACAATCTAACAGAAACTTGTCGGTATTAAACTGTTAACATTTCACCTTTCCCCTAAAGTAAATTCTGCTGCCATGTTACCTTTGGATCCTTGTTTTGCAGAATAGCAAATCAAAATTGACTATAAGGAAAAGAATGTACAAGGTCCAGATGAGAAGCTCCCTTCCAGAAGAGAATGAAAAGGGGGGAAAAACCATGAAATAATCAACTGCTATGGAGGGAAAGAAAAAGAGGGGCACTTCTTTACCAAACTAAGCCTTGTATCTCAATCAAGTGAGGTCTACTAATATGAATACTTTTTCGGCATTATGCTCTATCTAAGGGCTATATGCTCAATTAAATTAAACAAATTCATATAATCTTTCACTACCACATCCCATATCAGTTTAGGTCTACCCTTCATTGCCATTTATAGTGATCATATCACTCTTCCTTACCGTTTCATCTATAAATTTTCATTGTACTTGTCCATCTTTCCTAGTCTTATCACAAATCCATCAAACATTCATATATCACTACACTCATTTTATAACTATGTTATTTCTTAGTTGCCTAACATTTTGTTCAGTAAAGCATTGGTGGACTTATAGTAGTTCTATAAAATTTTACCTTCAAAAGAAAAGAAATACTTCAAGATCAAGGAAACTTTTGTAATAAGGAAAACAAATTCTATTTATGGAACCTAGAACTTATAGAAATATAGAACTTAGTTGCATGAAACGAGGGCCGGGGAACAAGGGCATATAGAAGTTTTTTAAATTGGGAGTACCTATGATAGTGTGTACATATTCTATATATTAAATATATGATAACAAATATTCTTTCTGCTTAGTAGTAATGTGTTACAAATAAATATTAGAGATTGATATCAACTATAAAATTGTCTTTGTTAAATATATTTATAAATAATGTAAATAGAAAGTACTAAAATAAAGCCAATTTCTTACAAGTTAAACACCACACTAGTAGAAGTTCTTGCTACTAAGATATAGAATTATGGTTTCATATATGTCCACAATCTTGTTAGACAGGAGGAATTGAGTAGAT
Organism: Camellia japonica; assembly: GCA_030407325.1. Lineage (NCBI taxonomy): Eukaryota > Viridiplantae > Streptophyta > Magnoliopsida > Ericales > Theaceae > Camellia > Camellia japonica. Next base: position 25,504,678 of record JAPPVO010000024.1, read on the forward strand.
GAATGGAGGTGAGCTACTCAGAGTGGGGTCATATGGGAAGATGATGGGCAATGAGATTACCAGAAAATATTAGTGGTTGAGGACAGAGTTGAGGCGAACTTAGGAGAGAGCGTGATAGCAAATATGTCTTTTGAACCAATTGGAAATGACAACCGCTCAAAGCTTGGTGATACAAACATCCTACTCGCCATACACAATTTGATGGGTTTGGTGGTGTGCCAAAGCATTGGCTAGCTTGGTGCAGTAATTTTCACCTGTACTTATCAATGGGGGAAGACTATAACAACGCACATCTGTGCTTGATGCATCTTAATATTTATGGAGATATGGCCTTTTCTCCATAGATGAATATATTGATCAAGTAAGAAGCCACTGTTTCTGCTCTAAAAGTATCCCTACTTAATAAAGTGAATATGTCTAATGGTTGCAAGGGAGATAGGGAAAGGGAATGCTCGGCAAGTAAAGGATGACATGCCTGAGCTAAGGGTACCTGGTCAAGCCAAAGGGGTGCTCTAGATTGTCTGGAGAATGCCCCATTCATAAGTGCCCAAGCTTAAGGTTAGGGCATTATGTGCGCTAGCCTTGGCTGGCCTAGCTCGATCCTGAAGGGGAGCATGTGGAGATATGTTGTTGGTCCACATGTCATGTCACGAGGTTGATGGGTAGCGCCATACTTATGGAGATGCCAAGGAGATGTCATGAACATGCCACGTAGGCTTTGACTTGTATAGTTATATTAACTTCATGATGAAGATCATAGAAAGAAGAAAAAGAGCAAATCTGGAATTTCACATGAAAGCATATTTAGGACATCAAGAATTAAAGATTTAGAATAATTTCAAGTCCTCATGTCATTATAGTAGGTTTTAGTAATTAAGGGTATAATGGTAATTCCAATAATTGTTGGACATGAGTTGTAGAGGTTGCCCATGGGTTTTATTTCGGGTCAAGTTATTAAATGGGTCATTATATATGGGTTTCATCATATCTAAAATAATTTTAGTGGTCAAAAGTCCAAATTTCTTATTTTGATATTGGAGTAGAATTAGAAGTCATTAAAATTTCCTATTATGATTGAAGTAGAATTGAAAGTCATAGTTGGTCTAGAATATTATTAGTTGCTAAATATTTTTAGTTTCTAAATTTGAGTTATAGTCCTTATAGAATTAAGAGAGTCTTTAGTCTATAAATATGTGTAATCTCAATGATTGAGGAGAAGAGTTATTATTATGAAAATTTGAGATACTGTTTGTGTGATTGGCTTATCCCTTGTGAGAGTGAAGCATCTCTCTCTCTCTCTCTAGCAAGGTTACTGTTTATTTCACTATTCACAGTGTTTAGAACAGCCACCCAACATCCTCTAAACACTTGTATTTTCATTCCCAAAATCCTACCTTTTTACAAACCCTTAAACTCCTATTTTTCTAAAATACTTTTGCAGCCATAAAATTCCACCAAATACAGCCCTATAAATCTATTGTTGCTGCTGCCAGTATACTTAAACCGGGCTCACTACTTGTTGGAAAGTAATCCCTACTCGCCCTACATCACTTCAACTCTATCAATTTCACTATGCAAGGTATTGATTTGACTCTTCCATTGTTAAAAAGAGGTGCTTAGAAATGCAACATGGAGCATCCAACCACCAACGTCAATGTGTAATGTTTTTATATGAATATCAAAAACAATAGCAATCAATTCATGGAAAGAAGAAATGCATTATAAGATGATCTTAATAAGGTCACTTTTATAGAAGATGTGAAGAAAAATGTCTAGTTACCTCTTAGTCATTTTTGTGTTGGTTTCCAAATATTGAGTCTTCAAATTTTAATTTTAGCTTAGTTTAGTATTGAACATGTTCATAGTGAAGATTAGAGATGAAAGACTTCATGTGCAAGCTTTGATCAGATACACGGACTCTACACTCTGTGAACTCATGCATTGCATTAGCATCATTTAGAAAGTTTTATCTAACTTAGCCTATTTGGGCTTGTTCTTGTTAAGTTCATGACCTTAGACAGGCCATTGCGATAGTCTAACAGTAAACTATCTAAGGTCATGAACTTAATCTAACGGGCTTGACCTTAGGACCAAATATATTTAGTTTTTGGACATAGTGCAATGGCCTGTTTTGAAATTAGGTTTGAAACAGTACTTTACACATTTTAATGCGAGGTGTACTGTTCAAATGCACAGGGTCTTTTGTTTTCAAAACCTTTTCCCAATGTATTGCCCATTTGAATGTTTGACTTACTGTTTTGTTTTATTTTATGCATTGTTCATGACCAATGTGTTCACCATTTGAAACGGTCATGGACCCTTCAAACAAATGTCCTTTGATATGCGATTTCTTGTGTCTCCAAAACAGAATCCTTGTGGTTCTTGTTTCCTAGTTCACTGTCACATCCCCTTTCCCCACTGCCTCCTACCCTACCCCCATCCACAGCCCATTATCCCCCATTGGACACCAAAGCCACACAGGATCATTTTTTTAAGAAAAATCACTAATTGGGCCACCGTAGCTGGAAGATTTGATAGGGCAAGGGAAGGACCAATTTCTGTGAATTTGACGCTGGCCGAATCCAATCAAGATGTCGAGGGTTTGATCCAAGGCCCTAACAATGGTGTGACTGTCCTGTTGAGTTAGTGCAAGCTGTGAAAGGATTAGATTTGCATCTTCTCTTCCGGCAAATCAAGATTGAGACTGCACCGACAACTCTTTTCTCTCTATGATGGGAAGGTTTTTACAGTGGTGGTGTTACAATGGCTGCATGGTGGGGGCAAGGGTTTGGGGGTGGCGGGATGGTGGGGTTGCCATGACTCTCCCATGCATTCACCCCCCTGACATCCTAGGGCCCTAGGCTGGTAGCAAGACCTAGGCATCTATTACTTAGGATCATTGGAAGATTGTGGACAGGAGGCCAGCTTTCCTTGGCTCAACAGAGCAGAGGTATCAGGTACCTATCGTAGAGAAGGGCTTAGGCATCCAATCAACACTACTCAGGATCATTGGAGAATTATGGATTGGAGGCTAGGATCGAAGGCTTATCTAGCTTGCTCCCCAAGGGGAAGCAACTTCTCCTTGACCGGTCTTAGAGACAGAGGGGCATTGACCCGACACCTGGCACCTTGAAAATGTATCATAACCACATACATCATATCATACCTAACTCTGCAACTCCCATAATACAGCCTCCAAGGTTTGAATCATCCGAAGCAATGATAGGCCTGATACACATCTTCTCTGTTGAGCCAAGGAGAACTGGCCAACTGTCCATAGGGGTGTTGACCTTGAACAGTCTTGAAGCTTATAAAAAGGAGTATCCATGCTCTTTAAACACAACACAACTCTTGTTATCATCTTCCGTAATTCTATTGACTCAGATCACTCACTACCACCCTCTTTTTGTCTAAGGCTGCCTTGGGTCTCTCTTCCTCGGCCTCCAGCGATCCTCGGTCATTGAAGTTCCTACCATATTCCCAATGCCCATGACCGACCATCTCAATACCAAATACCTATTATGTTAAATAACTAAAACAAATACACAAATTGCAATAGAAGGAAGGCTTCCCATCAAATGGTTCTTTTTATTAAAAAAAAAGGACGACCCAATACAAGAGACCCCCGCTAAAGTGAGGTATTGGGAGAGTAAGATGTACACAGTCTTACTCCTATTTTTGATGAGGTTGTTTCCATGACTTCGTGCCACCAGGGACACTAAGGCAAGCCTTACCTGATGATTCTTTTTTTTTTCAGTACAAATTTATTGGTCATATAATGTCAATATAAGGCTCATCTAAGGACAAAATGATGCTGGAGAATTCTCTTTACCTACTCTATTCAAACTTTTTGATGGACAATAAACAAATAAAAAAACAAGACGTCATACACAGTGCACAAGGGCTCCTGCTCACAGCAGGGTTGAGGAGAGTTAGTTGGTAGGAACACTTAACAAAGAATAGGAGTAATACCAGAAGCTAAACTTCAGTCAACTAGAATTAGCAACTGTAAGGAAGCAAACATTCATGTTTTTAACATGTGAAAAAGTATTCAGTGTGTTTGGTTTGAGTTTTTTGGATTAAGTTTTTTGAAAATTGAGTTTTTTAGTTTTCGTATTCTTTTGTTTTTAGTGAATATTTTTTAAATTTTAAACATTTTTTTAACTTTTTTAGATGCACCTTAGTTAGATGTATCTAAAAAGTAAAAAAATTGTGAAAAAATATTTTAAAAAATTAATAAATACATAAAAATACAAAAAATGTATTGAATTCTTGTATTTTTTTTGTATTTTTGGTATTTAGTGAATTTTTAAAAGATTTTTTTTACAATTTTTTTACTTTTTAGGTGTATTTATGTTAGGTGTGTCTAAAAAGTAAAAAAATTGCTTAAAATATTAAAAAAATTCAATAAAAACAAAAAAACACGGAAAATAAGAATGTAGAATTTTCTAAAAAGTGTTTTTTGAAAAATGAAAACAAGCATATTTTTCGCATATCATAACTGCTCAATAACTTTTGAATGTGTGAATTCCCGAGAACTGCTGGCTAGCCCTGTGATTCTACACTTATCAGTATTCTTGTTGATTTTCCTTTTACTTTTTCATTCTTATTCTTTGCTGTTCCTCTTTCATTTTCATTCTCATTCTTTGTTCTTCCTCTACTCTTCCTAGCTTTCTGGAAGTGACTTCTCAACCAAGATCTTATAAAGTATCTCTTTTTCCTTTTTCGTTCTTATCCTTTGTTCTTCCTCTTTCTGCTTCTAGCTTTACTAGAGTGACTTTTCAAACAAGATTACAGTAATCTAATGGAAGGAATATATCCAACTAACACCCAATTTGAAAATCCTGAAGTAATAATGTAGTCTAATAATTGTAATGAAGACCTCAATTAAAAGATATTCAATTTTTGTTCAATTTTTTTTTTTTTTTTAATCTAAGTGCACATCAGACTTCATTTACCAGCAAAAGTGTAGAATCACAGTTCAAACAGAATTTCTCAGTAATTTATATTTAATTTTCAATTGATTAATAAGCTTACAGCCATACAGAGAACCTGGAATTATATTTACACAAAGCCTAATGCATGTCAAAGAGAACAATGCACCCCTCAGATAAATGCACAGAAACTGTAGAAGATTCTCACCATAAAAGCCAATGCTTCAAACATTTGAAAAGAAGGCAAGAACCTGAAACAATTTTGTTCTAGTGCACTGAATTTCTTAAATGTTTGTTTTGGGACTGAACTTCTCCTATGAATATAGCTAAGCATTCTGGTCCAGTACTTTTCGAGTAAATTTTTTTTTAACACATTATGAAATTAAACAAAAATAGGGTCCTATTTGCCAAATAAAAGAACACAGTACCCATGTCATTGCTCCCTTAACATTATTAAAAGGCTTACCCAAATTTTTTATAGCTTTCCATATTAACAATATCCTAAGCCTACTTAATTCAATTTATAGCTAATGAAATCAAGTTATGACATAACTTATTATAATGTAGACCTAGTAAAGAATTTTTTTGTCACTAAAATTTGAAACTCGCATCTTGTGCATTCTAAAATATATTTTTGTAAGAGCTGAACCTAATTTACAACCTAAACCAGCGATGGACTCATTATGCAACTCTAATCTTTCTTAAGTAAACGAGGGTGATATGCATTCAACTTACTCTCCCAATTTACAAAAACGTGTGACTAGATATTAATCCTAAAGTGTTCTCATATTGAAAGTGGTTCAGAAAAATGATACCAAGGAGATCAAATATACTGCAAAGCCAAACAAAGATTTTCAACTTATAAGTTGCAGCAGGATTCAGTATTGCAGAAAGAATGAAGCCACAAACAAATCTTACTTGTCCCTTGAGAATGGAGGCTAGCTTCAACTTTTGCCTCAGCAACTGTAACCGGTGCCTTTTTTTGGTGACTGAATCACGAAGATCTGAGATTGTTATCCACGCATTCCACATATTTTTCTGGTACAAAGGAAACCATTTTAGCTAATAAAAACATTGACACTACATAATGCTATTTTTATCCTTCAGCAACAGAGTAACTCATCTTAGCACAGCATCCACATATGCCAGGTGACCAAATTTTTTTGTGGACAGTACAAACAAGTTCAAGCATCAAGAACAATGACCACACAATTAAACAGATATGCAAAATTGGAATGTACTATTAAGGTTTCAGTGAAATACTAGCAACAATGGGAACTCAGGACTTATCCACAAGGTGTAAAAGAGTAGAGCCAACCAAGCCTATTTAACAAGGCTCCATCACTTCATTCCAATTGGGTTGTTAAGGGTGCCATGGGACTGAAAAAATTTGAAAATGTCCAAAATCCTTATATATTAAAGGGTAAATTGCAAATACACCCCCTGGGGTTTGCTTAAAATACGAATATGCCCCCTGTGGTTTGGAAAATTACAAATATCTCCCTGTCAGAATTTTTCATTTAACAGAATTAATTGAAAAAGTGAAATTTCTACCTGTTCACCTATACAATAATAAAATTATCTGAATTATTAATTGAAATAAAATTTTAACATTATTAAAAATTATTAATTAACTTGATGATTTATTAATAAAAGGACCTATTTGTTATGAAATTAGAAACTTTATGGGGCAATTTGTAATTTAAGGAAACCTCAGGGGGTGTGTTTGTAATTTACCTTATATTAAAACAGCATAACCAAGCTACAAAAGCCTGATTTAGGGATGGGGAAAAAAAATTGCGGATTTAATTAAGTAAATTAGAACTCCAATCTTTGAGAAGAAAATAACAGGACTAAAGCATGCACGATTCAAATCCAGTTTCATGTTTTTAGTTTTTATCTCCCCCGTCATTTTCAGTAGCATGATGGGAATTGTAGAACACAAATCCTATTGGCACATGGATGGAAGTATCTCCAGTCATGTCTTTTACTTCAGATTGATGCATACAATATAAATATAGCTTTGAAACGCACCAAGAATACATCTAGTTATCTCAACTGACAAATGAGAGGAATTGCCAGATAATGGAGAGACTCTCCTTACTCTTTAACCCTCGCTGATGATCAACTCAACGTCTCTGCAGTGTGAATGAAAATAGATAGAGAGGTTGAAGAGCCCACGAGAATTACATTAATAAGGGCAAGAATACTTGAGTTAACACATTCAATGGCTGCAAGAACTCAACTAAACTCAAGAACAGATTGTCCCAAGTATTTTGGGGTTGGTATATGAACCTTGTTATGTCATTTCGCTATAGTAAGGTCATAACTTCAATAAAACAACATGCTACCATATCTTCTAGTACTATATCAATCTAGGTTAGTTTGGTCTTCCTCTTCCCCTGGAATTAGTGTAGATGTGATCAATCTCACACTTTCTCACCAAGTGCAATTGTAGATTTTTATCGCATATCTCGATTCTCCAATAGGTACCAGTTCTATCATCTAACAAATTTATTCATCTTTAATTTTATGTTTTCTCCTTTAACACATATTTCATCTTAACATCCACATTTTGATCATGCCCATTGATTTATATTATTTTCCAACAGCCAAGCAGTCCATCTTTAAAGCATGGTTGATCTTGTAGTCGTTTTATAGAATTTTCAATTTAACTTCAGGAGTGGAGTATACAACAATCACGCTATACACTGGAAGCCTCATTCATTTACCCCGTTTTCATTCCATGAGTAACTTCACCCCTAATCTTATAGACAGCAAACCCTTGGCATCTTTTGGCCTTCAATCTCCACTACTTCTTTTGTATTTCTAGTTTTACAAAAATTATGTTATGTATTCAATTTTATCCCAACTTATGCTAAACAAACCCCTTTAACTTTAGAGTTTTTCTCCAAATTTAGCCCCACTTTAGTTTCATCATTTACACAATATAATCAACAAGTACCATGCACCATAGAACCACATCTTCAATATGAGGCATGCCACAAAGAGCTGAACACAAATTTAAAGAAATGGCAAAAATCGGAAAGCAGTCAGTTCTAAACTTAAAGCAACGAGAAAAAATGCTTAATGCAAATCCCTAATGTAAGCCCATTGCGAATTGGATACTGAATGATCTGAAGTAAAGGAATGTAGGTCCTCCACAAATGAAAGAGTAAAGACCAATGTTTATTGACTCTTTCTTAGTGATAATAGAGCATCCTAGGTTGAAAATTAGGCTAAAGCCATCTGGAAAGCTTGCTCTAACTCTCTGGCAGTCAGCTGATCTGTCCATTAATTCAAGTACACTATTGAGGTATTCCTTGATCACCCTAGAAGGAACACTATCATTTCTCTAACTGTTGAGGTATTCCTTGACCACCCTAGAAGGAACACTACAACATCTTTTCTCTAATCTAACTCATGATTTCTCATAAACACACTTTGCGTGTAGTGCTTATATTTATCAGAACCCATTTAATTCATTTCTGTTTGCAGGAATTTGATTAAGTAAATAATTTACCCACCTGCCTCAAATTTGCAAACTTTTCCATCATAATAAATAGTTGTTTAATTCTAGAACATTTGTCTCCATCTTGCAGGTTTCTTTTATCCTGCATTTTATTTCTTTCCAACGTCTGAGATAAGAATTTCAAACCAAGATTTCAAATTTCCAAGGGCTCTATTTATCAAAAAATAAATAAATTCCAAGGGCTCTAAACAGGTTCTTCTGCTTGAAAGAGTGTGATAGAATTATGAGTCTGATTATATCAACTATGTACGATCAACATTAACAAAAATGAGCAAGCTGCTTGAATGTGTTAATCTAATTTTCTTAGTTTTATTCTTTCCTACAAGTGCAGACCGCCCGTTAACGTTATGGGTATAGAGGTGCTGTTAAAGAATCAACAATGAGGCCTCTTCACTTCTATGCCTGGAATTATATGTTCAAGTGAGAATGTAAAATGTGCACAAAGAACATGGGATGACAAGGTTTTGACATAGAAAACTAGTTAATTCTGCAATAATCTCTTATGATTCTACCATGATCATTAGTTACATCAAGGATATACCATCAATGAGGATGATGAATACAAAGTATATGATGAACAAGAACTAAACAGAACCCATCCACACAGGCCATAAATTATATCAAGAATGATAAATCAAATTCAATCCATCTAGAATAATAGAACATAATTCAAAATACCTTACCTCTGCACTATGTTTCTGCACCAACAAGGTAGCTTCTGTCCTAGCATTTACAAACCGCCATTGCAAGTGCCGATTGTACAAGAGTCTTAAAAAGTGCGCATCGAGAATGCGATTCTCCCCCACCTTCCCCCTTCGAACATCAACAGCAAAACTGAGAACCGAAGGGGTCTCACCAAAATTACTACTAATTGAGTTTCTGACCCGAGATGGACTAAGCGTTCCCCTTGACGGTGATGAACCCACTGATGTCATAAGTTTACTTGGTGATGCAGCCCTAATACTTCCTCTAACAGGCGATGACATTGTTCGTGGAGACGACAATGGGCTATCACTTGGGAACTTTTTTGATTGAGCAAACTTAGGTGGGACTACCATTTTCGCAGGACTCGTAGACAATGGTGAACCCGGATCCTGCAACCTCCTCAACCGACTGTTCGTCTCTTGCCAAAACCTCGCTGAAACCGCAATCCCACGAGGCCCGCTTCGCCCCCTCACAAACCCACCACATTCTTGAACTCCTGAAGTAGTACTACCAGAAGAAACACTATCTGTATCAGACACACTAAGATCATTCACCACAGAGGACTCATTCACTGAGTTACTACCATCTGGGCCACGTTGAATTGCTTTCAACAATTCAGCATTGCTCAAATCACGACTCAATCTACCATCAAAAGATGCCCTCCTACCCTCATCAATCATAGATTGCTTCAAAGCCCTAATTACATTCCCAGATCCAACCAACTTCTTTTTATTATTACAATTATCCTCAGTGAAATCAAAACTCGTGGACAATGAATTCGGTTGCCGGGTTCTACCTGGCCACCGATGCTGATCAATCGGCTTCGAATTCGCCACCTGATCTCCACCTCTAGAAGGAGGAGTACTAGGCCTCTTTCGCTCCGGCGTAACCTTCCTCACATTGCTCAAATTGGGCTTCGAATTCTCCACCTTAGTCTTGCTAATCGGCAGCGAAAAAGCTTCCCCTTGAAACGAAACCGACAAGCTCCGAGTAGAAGTCACCAGAAGCTTCGTCGCCGCCGATACTTCACCGACATTGCCCAGTTTGGAATGAAGATCCGCCACGGGCCGCCTCCGGTCCGCCGAAACAGACCGCTTCGGCGGCGCCGGAGAGGGCTTATTCGACAAAGGAGTCGAATTTCTGGAAACTAGAGGAGAAGGGTATCTTCTAGGAGTTGAAGAAGAAGGGGACATGTATCTAGAAGAGACTTGCTTTGATTTGGGTCTTTTGGGACCTTCATTGTTGTCTCTTTCAGAGGGCAACAATGGAGGTCTTCTAGGGTTGAGTTGTTGTTGGGTTGAATCTTGAGAAGGGGTTTTGGGGTTTGGGGGTTTGTTGTTGAAGCTGTTCCAGAAACAGCAGCCACCATCATTGCACATATAAACCAGAGATTGAGGGGTGGAATCACCTCACATTTTTTTTCTATCAAGAAAGAGAGTTACCCAGAAACTCCATTAGCATTTCCATAGCCAAAAAAACCTGCAAAAATATCAAGAAATTCCAGTACAGCTCAGAACCCCAAAATTTGTCTTTGGAGGATTCCACATTTTTTGTAGAAAAATGTATAAAACATAGAACAACACTACACTACAGTCTAGAGAGAGAAAGAGAGAAGTGATGTTCTCTCCGGCGTGAACAGTGGTCGAGAGAGAAGAGAGAAAGCGAGAGAGAGATGCGTGGGTTGGGGCTGAGATTTTTTTTTTTTGGGGGGTGTACACAATGTTGGTGAATCTTTGGAGAGACGTTACGCTAACCAAAACACATTTTAGTTAATTTTTGAAATTAAGTTGAGGATTTTTATTTATTTATTTATTAACTTCTATTCGTTTTGGCTTCACATGAAAAAGGTCAAAAACCCACCTAAAAAACCATTAAAAAAATTATGCCAAATGGAATAGGAAAAAAAATACATTAAAAACAAATATATATATATATATATATATATATCTATTTTGAGAAGTAGGAAAAACAAGCAATACAAAATTATTCAAAACCCTCAACTATTTTATCTCTTGTGAATTTTTTTTTACTCACACTTTTTATGGACTAGCTTTTGTAGTGTTGTGTCTTTAGGTGCCCCAACTCCATTTGACCCTAATGCCAATTTTTTTCCTTAGTAAAAAATGTATGTACATGGGTAATTTGAAAAGAAGTTAAAAAAGCTAATTTTTAAGTTTTTAAACTTTTTTACACAAAAAATCATAAAAAAAGTACATTGTTTTAACACAAAAAACGAAAAAGCTACAAAAAAGTCAAAAAATTAGCTTTTACCAACTTCTCAAAACACCACTATTAGTAAGCTATTTTAGTTTTTGATTATTTTAGTGGGCTAAAATTTTTATGTTTAGAAAGATAGTTAGATTTTTTTATTGTTGAATGTGATGTTATGAGTTTAATGTGATATTTTGTCTTATTGACTATTTTAACATATTCTTTCATTTTGTGAATTTTAATCCGAAAAGCCTTTGCCAAACACCCCTTATATATGGTTTGCAAGAGTGGCAATAGGGCACGATGGATCAAGTTTGTAATGTCTTGTCTTTTTCATTCTTTATTGACACCAAGAAAATCAAGGAGATATTTATCAATTTTAAGAAAGGACAATATTAATGAGAAAAAGATAAAATAACATATGAGAAACAATTGATAAGTAATCAAAATTAAAATATTAAATATAAGAGATAAAAATACAAAAAAGAGAGATATGTGAACAATTTAGTGTTTAATCTTATTATATTTAACATATTAAAATTTATATATAAATAGAAATATACATACAAAAGTTATATAAGAAGGGATAAATGGTCATCCTAATGGTTTATTATAGTTTGTTTACTTTGATACTTTTCATTGTCTTATTCAACGAAGTTTTTATTCTTAAAAAATAAAATGTGGCTCTTTATTGATAATTGTTACCATTGACCAGTGCCAAACAAAATGTGGCTAACTTTAATTTGTATGGTTTGGCAAATAACTACATAGCCAATTATTACCACTGACCAGTGCCAAACATTTGAGATAAAAGGGTGTTTTGGGAAGTTGGTAAAAAGTTGATTTTTGACTTTTTATTAAGTTTTTTAGCTTTTTTGGAAGTGATTTGGGAAGTTAGTAAAAAGTTGACTTTTTTGATTTTTGATTTAATATTTTTTAAAAGTGTCACATCAGTTTAAAATGACAAAAATATCCTTACTTTTTAATTAAAAACACTTTTTTAAATTAATTAATTATAATGTCCTAAAGGATAATTTGGTAAATTTTTAAGTGGTTTTTTTTTCTCTTCCCAAATGGGAATATCAGCGTTTTGGGAAGGTACTGAAAAACGCTGGCTTTTTGTTCACTTGTCAAAACGGCACAAAATAAAAAATGGATAAATTAGACTGATATTTTTTCAAAGTTTGAAAAAAAGAATAATAAGAAAATAATTTTGTATAATATTGGATTTTCTTAAAATTGTAATTCATATAACTTTTAAATCCCTTTTTAATAAAAAAAAAAATCGTTAATCATATTGATAAAAAAAAATATTATCATTTGTTTTACATTGAAATGTATATTTTACCTTATTTACTAGCCTTCACATCATTTTTGTATTTATTCTTAACTTTAAAATACAAATCAATATAATTAATCTAAAATTACAAATCTTTGTTATATTTTTTTCAAGTCTCAAAAAAATACAGTGTAATTTATTTAAATAAAAAATTATATTATAATTTATAGTAATGGTATACCTATGAAATGAAGCATTTATTGGGAAAACATGCTATGAGATTCATTGTTGCCAAAGGTCAAGCAAGAAGAGGCTTAGACTTTTAATGATTTAATAATCTATGAATAACAGGTCTCAAAACCTATTATAAATTGGTAAAAGTGCAGCACTCAAATCTTAGTTTAATTATAACTTGGAAAAGAAATTCTATGTTTGATAAAGAATCTGCTTTTTATTTTATTATCAGCGTTAATAAAGTGGGGAAAAAATGATGAAGGCAAGAATCTAGCTTTAGGAATCTAGCTTTAGGAAGAGAGATTCCTAACCTGCAAAGAACCCATAAATTTGAGCAAAAAAGGAGGCTCATTCTAATGTTTTCAATTGTAGATGGCATGTCATATTTCTTGTCAAAAATAAAATTTTACAAGTTTTTCTAAAAAGTTTTTCTTTAATAGTGGGCCAAAACTCTTGTCAATTTTTTTTTTTATCAAATTTTATGTCAAGTTTTACACAAATTGTGTTAAACTCACTTTCTTAGAGATGACATGCTATAATTATTGTCAAAATTAAAATTTGACAAGTTTTTCTAAAAAGTTCTTATTTAATAGTGTGTTAAAACTTTTGTTAAATTGTATTTTATCAAATTTTATGTCAAGTTTGACCGAAATTGTGACAACTCTTTCTGTTACAAATAACATGCTATAATTCTTGTCAAAATTAAAATTTGACAATTTTTTTAAAAACTTCTTCTTTAATGGTGTGTCAAAACTCTGTTAAATTATATTTTGTCAAATCTGAGACAAATTGCGGCAACACTATCTCTCTACCTCTTTTATAATGGACTCACAAATATCATTTTTATTAAATATTTTGTGATAAAATTATAAGAAGTAGCATTTGTACCATTGGAGTAATATAACATTTTAATACTTTAACATGTCAAACTTTGGCTTTGACATTGTCATTTTAACATTAGGAAAATGGTTGAAACCCATAACATCACTTTTAAATTTACCTTCATTGACATGGACTATTATATGTCAGTTGTTAATTTATTTAAAAACCAACCAACTAAACTTCAACCTCCTGCTATGTCACTTGACATTACTCTTAACATTAATTATGATGTTCTTAGTTACACAAAGTTAAATCATACAAAATTATTCAGATCGTATATGTCAGAGCATTCAGAATGTACATGTCAATCTAATAAACATGTATTTAGCAATTTAATTGTGCGTATGTAGACTAATTATTTGAAAAACAATGGTGCTAATTAGTATATTAATTAGTGTACCAACGTATGTTATAATATTGCAATTTCAAAATTATAAACCCCATCTATTATACAAATTACAAAGACTCAAAAGTAATAAAACTATGTTATACCATTTGTTAACACACTAATTAGTAACTATGCTACACTAATTTCAATGTGTAACTCTATTTATTAGGCTTAATGAGATTGCCCAAGACTACTATAGAGAAAGTGTGAATGAAGAAATACCCAAAAGAAATTACAATATTATTATCACTGAAATTTCACAGGTTTGAGTTTTTAATTTTCATCATCAGACTTCCGACGTTTTTTTTGGTATTTCCTTCCAATTGGGTTGTTTTTGAAACTTTGTTCAAAAAATGATATCACAAAACATAAATAAAAAATGGTCTGGACGGTCTCCGGTCCAAATCTGAGACAGTCCGGTCTAGTTCGGCCTATTGGACTCACTTTTGAGTCTCTTTTCGATAATCAAAACCTTTTACATTTTAGAATTTGTTGAGTACATTATTCTTGTAAAAAATTACGTCAATCGAACAACGGATATTATGTATTCAAATCACTTTTGTTTGGAAAAAAATAGACGGTCATAAAATTAACGGTTCAGAAAAAAGTGATCCGAATATATAGTATACGTTATCCAATCGACGTGATTTTTTATAGAGATAATGTACTCAACAAACCCTAAAATGTGAACGGTTTGAATTATTGAAAATGGGCTCAAAAGTGGGCCCAATGGACTGAATTGGACCCTCCAACCCAGATAGTGGACGGGAGGCAAGCCCCAACCAATAAAAAAAGGGTAAATTATACTAACATCTCCTGAAATTTGGAGATAATATAGCAAGTGATTTCAACAAGTATTTCAACAAAGAGATTTTATTTCTCTCATAATTAGAGATTCTTTGCTGTCAAATTATTTTCTCCTAACACATTTTCAATTATAGGATTAGGTTTGAATATTAAAAGACAGAAATCTTCAGATAAAATCATATGAGGAGCGAATTAGGACAAAAAAATTTGGAGTTACAAAATTACGTACGTCGACACTCTCTCCACACATTAGATAAAATCTATAGAACGGAACAATAAATGAAGAAAAGATAAGAGAATTTACCTGAGGAAAGGGGATGGATACATGAAGGGAGCTAAGCAAGGTAGAGAGCTAAGACCTCCACAAAAAAGAGAGGCTCTCAATCTCAGGCGAACAGTAGGTGATGGTGCCAAAGAAATTGCAAGAAGAAAGTTTATACTTTTGTGTCATTGAAAAGGACGAGTTCCACTTTTTTGCCTTGTAATTTTTGCAAGCTAAGATATAGTTATTTCTTGTTTATTTTATTTATTTATTTTTGGGGTGTTCTTAGTTATTTCCATAGGATGCCCTGTCCCGTTCTGTCCTTCTCTATCTCCCTTGCTTTCAACGCATTTTTCGCATCCTTGCAATTACTCTGCCATCTTCTTTGTCTCTGTGCCTCCTCCCAAAATTTATGTTGTTTGGATGTAAAATTTTGAATAAAAATTAAATGTTTAGATATAAATTTTCGGATTATAAATAGTTATTTGGACATCGACAGTAGAATAAAATGTATATTTAAATAATTCATTTTTTGTTCAAAAGTTTATTTTTGAGCATTAAATTTTTATTTGAAAGTTTATATACGAACTACACTAATAGAATTTGCCCCAATTGGCTACCATTGGAAGAGGGTAGGGGAGCGATTGGCGACGATCAACAAGAGTGGGGGAACGGATAGCATTTGGTTGACAAGGGTAGAGTTGGTGATGGTGGAACTCCGGCAATTTTCTCTCTCTCTTCATTTGTTCAGCATCATTTTATTTTATTACAGGAACACTCTACTCTAGAGGATCTAGACGCCTAATCCCCATAAATAAGTGCTCTTTATAAATATATATATATATATATATATATATGTTTATGTACAATAAAATGAATCTTACAATTTAGATAGTTGAAATAAATTCAAAATAATTAAAAAGAATTGAAAAAAAGGCAATTCTTGATTTTTTATATTTTATATTTTTTTGGGGATATATTCAGACTTTAGTTCACATGTGTTCACAATAGATTTTGTGCCATACCCAGAATCCGTGATCACATAAAAGTATGTCTATAAATATATATAAAAATGTTGCTTTGTGCACATAGATTTCATTTGATATAAACACATATAGATATATATATACTAGTTTCGAATGCGCGTATAAGGTACGGATTATTATTACAATATATTTAAGTTTTATATTTTGATAATTTTTTTAAAATTAAAATATTATTTTATAAAATTGAATAGAATAAATCATTAGATATATGATAGAATTATGTGATATAATATATATTATTTTTTATTTTATTATATATCCAATGATATAAACTCCGATTCTATTACCATGACATTTTGAGCAAATTTACGAGTCTTTAACATTTCTTCTAAATTTATAATATAAAAAAAATTATGGTGTGCAATTTTTTTTAGGGGTACTTACCAATTAGTCCTATTAACTAGACTTATTTACTTACAGGTCCTAACTAATAAATTTAACACTATAAAAATAAGAGAGTGATAAATTTATCACTAAAAATTTATTCATAAAAACAAAGAGACTGATAAATTTATCACTATAAATTTATTCATAAAAATAAAAGACTAATAAATTTATCTTTATCACTTAATAAATTTATCAATAGGACTTAATGGGTAATAAGTCTCCAAAGTAGGACCTATTGGTAGTTTACCCTTTTTCTTAACACATAAATTATAAAACAAATACCATGATAATTCTCTCATCTAAAAAACTAAGATAATTCATTAAATTAATAAAGAAATAGAAGAAAATACATATATATATATACAAAAAAAACTAATTTTATTAATATATATATCATACTAGCATAACAAATGATTAATTTTATTAATGAGTAAATCATTAAGTAAATTAACAATTTTTAATGATAAGGAAAATATTTTTTAATAAATAAATTATTAAGTCAATTAACAGTTTTTAATGATATGAGAAATATTTTTTAATAAATAATTTGATAATTTATTATTGCATGAGAGAATTTTTTTTCCCTAAGTATTGTGTTAAATTAAAATTTATAACAAACGATAGTTGTAATTTCTAGTATTATAGGATCGATTTATATTTTAAACTAACCTTATGGGTGTATTTGTAATTTTTTTTTTAAAATCAAAGATTTATGTTTTATAATTGACCAAAAATGTGGGAAATTCTATTTCTACACACCTAATTGCCTCAGTAGACACACTTAATGAAATATTATTTTAATGACAATTATACCCTAAATTAAAATGACCATAATAGACATCCACTAACACCCATAGTATTATATGAAAATATTCTCTATACACATTTTTTTAAAATAAAAAAATTTCAATATACACCTTTTGAGTAAAAAAAACCTAAACACTAGATTCCCAAAATATTATATGAAAAATCTCAATGTACATCGTTGCTATAGCTGTTCGGGCATTGACATTCTCATAGCCAAAGTCTGTGCTACAACTAGCGTAGATGAAATATTTCATTCACTCAGCCATGACCATGTTTGCAATGCTATAAATATTTCTCACAGCATTGTTGATAAATTACTCTATCAGTTCAAAGATGATTAGAAGTCTGCATTAAGTGTTTTTAAATGGGTATCATCACATCCTGGCTATATAAGTGTCATGACTCAAACCCACCCCTAAAAGTTTGGGTCATAACCGGCCAAGAATCCGTGGATTACCGAAGGCCTCAAACGAACATACAAAATATTTATGTTAATGGGGTCATAACGAAAGCATATAATAAGAAGGAGTCCATTGAGCTGTGCCAATCATGAGCAAGATCATAGAGATAACCATGTAACACATTAATACATTTTATAGCCCAACAAAAATATAAGAGCCAAAGAAAAATTGTACATAATGTTTATAATCCAAGACCATGAAAGCAAAAACAAAATAAGATCAAAGTGTGGTGTGAGTCAAGACAAAACTCTATATCGGAATCGGATTTGATTGGGTCTAAAAAAGAATAGCTCCTGAAGCTGACTCTAGGGGTGTGCTCCATATTGCGGATTACCTACATGTGCATACATAAAATTGGGTGAGCGAATCTCAATGAGTAATAATACAGTAAACAGCGTAATAATCATAAGATTCTCACAATATCTATAATCGTGTAAACAAAACGGCCTTAGGCCCAATCATATATCGAAACGCCCAACATTAATCAAAACGGCCTCGGGCCTAATTTGCACATATCAAAACAGCATCGGGCCCAACATTTATGTATGTATGGACCCAAGAGATGACTCATACGAACTCCAGACGTGACTCTCATTGCAGCATTTAGTTCCGTATAGCACTTTGTTCCATACCAGAAATCAATAGGTCTTAAAGATTGAACAATTCATATCATGTCATAGCATAAACGGAACGAATAAATGGAACTGCCTTGGACCCACCGTATCATATTACAAACAATTCACATTTCTTATTCATAACTCATTTCACATTTCTTGGAAACTTGTGCATTTTGACAAAATACGATATTTAGAAGATCATCTCGTACATAAATCAAAATAGATAATGGAAAACATATCTTTACTATATTATTACTCACAGTGGTTTCTAGAAATGGTTGACTGGTCCTCGAATCATGACCTACAAACACAATGCGCATGGCACAACATATTGGAACATAGAATTACTCTCTTGATCAAATTTACTTCTCATAATCAGTTTCTTAACCAAATAAATCAATCCCTTACTTTGCTCCTTAACTAATTATTTTTGTTGGTTGTAAACTCATTAGTCCTCAATGGGTTATAATCTGTGTCTAAGAAAATAGGAAAAAACAAAAGGAAATTAGGTTAGGAGAGGAAATAGCATGAAACGGTTAGAAAGAAAGTGAATAGCCTTCACTAATTTGAACATATCTATTTGTGTACTTAGAATTTGGATATGAGACTATGGCCATTGGAAACTAGACTTCCGAGGCTTGAATTTAGGCTCAAGAATAATCTAAAACGGAGTTCGGATGAGGGAGATATGCCTTTTTGAAGTTACTAGGTATAAGCTGAAACAAGACTGACTGGCCGCACGTGTGCCCACTTTGACCGCTCGTGCGGTGACTGGGCCGCTCAAGCGGTGGTTTAAGCAGAATGCAAACCTCTATTTTTCATTATGTTCCACTCGTGTGGAGCTCGTGGCCGCTCGTGCGGTCTGGGCAAAATCAGACAGTCCGAAAATGACCAAAGATGCAAACTTTCCAAACTCATTTCCAAGCTCAAATCAAAGCAAAACTCACTTAAAAACATGATACATAAGCATGATACGAATGTAATTCCACATTAAACTTATCAATCTTGCTTCAACATCAACTTCATGGTATCATCTTTTTCATACAATCATGAATTTCATATACAAGCTCAAAATATATATATCTATGAATGATCTTCCAACAAATCTTGTTTGTATGAACCATCAAGAGTTTATTTCATGGATTAATCACAAGATTGAACTCAAATCAAACAAAAATGAAGAGATTTCTTAATTTTATTCCAAACCCTTACACAACTCAAACCTTAGCTCAAAATTCCCAATTTATTTTTGATTTCATGCCAAAGATGAGTTAGAGACAAAGATTATAAGTAGATTATTATACCTTAACTCAAGTTTAAGGTTTGCCCTTTGATTCTCTTCCAAAACCCTAGCTCTTCTTCTTCCTCTATCTCTAACTCACTCTAACAAACTCTCTCCCCCAAAATGAAGAACACAAGAAGCTGAACACAAATAAGGCTTAACTCATAAATTTTAATACAATCATTACGAATTGTAATTTTACAAAATTTTATCGTAGGCTCTAAAAATCATGCTAATAACAAATATGAAGTCGGTTTTGGTTTATCGGGCTTCTAAGGCTACCAATTTTTCGCTAAAAGTGGTATTTGTAACAGATATTTCTACATTCAACAGATCAAGTTCCAAAATCACAAAATTCACATACTTAAACTTGCAAATTCATATCAAACATATAATCCCATGCATAATTAAACGTAATACGGGTTAGTTTATCACAATAAGCCCCTACCGAAATCATATGATATGATGATGGATATACTGGGTAAAGCAAAACAAATAGATAAGATGAAGGAGTTGTTGGAATTTATGGTTTTATAGGCTTATTTTGGGCCAACTTTAAGCTCAAATTTGAGTGGGTCCCACATGTCTTTTAGGGTGGGTCAAAAGAGGTGACGTGTTCCTTACCGCATGGCAAGTCACACGGTGAAGACGATTCGTCAAAATCATTTGTAAGTGAATGGGAAGTTAACGTCGTTTTAAGGTTCATGGAATGGACAATTAAAGAGTTAAAAGTGGGTTTCCTTGAAATATTAGTCCCACATTGAAACTTTAAGTGAGCTTAAGTGGGTATATAAACTCTAGGTGGACAAACTTGGGTTAGGCCCTAAGGGGCACATCAAGTTTGTAAAAGGAAGGAATTATGGACAAAGTAAGCCTTGGCTCAAACCACCACATGCTCCGCCGCCGGTCGTCCGGTCGTGCCAGGCGCGAGTGTGGGTCTGGTGGGTCCTACTATTAATTTTTTCTAAAAAATTCTTGCAGGAAAAATTATTATTTTTGAATGAAATTAAATTCAAATTTTGTGCCAAATTTGAAATCAATTTTCTGTCCAAAATAGTGCCCCTCTGGTCCAAGTTCAAACTATTTTTTAACAGATTTAAAACTGCCAGTAGTTGTGGACAGATTCAAACTGTTTTCCAGCAGATCTGTTCAAATTTGAATCATATCTGTTCAATTCAAAATTGTACCTGTTCTGCTCTTTCCAACAGTCACCTTCTTTGCCTATAAATACTGGATCTTTCCAACATAGTTCTTCATCTAGAAAATTCATTTTTTCTTCTCGTTTTGCTCTCTCTTTGCATTATTCTTCATATTAGTTTTTTAGAAAAAAATTCTGAGAGTATAGA
Source organism: Camellia japonica (assembly GCA_030407325.1). Lineage (NCBI taxonomy): Eukaryota > Viridiplantae > Streptophyta > Magnoliopsida > Ericales > Theaceae > Camellia > Camellia japonica. The sequence goes on from JAPPVO010000024.1 coordinate 25,525,858, forward strand.
ACATAGGTTTTGTTCACCGTACAGATTGTTTGGAGTGCTACTACAATCTGTGAAAAGATCATTGTATATTGGGAGATAGACGTCATTTATCCGTAAGCACTGAAGCGAGGCAAATCTGTCTTAAAGATAGAGTGTCACACACTCGATTTGATCAATTTTGTACTTATTCATTTCGGTAAATAAATTCTGTAAGTAATTTATTTTTATTTGTTTGATTTGGTTTCAAGTTATTTATTTCACACAGAGGATTGTTCCAATAATCTTAAGATAGATTCGAATTATTCTATTTATATAGAATTTTTCGTTTGTTTCCTGTTCTTCATTTCTTCTACTTACAGAAATTATTTTATGTGATTATATAAAGTAATAATCTGGTTGAAAAATACAAATAGTAGTAATATACAGTTTGACAAATAGTAGTAATATACTATTTATTTTCTTTGATAACTAGTAGTAATATACTGGTAGTCATTAACAATTTTAGAATATTCATTTGTTAAGTTAGTCAGAAATTAATTTTGGTTTTCAGAAATAATTTCTGAGTTTTCATTAATTAAAATTTTTTTTTCAGTATTTTAATTTTTGAAGTGTTATAGAAATATTTTTCTGTGTGGAATTAATTTGTTTAAATAAAAATTTTATTTTCAAATTAATTGGTAAAAGTTACAATTCTTGTTTCTTTTATTTTTACAGAATTAAAATTCTGTGTTTATGGTTTAAATTTTCTGTGTAGTATAAAATTCTAATTCTAATTTTGTTTTGTAATTTAGAATTCATGGCTACTGAAACTAATGCTCGAACAAGTACTGGTATGGTGGTTGCAATTGCGCCAACCCCTCTTCCTGCTATAACTGTGCCAGTCAATCACGGTGAAAAGCCAGGGAAGTTCTTAGGAACTGATTTTAAAAGACGGCAGTAGAAAATATTGTTCTATTTTACTACTCTCAACCTGGTGCGTTTCCTCCGTGAGAATGCTCCTACTCTGAAAGTGTATGAAACCGATCGACAAGCGATTGTTGCAGTCAATGCCTGGAAATAAGCTAATTTCCTTTGCCGAAACTACATTTTGAACGGGCTTGATAACACATTGTACAACATTTATAGTCCCACAAAGGAACTTTGGGAGTCCTTTGAGAAAAAGTACAAAGCAGAAGATACTGACTCAAAGAAATTTGTGGTTGGCAAATTCCTAGACTTTGTGATGGTTGATTCTAAGACTGTGATCAGCCAAATTCAAGATCTCCAACTCATTCTGCATGACATTCATACAGAAGGCATGTCTCTCAGTGAATCCTTCCAAATTGCTGCCTTAATTGAGAAATTACCACAAAGTTGAAAGGAATTCAAGAACTACCTTAAACACAAGTGCAAAGAAATGACTTTGGAAGAATTGATTGTGCGTTTGAGGATTGAGGAGGACAACCGCAATTTTGAGAAGCGGACTAGTAAACATACAATGGAGTTTAAGGCAAATGTGGTGGAACATGCTCCAAAAGCAAAGAAACGGAAGTATTCTGGAGCAAGTTCCGCACAAGGCTCTAAAGGAAGGGAAACTAAGAAATACAAGTTCAATGGCAAATGTTACATCTATGACAAAAAGGAAGATCGGACCAAAGATTGCAGTAGTAAGCACAAAGGTAAAGGAAGATCAAGCAAGAAGCCTACTCAAGCCAATATGATTGATGTGGACAAAATTTTCAATGGTGTAGATGACATAAATCTTTCTGCAGTCGTCTCCGAGACAAATCTTGTCGGAAATCCTAAAAAATGGTGGGTGGACACTGGTGCTACTCGCCGCATCTTTGCTGACAAAAAGATGTTCACATCTTATTATGTGGTGGACAACGGTGAACAACTCTTTATGGGCAACTCCTCGACTTCTAAAGTTGAAGGACAAAAAAATATTATTCTAAAGATGACATCTGGAAAGGAACTCACTCTCAAGAATCTAGTTTCCAGATCACTGTTGAGTAAAAATAGGTTTAGGCTAGTTTTTGAAAGTGACAAATTTGTACTTACCAAAAACGGGATGTATGTAAGAAAATGTTACATATCTGATTGCCTTTTCAAAATAAATGTAATGACAGTTTTACCCTCTGTTATTAAGAATAATACATCTTCTTCTTACTTGCTTGAGTCTTCAAATTTGTGGCATAGTAGACTAGGACATGTTAATTATGGATCTTTGCATAGATTAATTAATATGGAATGTTTACCTAAATTTGAAATTGATCCAAATCATAAATGTGAAATTTGTGTTAAGGCAAAATTAACCAAAACTCTTTTTCATATAATTGAAAGAAGTACGAAACCACTTGAATTAATTCATAGTGAAATTTGTGATTTTAAATCAATTCAAATTAGAGGTCGGAAAAAAAATATTTTATCACTTTTATAGATGACTATACTAGAAATAGTTATGTTTATTTAATTCAAACCAATGATGAAACTTTGGAAACTTTTATTCAATTTAAGAGTGAAGTTGAAAATTAACTTGATAAGAAAATTTAAAAAACTAAGAAGTGATAGAGGTGGTGAATATGAATCACCTTTTGGTGAGTTTTGTAAAGAATATGGAATAATTCATCAAACTACCGCCCCTTACTCACCTTAGCAAAATGGAATTGTTGAAAGGAAAAATAGGATTTTAAAAGAAACAATGAATGTCATGTTAATAAGTTTTGAAGTTCTAGATTACCTCAGAACTTATACTTTCTGCTAATTATATTCTAAATAAAGTACCCTGAAAAAAAGTAAATCAAATACCTTATGAAATGTGGCATGGGAGAGTACCATTCTACAAATACTTAAAAGTGTGGGAGTGTTTGGCTAAAGTGGCTATTCCTAGTTCTAAAAAAACTAAGATAAGTCCTAAAACTATTGATTGCATTTTCATTGATTATGCTATGAATAGTAGTGCATATCGATTTTTGATTCATAAGTCAGAACATTCTGAAATGTATGTAAATACTGTTATTGAATCTTGGAATGCATATTTCTTTGAACATGTGTTTCATAATAAAACTGAACAAGAGACTAGTACTAATAAAAGATCTTATAATGCTAAGAATAGGAGTAGGAGCAAGAACATGAGCAAGAGAAAGAGATAGATCAAAATGAGATAAAGGAACCGAGACGTAGTAAACGTGCTAGAACCTCAAAAGGCCTGTTTGGTAGAACTTATAAGCTGCTTATTTAAGCTTTTAGCTTAATTTAAGCTAAAATATTGTGTTTGGTGCAGTTTAAGTTAACTAGCTTATAGCTTAAATTAAGCTATTTCTCAACTTATCTCAAAAGCTGGTCAGGGGGTACTTAAATTTTTTACTTAAGCGTGCAGCTGGTGTGGGGGGGCTAAAATTACTTAAATGCCCTCGTCAATACTCAAATATTAATATTAATATTAATTAAAAAATAAAAAATTGTATATTTCTAAAGAAAAAGAAAAAAATCAATATTAATTGGTATTAATTATTAATAAATTCATATTGTATATTTTTATATTAATTAAAAAATAAAAAATTGTATATTTCTGAAGAAAAAGAAAAAAATAATATTAATTAAAAAAATCAATATTAATTGGTACTAATTATTAATAAATTAATATTGTATACTTTTGTAATGAATTAATTATTAATTGATACTAATTAATAACAATTGTTGATTATTAATATTAATTGATACTAATAAAAATTAAATATTAATATTAATTTATACTAATTAATAATTTTAGTATTAATTGAGACTAATTAAGCCATTAATTGATACTAATTAATAATTTTAGTATTAATTGATACTAATTAAGCAATTAATATTAATTGATACTAATTAAGCAATTAATTAATACTAATTAATTTATAATGGAAAATAATTTTGACAATAATACTTCCATTCATTTTTAGTAAATGTATCAATTTTTATATTAATTCATACTAATTAATACTAATTATATTAACTTTTATTAATGAAAATTAAAATTGGAAAAAATGACAAAATAATCATTTTTATATCATATAAGGGTAGAAAGGACAATTATACAGTAAAAAACTATTTTACAGCTTATTAACCAAACACTACTCTGCTGCTTAAATCTATAATCCCACAGCTGTACCAAACAGGTTAACAGTTTATATTCACAGCTATAAGCCATAATCTGTTAAGTTATAATCTATAATCACTTTTCCACAGCTCTACCAAACGGGGCCAAAATCTTTTGGTCTAGATTTTCTAACTTTTTTGTTAGAAAATGAGCTTTTAACTTTTAAAAAAAGTTATGTCCAGTCTTGAGACTCATTTATGGAAAAAAAAGCTGTAAATAGCGAAGTTGAATCCATTTTGCAAAATCACACTTGGGAATAGGTGGACTTACCACCAGGTTTTAAACCTCTCTGGTACAAATGGATTTTCAAGAGAAAAATGGAAGCAGATGGATCAATTGACAAATACAAGGCAAGATTTGTGGTCAAAGGTTTTAGACAAAAAAAAGGTCTTGATTACTGTGACACATACTCACCGGTTACTAGAATAACATCCATTAGAATGTTAATTGCCATTGCATCTTTGAACAATCTAGAAATTCATCAAATGAATGTGAAAACAGCTTTCTTAAATGATGAGTTAAATGAAGAAATTTACATAGAACAACCAGAAGGATTCTCTGTTTCAAGAAAAGAAAAGAAAGTGTGTAAATTGGTTAAACCATTATATGGTTTAAAACAAGCGCCAAAGCAATGGTATGAGAAATTTGACAAGGCAATGATGTTAAATGGATTTAAAATTAATGAATACGACAAATGTATTTATATTAAAAACACAAACAAAGATTATGTAATAGTATGTTTTTATGTGGATGATATGCTCATCATAGATAGTAATAATGATATGATTAAAACTACCAAGAAAATGTTGAATAAACATTTTGACATGAAGGACATGGGGATTGCTAATGTAATACTTGGTATGAAAATTACCAAAACATCAGAAGGTTATACTTTGTCACAATCACATTACATTGAGAAAAAACTTGACAAATTTAGCAAAGATGATAATCATCTTGCTAGAACACCTGTGGATGTTAATTTGTTTCTTTATAAAAATATACATGAAAGTATTTCTCAATTAGAGTATGCTCAAATTATTAGAAACTTAATGTACTTGATGAACTGCACTCGCCCAAATATAGCTTATGCAGTAAGTAAATTAAGTAGATATACGAGTAATTCAGGAGTAGAACACTGGAAAGCTATTATAAGGGTTCTAAGATATCTCAAATTTACTCGTAATATTGAGCTAAATTATACTAGATATCTAGCAGTACTTGAATGATACTGTGATGCAAACTGGATATCAAATACTAGAGACTCAAAATCCACCAGTGGGTATGTCTTTACTTTTGGTGGGGCGGTTGTATCTTGGAAATCTTCTAAACAGGCTTGCATTGCTAAGTTTACTATGGAATCAAAATTCATAGCTTTAGATAAAGCTGGGAAAGAAGCAGAATGGCTTCACCACTTCCTTGAAGATATTCCAATGTGGCCAAAATCGGTGCCTGCTATATGCATACATTGTGATAGTCAATTAGCAATTAGTAGAGCACAGAGTCATATGTATAACGGTAAGTCGCGACACATTCGTCGTCGTCATAACACCGTGAGACAACTACTCTCTAATGAAATTATTTCCATTAAATATGTGAAGTTTAAAGACAACATAGCGGATCCACTAACCAAAGGGTTAGTAAGAGAGTTAGTTAAGAATTCATCGAGGGAAATGAGACTTAAACCTATTAAATAAGAGCTATCACAACAGCAACCCAACCTAGTTGATTGGAGATCCCAAGATCTAGGTTCAAAGGGACAACCGAGTTGTGAATGACTCATAAGTATCATTGGGGACTCGAACTCCTACCCATTTCTATGATGAAATAGTGATGTTTGCAACATTTTAGGTTAAGTAATACTTTTAATGATTCTTATATCTAGGAATACCTAGTGGAGTATGGCAGGATAGTCTTCATAAGAATCACCTATATAAGTGTGAACTGGATCGGTTCTATGAGATTTGTGAAGGGCTACAATTTTCTAGAGCACTCATGAAAAACTAGGTTGTCCAGGGCCAAAATGAACGCAATAATGATAATTAAACTGTGCATGGTAATATGCTGTGTGAGCTCTATTGTTTTGGTTTACACAAATGGCTGAACAGTTCAAGACATCATGTTTACTAGTTGGCTAGTAAATCCGGTAGTGTCTCATAAGGGAAGGTTTAAAGCCAAAAGCTACCTATCATTTCCAGAATATTTTCAATTTCTGTACTCTCTGTAATTAGATCATGTTGTTGCATTTTCTCTCCATCAAATTCCATTCATGTGGGAGATTGTTGAAATTTATGGTTTTATAGGCATATTTTGGGCCAACTTTAAGCTCAAATTCGAGTGGGTCTCACACGTCTTTTAGGGTGGGTCCAAAGAGGTGACATGTTCCTTACCGCATGGCAAGTTACAAGGTGAAGACGATTTGACAAAACCATTTACGAGTGAATGGAAAGTTGACGTCGTTTTCGAATTCGTGAAATGGACAATTAAAGAGTCAAAAGTGGATTTCCTTGAAATGTTAGTCCCACATTGAAATTTTAAGTGAGCTTATGTGGGTATATAAGCTCTAGGTGGACAAACTTGAGTTGGGCCCTAAGGGGCACCCCAAGTTTGTAGAAGGGAGGAGTTATGGACAAAGTGAGCCTTGGCTTAAACCACCACACGCGCGTGCGAGCCGCCGTCATCCGACCAACCGGGCCAAGCCGTACCGGGCGCAGGTGTGGGTGTGGGTGTGGGTTGAGTCGGTCTTACTATTAATTTTTTGGACAAAATTTATTTGAATTTTTTCTAAAAAATTCTTGCCAGAAAAATTATTTTTTCTGAATGAAATTAAATTCAAATTTTGTGCCAAATTTGAATTCAATTTTCTGTCCAAAATAGTACCCCTTCGATCCAGGTTCAAACTGTTTTTTAACAAATTTAAAACTGCCAGTAGTTGTGGACAGATTCAAACTGTTTTCCAGCAGATCTGTTCAAATTTGAATCATATCTGTTCAATTCAAAATTGTACCTGTTTGACTCTTTCCAACAGTCACCTTCCTTGCCTATAAATACTAGATCTTTCTCCTAGAGTTCTTCATCCAGAAAATTCATTTTCTCTTCCCTTTTTGCTCTCTTTGCATTATTTTTTATATTAGTTTTTTAGAGAAAATTCTGAGAGTATAGAACACAGGTTTTGTTTGTCGTACAGATTGTTTGGAGTGCTACTACAATCTATGAAAAGATCATTGTATCTTGGGAGATAGACGCTATTTATCCGTAAGCATCGAAGCGGGATGAATCTATCTTAAGGATAGAGTGTCACACACTCGACTTGATCAATTTTGTACTTATTCATTTCGGTAAATAAATTCTGTAAATAATTTATTTTTATTTGTTTGATTTGGTTTCAAGTTATTTATTTTACACAGAGGATTGTTCTAATAGGAGTTGGTAGATGAAATGCGTCAAACCCATCTTGTGACGCTTAGCACTGTAGCTAAGGTTATGAGAAGGCTTGCCGGTGTGGGAGATTGAAAAGATGCTGTAAGGACATTCAATGACTTAGGAACTTTTGGATTGGAGAAAAGTACAGAAACAATGAACTTGTTGCTTGACACCCTTTGTGGAAAGAAGAGTTGATTGGTATGTGTACAATTATTATGAGTAAAAGGTATAATTGTAACTTTTAGTGTGTGGATTGAGAAAATTAATTAATAATCAAATTAATAGGTGTGTGTATTAAGAGAAGATATGCACTGAGGTAATTAAGTGTGTGGAAATAGAATTTTTCCAAGAACGTTTGTGTAATTATGAGAAAAATCTAGTTTATAATAGACCAAGAATGCTTGTGTAATTACGAAAAAACTTTCACCTAACATATAGGCCTTCATTAGTAAATTATTCAAAATCAAAAAGAAAAGACGGCCTCAAGCAGCTAAACCCCTCTTAGATAGATAGATATAAACAAATTTGCCTGTTTTGCTCAATAAGACATTATTTGTGTATATCTCCCGTGATTCTTCACTATATAATTTAATTATGTAAAAAAATAATTTTCAAAAATTCAGTTTTTTATTTTATTTTTTTATTTTGTGTGTGTGTGTGTGTGTGTTTCACAAAAAGTGATTTGTTGTTAAAAAAAATTTATGAAAATAATCTTCAAAGACAATTTTCCAAACAATTTTGAGAAGAAAAGAAAAAAAAAACACAACTGAACAAAACAAAGCAAAACCTGAATTTGTCATGAAGAAAACAATGGTTCACTTTCATGCCAATGTCAATTAGAACCCTTTTGGAGCTGAATTGAGAAGATTAATCACAAAGTTGACCTTGAACTAATTGAAATTAGGCATGTTGAATTTTGAGCTCAAAATCAATATTAAACATTATTCAACTTGATTTTTGACTAAAATAATTAAAAAGTTAATAAATAAATAAAATGCACAGTAAAAATAAAAAAAACTATTAAAAAATAAATTAAACGGTAATTTACGATTTTCAACACAACTACAAATTTTTTTTCCAAGCACACTTAATAATCCAAGCACACACCTGGACATGCTTTTTTGAAAGCGTGTTCAGTATGTGTTCTGTTGTTTCCTATCCTTCTCCAAAAATAATCAAAAAAGTTAAAAAAATAAATATAAATTCACTATAATTTTTTTTAAAAAAAAAACTATTAAAAAATAAGTCAAAACATGTTAGTAATTTACGATCTTCAATACAATTAAAAAAAATATTTCCAAACACACTTCTTGAAAAAAAATTAAAAAAATCAAAAAATTGATTTACATAGAAACATTGTTGGGTTAGTGGGGATAAAAATTATTCACTTAATTCATTTATGATTTTTTATTAACTAGTACACTGATGCTACCTAAAATGATGTCACCGCTACCATCAATATTTTTTTATTTTTTATTAACAAACCACGATGGTTGGACAGTGTTAAGCCATGTGACTTAAGATGCACTCCATAGCACAAGCCACAAAAGTGATGTTTCTTAGTAGTTAGCCCACTTTCAAAGTGATTACAAACTTTTTAGCAGAATGATCGTGTCAAGAGACATATAGCTTTCCAACTTTGCTTCTCCTTTCATCTTCCAAGTCCAAATACATAAACGACAAAAATGTGAATATTTAAGATTCATTGTTTTTTGCTATAAAAAAAAAGAAAAAAAGGAAAAAAGATTCATTGTTTGTTTAGATGGAACACTAAATATGTATAAAAAAAGAAGTTAGGTAGTGAATTATCTCTTGTTACTTTTTTTTTTTTCCTTTATCACATATGCCAATTATCTCTTGTAATTTGATCGTAAGATATGATGATCATCAAATTACATAAACCTCTCCTTGGAATAATAGGAAAATTACAACTAAAATCATAAATTTAACATAATTAGTAACATAATTACAACAGCTACTCCTTCAAGAAACTAAACAGAGCTAATTAATGCAATGAATTAACTTTAACATCTTAATCATCATTATCACAGGCATAACAGTGACTGTTGTACCTCAATTTGAAGTGTATTATGGACTTATTTTTATGATTTGAACCGTTATTTTGTAAGATTTGTTAAGTATTTCATGCCTACCAAAAATCATATTAATTGAATATCAATAACTATATGATCGATAACCAAAAAATCTAAACAATAAGTTTTTTTTTGAAAAATAACATAAAAAATATGCAATTCGATTATATAATTATTGATATCCGATTAATATAATTTTTGATAGGTATAAAATACTTAACAAACCCTACAAAATGAACAATTTGAATCATAAAAATAAACTCATAATACACCTCAAACTAAAGCACAACAATAGCACAGCAGCGACCCATCATTACTGCAATACCCTTAATCTTTGATTCTACCATATGTTTCTCCAACTTCTTCCTCTATTTCTTCATTTTTATGCGGTTTCCTCCTTTCTTTTGCCCATTGTTGTTATTGTCCTCAATCTTTTATCTACATATCTCTCTCCCACTATTTCTCTCTTTATCAATTGTTATTATTAACTATTGAAAATTGTCAATTCTTAATATTGATATTTGGACACACAACATGACCATATTTGGGTCCAACTTATCATATTAAAATTTCAATTTATGCGTCCTAGTTTGAAAATAACTTGTTAAATCCAAAATACTGAAAAGACCGCAATTCTTGGTCCACCAATCAACTCAAGTTCAATATTAAACTAAGAAAAGCAATGTTGACAATGGTTTGTATCCAAAGATACAGAACAAGAACAATTATAAAGGTCCTCAAACCAAAGAGAAAAAACAAACAAAAACAGCATTATGCTTGGGGCAAAATCCTCTTCTCCTGTAGAACCAGTGAAATCCTTTAGCGATACTGCAAATATGAGTAACGACACAACGAACATTAACCCCAAAGAATAAACATGAATCAAAGCATGGATTTATATGACAATAATGGATAATAAAATAAACAAGAGCAACCAATCGTGAATACAAACTTCCAGCTAATGTTAAAAGCAAGTTTTCAGCTAGAAAACAACTATCAAGCAAAAAAATTACCAAGTAGGGGGAGGAATTCTGAGATTTACCTTAATAAAGCCAATTTCCTTGGCATTGCTGCGGAAGCACTGTCTGCAGCACATAAGCCCATACTTACGGATCAACCCATGAGGATTCCCACACACGCGACTGCAAAAATAACAAATTATTAATGAATGGTTAAAGTTCTAATCACAATGACAATGCATTTCTCAAAAAATAATTGCTGAAGCTTCTTCATGTAAATTGTAACACTTCAGTTAAAGATTTTAAAGGAGTCTTCCTAATGAAAGAAGAGGCCCAGGCAGAAAAAGGAGAGAACGAGAAGAACATTAGAAAGAGAGTATTAAACCCCATCTCCAGCGGAGTGAAAAAAACTCCAAATCCTTGACAGTGAATGGGTGTATTTAATGAAGCACTAAATGAATCCACAATTTCACAACTTCGTTAGTACTTTCAAATATAAAGAATAGACGCATAGGAACCCCTAAATAATTTCCCAATTCTCCATTTTGTTGCTTAGAAAAGGATGACAAAGGAAAAGATTCTAAATTATCAAGCAAGTACAAAACCTTATTCCACATAACTTGTTAAGGCTTTTGGATTAACCCAGATGACTAGTGCACTTTTTTGGAAACCAGTGTATTATAAATTTAAGACACAGCTTCTCTTTTTGGTAATTTTCACAGCAGACAAATAGAGCATGAAGGACATTCACTCAAACAGTTTTCAACAAAACAATGTGCCTCTTTAGAAGACAACATCAACAAAAGCAATATTTGATCACTAACTGCTAGGATAAACATCAACAAAAGCAATAGAAAAAGAAAGGAAACCAAAATGAAAGACTGGAAAGATCGCCAACCAATTAGCCTAGTTCACTTTGACATGCTTTTTCTTATAATAAACAAAGCATTATCTCGACCAACAGAACCACAGCAACCTGACCAATAGACATGGAAACTAATGCCAAAACAATGTCAAACATTACATTAAACAATATATTGACAGATTTGTGTACGTGCCAGATCAATACAAAGTCTACAAACAAATCTAAGCATTCATAAAGTAGTGCATAATTTAGAGAATGTAGTGGTACATAACTTAGAGAAATCCATAAAACCCAAGTTGTTAGTATTATCCGTCAAGGGGATTAGAGGTGGGCTAGGCAGAGAAGTAGAATGTTGACACACAGCCCTAGATCTGCTTGGGATGCTATCAGGGAAAAACCCAACATAGTTCAATGGCACAATACAGTTTGGTTCCCTCAAAATATTCCTAAATGTGCTTTTATTTTATGGATCCTGTGCCAGGGAAGATTGGCTACAAGGAATAGACTATTGGACTGGGAAATGAACATAGATCCTGCTTGCCTGCTATGCTGCCTGTATGGTGAAAGTCAATAACATTATATCTTTAGGTGATCTTCTTCATGGATTTGGGGGAAAGTTTTATGCAAGAATGAGGTGATCAAGGCTGGTCCCCAACAACGGGGATGTTGAACTTCAATGGGCCATCTTGAATTGCAGGGAAAACAATTTCAGAAACTCAGTAAATAAGCTATCCCTTATGGTGACTGCTTACCATATTTGGAGGAAGATTAATAACAGTCATTGCAAAGCAGCAGAAAAAGTGAAGCTCTATTCAAGTTGACTGATGAGAACATTAGAGCTACTTTTTATGTCGTGAGAACAAAAGTTGGGCTAAAGTTTGGTTATGTAGTGGTGTCTCTAGTTATATTTTCTTGGATTATGATCAAGTAAATTTTGACCTCTCAAATATAAAAGCCCGTACAATAACCCTTAGGCTTCGTTTGAGAACATGCTATTTTAGTCACTTTTTGACTTTTTGACTAAAATACGAGGTAAAAAAAATTAGTATGTTTGGCTTTTTAGTTTTTTATGAAAAAATATACAAAAAATAGAGAGAAAATGAAATCTTTAACTTTTTGATATAAGTTGTTGACTTTTTTTGATTTTTTAGCGACTTTTTGACTTGTAGGCTAAAAAGTGATGTTGCCTAACGATGCCTTAGTAATGCATTTTTATAGTTGAAAGAGTCAAGGAGTTTCACTACTTTTTCCATCTAGTTTGATTCTAAATTTGAGTTAAAAACTTGATTTGACATGAACTGCTTCAACCCTGTCATCAAAATCTTTTTAAAATTTTCCCTCTAATCCCAAATTTCCAATCATCTCCAACACTTTATTTTTTAAACTTTTCAATCAAATTCAAATTTTCATGAAGAATTTGACAAATTCTCAATTTAATAAAAAAAACATTTCTCCCTTAGATTTGATAAACATTTGATGAAAGGATAGGAGATGGTTTTTGAGCAATTTTTTGTCAAATTTAGATTTGATGAAAAGAAAAGGTTAAGGCTAGGAGATGAGGTAAATGATATTTTCTGATAGTTGACGAGTCTTAGTGTAATTTAAGCCTGTTTCCTTGATGGTTGTTGTCAACTTTGGTTCTAGTTCTTGGATTTTGAGTTGCCTTTTCAATCATATTCTCTGATTTATAAAAATTTTACATGCCAAAAAAGCATTTTAAGCATTCATAAAAGAAGAAAAACGAATAACGGCATACAAACCATCTACAAACTCAAAACGAAGAATCAATAACAAACAGTATGAATCGTAAGGCTTAAAAAGTCGATTTCTTTCGTTTTTCCATCCAGTTTCTCGGCAACCAAACATAGTACTAAGAAAGAAAGGTGGAGATGATGTAAGATGATAATTACCAGGTGCGAGAGCCAGGACCATAGCTCTTTGGATGAGAGTTCCAGACATTCGAGTGACCCATCTTCTTTCTCTCTCTCTCTCTCAATCCGCGAAGCTCTACAAACTCAGCGGCTGCAGACTCTTCAAAACCCTAATCACAGAGGATAATGCGATGTTCACCAAAGTTGCCTCTTATAGGACTACGGTTTGCAAACCCTGTTTCGTTTGGGTTGTGAGTTGGGCCATTTTTATTTTTTTTTTGCACTCTTAGGGGTTGTTTGGGTGTCCTAAATAAGTGCATTTTTTGTCTTTTTAGATTAAAAAGTTGAGGAAAAAAATATAGATGTTTGGGTTAATTTTTTGACTTTTTATGAAAAAATGTGTATTAAAAAATTGTATAAATTAGTGTGTAGGAGAAAATTAGAATGGAGAGTTATGCAGCCGTAATTTTTGAATTTTGGTGAATAGTGATAACTTTTTAACTTTTTGAGTAACTTTTTGACTTTTTAACAACTTGTCAAACTTGGCCTTATTTTAGGTTTCATTTGGAATAGATTATTTTAATAATTTTTAAAATTCTTATGAAAATGTATGTAGAAAAATTAAGAGAGTAATATGATAATTTATAATAACTTTTTAATTTTTTGACTAAAATGTATAATTGACAAACGAGGCCGTTTGAGGCTAAAAAGTCTCATTTGTGATAGATTTTTTAACTTTTGTAAGAGAAAAAATAAAATAATTATGAATTTGATATGACATTTTGTCATATTTAGCTAAAATAACTTATTTTGTCTTATATATGGGTGTTTTGGGAAGTTGGTAAAAAGCTGACTTTTAGCTTTTTACCAAGCTTTTTGACTTTTTTGGAAGTGATTTGGGAAGTTGGTAAAAAGCTGATTTTTTTTATTTTTGATTTAATATTTTTTAAAAGTGTCACATCACTCTAAAATGACCAAAATATCCTTACTTTTTAATTAAAAATACTTTTTTAAATTAATTAATTATAATGTTTCAGAGGATAATTTGGTAAATTTTTAAGTGGCTTTTTTGGGTCTTCCCAAATGGGAGGTTTGGCGTTTTCGGAAGGTTTGATGTTTTGGGAAGGTTTGGAAAAACGCAGCTTTTTTATTTGTTGCCAAAACGGCACATAATTATTAACCAAACATAGCGTTAGTGATATTTTTAAAAAATAATTACAAATTTATTACAAAATTTACTTAATAAAAATTCTTTAAAAAATTAAATAAATAGAGTAATAATATTACTTATAATTTAATTTTTATGATTATAATTTTTTATTTTATTAATTTAAAATAAGTTATAAATCGGTTTGGTACAACTTTCCATAATTTATAAACAAAATTGAACCTATTTGATTAAAAAAAAAAAATTGAATTGGAAAAAATGACGCTTCATGAGGATATCATAATATCCATAGGTCCTAACCTTGGCCCTGGGATAACTAGTTGCTAGTCAGGTTTAACCCAACCTAAGAAAGGGACTCACTACCAGGACAAACGGATAATGTATCAACCCCCAACATAAGAGGCATAGTCAAGATCGGAATACAATACAATCAACTTCAACCAATAAAGGAAAACGCTAGTTGTGCCTCGAGGAGTCGATCCCTACTCACCTGTGTTGAAGGAATGTATTTTTCTACGTTGCCACCACCCCGATAGTATTTGATTAAATAAATTGCTACATAGTTTTTTTTATACATAGTTTTTTTTATTGTACAAATATTTAAGATGCTCTCAAAACTTATAAATAAGGTAAAGAAAATAGAACTATTTTGTCCAAAATATTTGGGAGTTTTAAATAACCTATAAAAGTTATAAATTGTACATAATAAAATCTCACTTTTTTGTTTTTTTTACTCGGGTTGTCGTATAAGTGGTCATGGAGAGAGTGTTTAACTACTAAGGTGAGGTTTTAGATTTGAGTTTATGAAGAAACATTGACTTACTTTGTAATCTGACTACTCACATACTAATGCTATCTTTATAGAAAGAAAAAAAAATGTCATTTTCTTGGGCCAATTAAATTGAAAAATGCCGAGTAACCTATAACCTAAAATAACATCTAAACATCATTAGTCAATTTTTATTACTTATTTAGGAAGTTGGCTATTTTAATTGGTTATTTAGCTTTTTGAATATTTTGCCTGGCTAAAAAAGTTGTGTTTGAAAAGTTAATTGATTTTTTTTTATATAATTAATTTAATGATTGTGAGAGAAAAGAAAGTAAAATAATTATGAGTTAAATGTGATATTTTATCTTATTGGCTATTTTAGTCTATTTTATCTTTTAATGAATTATTTTAACCCCCAAACATCAAATAAGGTAAATAAATTAACTTATAAGTATCACCAAATAAGGCCATCATGAATCTCGCTATTTTTTAGATTATTTATATTAAATAATTTTAACTTTTATATAAATTTTTATGTGACATGATAAAATAAATAAATTCGATTATAGAATAGTATTTCTCAGAAATAATGATAATAATAATTTAGTTAAAAAATAAGAAGACCGATGGACTGTTAGGAGTGTTCAAATAACCAAATACTCGACATGACCTGACCGACCCGTGTCAATCATGGATGATTTCGATAAACATCATGGTCGGCTGCGAGTGAAGTATATCATTTTTGAGTAATGCTAGAGATGCAAAAAAAT
This sequence comes from Camellia japonica, assembly GCA_030407325.1. NCBI lineage: Eukaryota > Viridiplantae > Streptophyta > Magnoliopsida > Ericales > Theaceae > Camellia > Camellia japonica. The sequence continues at coordinate 25,541,869 of JAPPVO010000024.1, forward strand.
TTATAAATTTTTTTTACCAAATGTCTCACATGGGTGTGAGACCCATACAATGTGGGTTCCAGACCCATGTATACAAATTTTAAAATCTCTAACATTTTTAATCATTTCTTTTTCTAAATATTGGTCAAGTAACAGTTTTGCTAATAAAATATTCGATATATCCGAACCGGCCGATATAATAATAATTATTAATATATACCACCGTTCCATGACTTATATGAAGCATTTTGGCAAGCTGGTCAAAAACTAGCTTTTTAGTTTTTTTGGCCTTTTTAGGTCACATCATCTTTTTACGTTTTTACATAAAAAAGTCATAAAAAACAAAAAAAAACCAATTTTTTTTATCGAGATTGGCTTCCCTTCAGTCCGTGGGGGCTCACCACCGGTCCAGTTTCGATAATCCGAACCGTTCAATATGTAGAATGTCACGCCCCTAAATTTGGATAATTAAACAGTCAATCAATATTCCATCATCCAAATCCTAGGGGTGAAACAAAATCTAAATGCTCTCGTCTCCATAAAGTTTAAGTAAATTTCAATACTAAAAAAAATACAAGGAATAAAAAATAATAATAATAAATGCCAACCAAACTATCTATCATAAATTCATAACTATCCAATGCCTTTAACGTTAAAGTAGCCGTTGGAACAATCTTCTGTGTAAATAAATAAATTGGAAATAAAATCAAACAAAATAAATAAATAACATACCGGGTTTATTTTGTCGAACCAAATAAAAATTACAAGACCAAGTCGAGTGTGTGACACTCTGTCCTTAAGACAAATTCGCCCCACTATGGTGCTTACGGTTGAGTGGCCTCTATCTCCCAGGATATAATGATCTTTCCAAATTTGTAGTAGCACTTCAAACAAATTTGTTCGGCGAACTAGAACCTTGTGTTCTATAACTCTCTAAAATTTATTCTAAATCTAATATGAAGAATAAAGGACGTAAGAGAGCAAAATGAAGGTAAGGAAAATGAATTTTCAGAATCCCTCAAAATTGGAATGGGGCTACCTTTATATAGGCTTTGTTGGCACATATTCAATTTGAATAGAAAATGTATGAAGAAGGGACATAACCCTTCCTTTAAAATAAAGAGACATCATGAAAGGTTTGCACCATTTCATTCAAATGGAGGTTTGACCCTTCCTTTAAAACAAAAAGACACCATGAAAGGTTAAACCATTTCATTCAAAATGGAATCTATTTCAATTCACAACTACCTCTTTATAAATTTTCCAACAATCCCCTACATGAATGAAATTGACAGAGAGAAAATGCAACAATATGATGTAAATACAGAGAGTACAGAAATTGGAAATATTCTGCAAAAGATAGGTAGCTTTTGGCTTTAAACCTTCCCTTGTGAGACACTATCGGATTTACTAGCTAAACAGTAAACATGATGTTTTGAACTGTTCAGCCGTTTGTGTAAACCAAGACAATAGAACTCACACAGTATATCCCCAGACACAGTTTAGTTCTCACTATTGTGTTCATTTTGGCCTTGAACAACCTGGTCTTTCATGAGTGCTCTAGAGAATTTGTAGCCCTTCAAAAATCTCATAGAACCGGCCCAGTTCACACTCATATAGGTGATTCTTATGAAGAGTATCCTGCTATACTCCACTAGGTTTACCTAGATATAAGAATATTAAAATTTTACTTAACCTAAAACGCTGCAGTCATCACTATTTCATCAAAGAAATGGGTAGGAGTTAGACTTCCCAGTGATCCTTCTGAGTCATTCACAACTCGGTTGTCCCTTTGAACCTAGATCTTGGGATCTCCAGTCAACTAGGTTGGGTTGCCGTTGTGGTAACTCTTATTTAATAGGCTTAAGTCCCATTCCCCTCGATGAATTCTCAACTAACTCTCTTGCTAACCCTTTGGTTAGTGGATCCGCTATGTTGTCTTTAACTTAACATATTCTATGGAAATAATTCCATTAGAGAGTAGTTGTCTCACGGTGTTATGTCGACGACGAATGTGTCGTGACTTACCGTTATACATATGACTCTGTGCTCTACCTATAGCTGATTAACTATCGCACTGTATGCATATAGCAGGCACCAGTTTTGGCCAAATTAGAATATCTTCAAGGAAATGGCGAAGCCATTTTGCCTCTTCCCCTGCTTTGTCTAAAGCTATGAATTCTGATTCCATAGTAGACTTAGCAATGCAAGTCTGTTTGGAAGATTTCCAAGATACAGCCGCCCCACCAAGAGTAAAGACATACCCACTGGTGGATTTCGAGTCTCTAGTATCTGATATCCAATTTGCATCACAGTATCCTTCAAGTACTGCTGGATATCTAGTATAATTCAACCCAATATTACGAGTAAATCGGAGATACCTTAGAACCCTTATAATTGCTTTCCAGTGTTCTACTCCTGGATTACTCGTATATCTACTTAATTTACTTACTGCATAAGCTATATCTGCGCGAGTGCAGTTCATCAAGTACATTAAGCTTCCAATAATTTGGGCATATTCTAATTGAGAAATACTTTCCTGTACATTCTTAGAAAGATACAAATTAACATCTACAAGTGTTCTAGCAAGATGATCATCATCTTTGCTAAATTTGTCAAGTATTTTCTCAATGTAATGAGATTGTGACAAAGCATATCCTTCTGATGTTTTGGTAATTTTCATACCAAGAATTACATCAGCAATGCCCATGTCCTTCATGTCAAAATGTTTATTCAACATTTTCTTGGTAGTTTTAATCATGTCATTATTACTACCTATGATGAGCATATCGTCTACATAAAGACATACAATGACATAACCTTTGTCTGTGTTTTTAATACAAACACATTTGTCACACTCATTAATTTTAAATCCATTTGACATCATTGCCTTGTCAAATTTCTCACGCCATTGCTTTGGCGCTTGTTTTAAACCATATAATGATTCAACCAATTTACACACTTTCTTTTCTTTTCCCGGAACAGAAAAACCTTCTGGTTGTTCCATGTAAATTTTTTCATTTAACTCACCATTTAAGAAAGCGGTTTTAACATCCATTTGATGAATTTTTAGATTATATAGAGATGCAATGGCAATTAGCATTATAATGGATGTTATTCTAGTAACCGGTGAGTATGTGTCAAAGTAATCAAGACCTTCTTTTTGCCTAAAACCTTTGACCACAAGTCTTGCCTTGTATTTGTCAATTGATCCATCCGCTTTCATTTTCCTTTTGAAAATCCACTTGTACCCAAGAGGTTTACAACCTGGTGGCAAGTCCACTAATTCCCAACTGTGATTTTGCAAGATGGATTCAACTTCACTATTGATAGCTTCTTTCCATAAAGGAGCTTCAAGACTGGACATAACATCTTTAAAAGTTAAAGGCTCATTTTCTAACAAAAAAGTTAGGAAATCTGGACTAAAAGATTTTGAGGTTCCTCTTTCTCATTTTGATCTAACTCTTGTTCTTGATCATGTTCTTGATCCTAACTAGTAATAGCATCATGAGATCTCTTATTGTTACTAGTCTCTTGTCTAGTCTTATTTGGAAATACATGTTCAAAGAATGATGCATTCCGAGACTCAATAATAGTATTTACATGCATTTCGGTATGTTCTGATTTATGAATCAAAAATCGATATGCACTACTATTCTTAGCATAACCAATAAAAATGCAATCAATGGTCTTAGGACCTATCTTAGTCTTTTTAGGACTAGAAATAGCCACTTTAGCCAAACACCCCCACACTTTTAAGTATTTGTAGGATGGTACTCTACCATGCCACATTTCATAAGGTGTTTGATTCACTTTCTTTCGGGGTACTTTATTTAAAATATAATTAGCAGAAAGTATTGCTTCCCCCCACAAGTTCTGAGGTAATCTAGAACTTATTAACATGGCATTCATCATTTCTTTTAAAGTCCTATTTTTCCTTTCAACAATTCCATTTTGCTGAGGTAAGTAAGGAGCAGTGGTTTGATGAATTATTCCATGTTCTTTACAAAATTCACCAAAAGGTGATTCATATTTACCACCTCTATCACTTCTAAGTTTCTTGATTTTCTTACCAAGTTGATTTTCAACTTCATTCTTATATTGAATGAAAGTTTCCAAAGTTTCATCCTTGGTTTGAATTAAATAAACATAATTATATCTAGTATAGTCATCTGTAAAAGTGATAAAATATTTTTTCCCACCTCTAGTTTGAATTGATTTAAAAACACAAATGTCACTATGAATTAATTCAAGTGGTTCCGTACTTCTTTCAATTGAATGAAAAGGAGTTTTGGATAATTTTGCCTCAACGCAAATTTCACATTTATGATTTGAATCAATGTCAAATTTAGGTAAACATTCCATATTAATTAATTTACGCAAAGATCCATAATTAACATGTCTTAGTCTACCATGCCATAAATTTGAAGTCTCAAGCAAATAAGAAGAAGATGTATTATTATTAATAACTGAGGGTACAACGGCCATTACATTTAACTTGAAAAGGCCATCAGACATGTAACCTTTTCCTAAATACATCCCATTCTTAGTAAGTACAAATTTATCACTCTCAAATACTAGCCTAAACTCATTCTTACTCAACAAAGATCCGGAAACAAGATTGTTGCGAATGTCCGGTAAATGCAGCACATTGTTGAGAGTGAGTTCCTTTCCAGATGTTATCTTGAGTACAATCTTTCCTTGTCCTTCAACTTTGGAAGTTGAGGAGTTGCCCATAAAAAGTTGTTCACCATTATCCACTATAGAATAAGATGTGAACATCTTTTTGTCGGCACAAATATGGCGAGTAGCACCAGTGTCCACCCACCATTCTTTAGGATTTCTGACAAGATTTGCCTCGGAAACAACTACAGAAAGATTGATATCATCTATGCCATTGGAAATATTGTCCACAGTCATATGGGCTTGAGCAAGCTTCTTGCTTGATCTTCTCTTGCTTTTGCTTTTGCTACGGCAATCTTTGGCCCAATGTCCCTCTTTGTCACAGATGTAACATTTGCCATTAAACTTGTACTTTTTATTTTCCCCCCCTTTAGGGCCTTGTGATGAACTTTCTCCAGAAGACTTTCGTTTCTTGGTTTTTGAAGCATGTTCCACTACATTTGCCTTAGACTCCATAGGATGCTTACCAGCCCGCTTTTCAGAATTGCGGTTGTCCTCCTTAATCCTCAAACGCACAATTAATTCGTCCATAGAAATTTCTTTGCGCTTGTGTTTGATGTAGTTCTTGAATTCCTTCCAGCCTTTTGGTAATTTTTCAATTAAGGCTGCAACTTGGAAGGATTCATTGAGAGACATACCTTCTGCGTGAATGTCATGCAGAATGAGTTGGAAATCTTGAGCTTGGCTGATCACAGATTTTGAATCAACCATTACAAAATCCAGGAATCTGCCAACAACAAATTTCTTTGAGCCGGCATATTCCGTTTTGTACTTTTTCTCCAACGATTCCCAAAGTTCCTTTGCTGTTTTGATTGGACTGTAGACGTTGTATAATGTGTTGTCAAGTCCGTTCAAGATGTAATTTCGGCAAAGGAAATCGGCATGTTTCCAGGCATCAACCGCAGCAACCACTTGCCGGTCGGTTTCATCCTCTTTCAGGATAAGAGCATCTTCACGGAGGAAATGAGCCATGTTCAGAGTTGTAAGATAGAACAACATTTTCTGTTGCCATCTTTTAAAGTCAATTCCTGAGAACTTCTCTGGCTTCTCTCCATGATTTATTGGTACTGTCACCACAGGAGAGGAGGTTGGTGCAATTGCAACCACCACAGTAGTACTTGTTTGGGCATTTGTTTCAATAGCCATCAATTCTAATTTATAAAACAAAATTATAATTAGAATTTACACTACACAGAAAATGAAACCAAATTCACAGAATTAAATTCTGTAAAAAATAAAAGAAACAAGAATGTAACTTTTATTTTCCAATTAATTTGGAAATAAAATAAAATTTTATTCAACCAAATTAATTCCACACAAGAAACTAAATTCTGTCAAATAAAAGAAATAAGAATATAACTTTTATTTTTTCAATTAATTTGGAAATAAAATAAAATTTTATTCAACCAAATTAATTCCACACAGGAAATTAAATTCTGTAAAATAAAAGAAATAAGAATATAACTTTTATTTTTTAATTTATTTGGAAATAAAATAAAATTTTATTCAACCAAATTAATTCCACACAGAAAATTAATTTCTGTAACACTTGAATAATTAAAAAACTGAAACAGAATTTTAATTAATGAAAACTCAGAAAATAAATTCTAAAAACCAAAATTAATTTTCTGACAAAATTCCACAAAAATATGTTCTGAATTGTTAATGACACCAGTATCGTACTACTAGTTGTCAAAGAAAAGAGACAGTATATTACTACTATCTGTCAAATAGCATATAATCACTATTTGTTTTTCCAACCAGAATATTATTTTGTAAATCTACAGAAAATAATTTTCTTAAAAGAAGAAAGAGAAAAGGAAACAAACGAAAAATTCTGTAAACAGAATAATTCGGGTCTGTCTTAAGATTGTTGAAACAATCTTCTGTGTAAATAAATAAATTGGAAATAAAATCAAACAAAATAAATAAATAACATACTGGATTTATTTTGTCGAACCAAATAAAAATTACAAGACCAAGTCGAGTGTGTGACACTCTGTCCTTAAGACAGATTCGCCTCGCTATGGTACTTACGGTTGAGTGGTGTCTATCTCCCAGGATACAATGATCTTTCCAAATTTGTAGTAGCACTTCAAACAAATTTATCCGGCGAACTAGAACCTTGTGTTCTATAACTCTCTAAAATTTATTCTAAATCTAATATGAAGAATAAAGGACGTAAGAGAGCAAAATGAAGGTAAGGAAAATGAATTTTCAGAATCCCTCAAAATTGGAATGGGGCTACCTTTATATAGGCTTTGTTGGCACCTATTCAATTTGAATAGAAAATGTATGAAGAAGGGACATAACCCTTCCTTTAAAATAAAGAGACACCATGAAAGGTTTGCACCCTTTCATTCAAATGGAGGTTTGACCCTTCATTTAAAACAAAAAGACACCATGAAAGGTTAAACCATTTCATTCAAAATGGAGTCTATTTCAATTCACAACTACCTCTTTATAAATTTTCCAACAGTAGCAACAACTAGTCAAAACAATTTAAATAATGTAAAGTCAAAAAATAACCCACAATGTCAAATTGTCAAAATACTAAGGCCATAAAAAAAAAAAAATACATAAATTAATATTAATCCCTAAACTCTAAACTCTAGAAAACAAAAGAAGTCCAAACGAACAACTATAGTCATTTCTCATCACCACCGTAGTCCCAACTAATCCTGCAAAGAAAGTTCGGCTGCGCTCAAACAGAACGCACCCGAAATGTAAAGAGACAAAACGGTCCAGTATACAAGTATACAAATAACTGACACCCACGTGTCCACCAGACACAACAAAAATATATTTAATTCTTGTTACGGGGTAAGACAAGTAGTTTCATTCGCACCAAGACGAATGGGTAGTTTCCCGAGATACGGTGGTATTTAGTTTCTTACCCGTGCACAACGAAATATAAATTGACTATAAAATAAACAAAATTAAAATAAAAATATGGTGGGTCAGTTCTGCATAAAAAGTTAGTAAGACACACCATTCTGCAAAAAATAAAGTTAGTATAATTTAATCATAAATAACTTGTTGAAGAAGTATAAAAATACACCGTTTCATACTTAAATAATTCGAATTGACTAAAACTCAAAGAACAAAAGTTGTACAGAACCAAATTTCCTAAAAGACAGCGTGGACGAATTTAGTAAAAACTGAACAGGTTGAGAGAAAAACTTAATAGAAGAACCTAGACGGAATTCAATCGAAAAATCTGAAGCTAAAAACGAAAAGAAACTGCCCTAAGATGATTTTTTTTGGGGAAAAGTTCAAAACACGAAAGTGTTCAGAACAATGTTTTATTTCAGTTTACGTGACACCAATAAAAATAAGATCGTTTCATGGGTTAAAATAGCATCTGAAATCTGCAATATTAAAATAAATAAAAAACTATTGTAACAAAGATCATCCGATTACAAGTTCTAATTGATCTTTCTAGTAAAAAGTTAAAACACAAAAGTTGTTTGGAATTATGAATACATGCCTCTGCCCAAATTTCGTAATTTATTGAGGTTGTTTACTATTTTTCAATATGTATAAATCAATACAATTTACACTATACCAATAAACTCATAATTAAATTCTTTGTACCTTAACTCCACCATTTCGCTCCTTCATTTTCGGCCTACACATATATCCCATGTACCTCCCGTATACCTAACACCACTGCGAAGCCAAACTTGCATGGGGATATCGTCTCGAGTTTGACCCACACTTCCCGGATAATTAGCATATACGTACGCGTGTAAATCAAAGCACTTGTCTACTCTTGAGGACAAGATAACAATATATATACACAATCCCCTCATCTACTCATGAGAACAAACATAACAATACCAAGCTTAAGGCATTCAAATAAATCTTATAATTCTCACCCTTTTTTTTTTTTATACACTCTTTCTCACCAACATTCAAATAAAACAATAATCCATGGAGTCATGGTGGAGTATTCGGAATTTATCTAAGGCTTCTAAGTTTATTTTAATTTCATATATCCATAAGTGTGATTACAACCATAAAATAAATACATATAAAAACCCTAAACCTTGCATACACAACTAGTCAAAATAATTAAAATCAATCTATCATCTTCATGCAAATACAATATCAAACCAACATCAAATAAATAAATAAATAAAAACAACAAAATAAATATAAATCAAAAGAAGTGGATTTTGCACTTATAATTATTTTTCGATGATCAAAGAAATATTTAGAGAATTAATAAAGCCACCAAAACAAAACTCTAATATTTTTTTTCTTCACCTCTCTCTCTCTCTCTCCCGCTGTCTCTCTCTCTCTCGATTGCACTCTCATTTTGATTAATCTCTCTCTCTCTCACTCGGCTGCTGCACCCCCACTAAGCCTTCTCTTTTCTATTCTTTTCTTTTTTCTTTTCTCTTTTATTTCAAACCCTCTTTGCGGTTGCTTTGAGTAAAACCTAATAACTATTATATAATATTATACTATACAAATTCAACACAAATACAACTTATGTAATATGCTATATAAAATCAATATATATAACACCTTTTTATATATATATATATAATATTCAGATTAATTATATATAATTAATACCACATTAAACTAATTAAATATCACATTAAATTAACTAAACAACACATTAAATTCTCATGTATCCACACAATTAATAAAGCCAAAAATAAAGTAAGTTGATGATAATAATAATAATAATAATAATAATAATAATAATAATAATAATAATAATAATAATAAATAATAAAAAATAAAGACTTACGAAAAATCAGGGTCGCTACATTAGACACACCTCAAAAGAATCTTGTCTCAAGATTCGATAGGAAAGAGTACTAAACAAAAAGCTCCCGGTGTATACGCCGAACTTTCTCTTCCAATTCCCAAGTGATATCATTCTCATTATCGCTCCATTGCACTTTCACCAAGTTCACTTTCTTGTGCCGCAACTGCTTTACATCCTGGTCTAGAATAGTAATCGGTCGCACCACATCCGTTAGATCGTTACTAATCTTCAACACTTCTGGTGATACTACTTGGGAAGGGTCTTGCACACACTTCCGTAATAAAGATACATGAAACACATTGTGAATCATAGCTAAAGCAGGTGGTAGAGCTAATATGTAAGCCACATTACCAATCCTCTCAGTGATCTCGTATGGTCCCACATATCTAGGTACCAACTTTTCCTTCTTTTCGAACCACATAATACACTTAATCGGCGAGATCCTCAAAAACACAAAATCTCCAACATTCAACTCAACCCCCTTACGTTTTCTATCAGCGTAACTCTTCTGACGACTCTATGCAGTTTTAATACGTTCCCGAATAATGTTCACCTTCTCTATGGTCTCTTTGACCAACTCTGGCCCTAACAACGGTGCATCTCCTACATCCATCCAACAAGCAGGTGATCGACATGGCCTTCCATACAAAGCCTCAAAAGGTGTCATCCCAATATTGGAGTGATAGCTATTATTATAAGTAAACTCCACCAATGGCAAATGTTCTTCCCAACTACCACTAAGATCGAGGACACAAGCTCTCAACATTCCTCTAAGATCTGATTTACTCGCTAAGTTTGCCCATCCGTCTGAGGATGATGAGCTATGCTCAAGTCTAACCTAACACCCAAAGCACGCTGAAAACCGTCCCAAAACTCTGCCACAAACAACGGATCACGATCCGAAACTATAGAAATTGGTGCGCTATGAAATCGCACCACCTCCCAAATATATAGCCTAGCCTGTTTATTTGCAATTCGATGAACACTGATAGGAATAAAATGAGTAGACTTGGTGAGTCGATCCACTATCACCCAAATAAATTCATTGCTTCGCTTAGACCGCGTCAATCCATACACGAAATCCATAGAGATGTATTCCCATTTCCAAGTAGGGATCTCGAGAGACTGCAAAAGTCTAAACGGTCGTTGGTGATCTGCATTAACCTGTTGGCACACATAACATCGGGAAACATACTCTCATATGTCCTTCTTCATACCTTCCCACCAAAACGTCCTCTTCAGGTCATGATACATCTTAGTCCCATCAGGGTGAATGGTATATTGGGACTTATGGGCATCATCCATAATGTCTTTCCTCAATTCAACAATGTTAGTTACACACAACCTGCCCCTGAGTCGCAATCCCCTATCTGAGTCCACAGACCAATCAGTAGGACAATCATCGATCAAATCCACTAAAAGGTCATCGAGCTTACCGATGAGAAACCCATCTAAATTCTACATCTGACGAACTTTACCTAGTAACGTCGGTTGCACAGTCAAACTACCAATGTATGCCCTCTCAACACTCTCTATTGGTTGAACGTCATGCATCGAAATTAACTCCAAGGACATCCATTCCTGAATCAGCAAAGAAGCTATAATCCCATGTTGTCGACTAAGTGTATCTGCGACCACATTTCCTTTCCCTGGGTGGTAAAGGATCTCGAAATCATAACTATTGTCGAATTCAACCCACCTCTGTTGCTTCATGTTGAACTCTTTTTCAGAAAAAAGATATTTGAGGCTCTTATGATCTGTGTAACTCAAAGCCTTCCCCAAACAAGTAGTGTCGCCACACTTTAACACAAAAACAACTGCTGCCAGCTCTAAGTCATGAGTTGGGTATCGTTTCTTATGAGGTTTTAACTGTCGAGAAGCATAAGATACAACCTTTTGATGCTGCATCAACACACATCCCAACCTAGTTCTACTCGCATCAATAAACACAACTAACTTTTCCCCTTGTACTGGTATAGTTAACACTGGTGCTGTAGTCAACCTCTGTTTTAACTCCTGGAAAGCTTTCTCATAATCATCTGTCCATAAGAACTTCACATTCTTGTGGGTTAACTTAGTCATGGGTACTACAATAGTGGAAAACTTCTCTATAAATCTTCTGTAATAACCAGTTAGTCCTAAAAAACTCCTCACCTCTGAAGGATTTGTAAGCTGCTTCCATTCTTTAACCGCAACAACTTTCTCAAGATCTACTGCTATCCTCTGTTTGGACACATGTCCCAAAAACTGAACTTCTTTCTCCCAAAAGTGACCCTTACTGAACTTAGCGTATACCTGCTACTCCCTCAAAGTTTGCAACACAACTTTCAAGTGTTCTCTGTGTTCTTCTTCATTCTTAGAATATACCAGAATATCATATATGAAGATGATCACAAACTTATCTAGATATGGTTGGAAAATTCTGTTCATTAAGTCCATGAAATAGGCAGGAGCATTGGTCAAACCAAAAGGCCTTACAGGAAATTCGTACAACCCATACCGGGTCCGAAAAGCAGTATGCGGTATACTTTCCTCTGACACACCCATCTGATGGTAACCCGTTCTGAGATCAAATTGAGAGAACATGGTTGCCCCCTTCAACTGATCAAACAAATCATCAATTCTAGGTAGTGGATACTTGTTCTTGATAGTCACCTTGTTCAGCTCTCTGTAATTTATGCACATGCGGAAAGTGCCATCTTTCTTGGAAACAAAGATCGCGGGTGCTCCCCACGGGGAGTTACTTGAACGTATGAACCCTTTCTGAAGCATCTCTTCCAGCTGTTTCTTCATCTCCACAAGCTCTTTAGGCGCCATTCTGTATGCCACTTTAGAAATCGGTGCAGGTCTCGGCACTAGGTCAATGCAAAATTCTACTACCCGTCGAGGTGGGGGTCCAGGTATCTCTTGAAATACATCCTCAAACTCACATACCACATCTACCTCACTAATATCCTGCTTAGGGATTTTTACCGAGCACAAAAAACTCATCATCACTGACTCTCCTCCATTGCTATAAGTGGGGGTAAGCCATGGCATACCCGGAATATCTATATTTACAATTTTTCTAGCATAATCTAGAGTCACAAAATGTTTTCGCAGCCAATCCATACCCAAAATAATTACAAACCCCTTAAACCCTAACACACTTAGGTCCGCATATAAGACTCTGCCCGCAAAGTCAATCTCAAAATCTTTACACATCTCATAAAGAGTAACTGCCCCTTCTAAAGGGGTCTCAATACGAATAGGTCTAGATAAGGAGATAGTTACAAGGTGTTCTCTTTCTACAAACTGTCTAGATATGAAAGAATAAGAGGCACCGGTATCAAAAAGTACTCTAATGGATTCTTGAAAGAGATTAAAGATACCGTCCAGCCATCACTTTTAAGTTAAACACACAAAAATTCGTTCATAAATACGTAGAATAAATTCAACCACCAAACTAAATCAGCTAACCTATATTTCCACAATTCGAGGATCACCTAAACTCTCACACGTCTAGGGTAACCTAGAACTCTAATATCAAACTGTCACACCCTAAAATTTGGATAATTAAACATTTAATCAATATTCCATCATCCAAATCTTAGGGGTGAAACAAAATCTAAATGCTCTCGTCTCCATAAAATTTAAGTAAATTTCAATGGTAAAAAAAAATACAAGGGATAAAAAAAAATAAATACTAAAGGTCAACCAAACTATCTATCATAAATTCATAACTATCCAATACCTCCAACATTAAAGTAGCAACAATTAGTCAAAACAACTTAAATAATATAAAGTCAAAAAATAATCCACAATGTCAAATTGTCAAAATACTAAGGTCATATAAAAAAAAATAAAAATACATAAACTAATATAACTTTAAACTCCAGAAAACAAAATAAGTCCAAACGACATGTCCAACAACTGTATTCATTTCTCGTCACCACCGTAGTCCTAACTAATCCTGCAAAGGAAGCTCGGCTGCGCTCAAACAGAATGCACCCCAGATGCCAAGAGACAAAACGGGTCAGTATACAAGTATACTAGTATGAGTACAAATATTTGATACCCATGTGTCCACCAGACACAAATAAAAATACATTTAATTCTTGTTACGGGGCACGACAAGTAGTTCCATCCGCACCGAGATGAATGGGTAGTTTTTCGAGATACGGTGGCATTTAGTTTATTGCCTGTACACAACGAAATATAAATTGAGTATAAAATAAACAAAATAAAAATAAAAATAAAAATATGGTGGATCAGCCCTGCATAAAAAGTTAGTAAGACGCACCATTCTGCAAAAAATAAAGTTAGTGAAATTTAATCATAAGTAACTTGCTGAAGAAGTATAAAAAAGCACCGTTTCATGCTTAAATAATTCAAATTGACCAAAACTCAAAGAATAAAAGTTGTACAGAATCAAATTTCCTAAAAGACAATGTGAACAAATTTAGTAAAAACTGAACAGGTTGAGAGAAAAACTTGATAGAAGAACCTAGACGGAATTCAACCAAAAAATCTAAAGCTGAAAACGAAAAGAAACTACCCTAAGATGATTTTTTTTCGGAAAAGTTCAAAACACGAAAAGCGTTCAGAACAATGTTTTACTTCAGTTTACACGACACCAACAAAAATGAGCTCGTTTCATGGGTTAAAACAGCATCTAAAATCTGCAATACTAAAATAAATAAGAAACTATTGTAACAAAGATTATCCGATTACAAGTTTTAATCGATATTTCTAGTAAAAGTTGTCTGGAATTATGTATACATGCCTCTGCCCAAATTTCGTAATTTATTGAGGTTGTTTACTATTTTTCAACTTGTACAAATCAATACAATTCACACTATACCAATAAACTCATAATTAAATTCTTTGTACCTTAACTTCACCACTTCGGCTCTTCATTTTCGGCCGACACATATATCCCATGTGCCTCCCATATACCTAACACCGCTTCGAAGTCAAACTTTCACGAGGATATTGTCCCGAGTTTGACTCATACTCTCAAGATGGTTAGCATATATGTACGCGCGTAAATTAAAGCACTCGTCTACTTTTGAGAACGAGACAATAATATATATATACACAATCCCTCATCTACTCATGAGAACAAACATAACAATGCCAAGCCTATGGCATTCAAATAAATCTCATAATCCGTTCTTTTTCTTTTTTTCTTTTTTTTTTATACACTCTTTCTCACCAATACTCAAATAAAACAATAATCCATGGAGTTATGGTGGAGTATTCAGATTTATCTATGGCTTCTAAATTTATTTTAATTTTATATATCCATGAGTGTGATTACAACCATAAAATAAATACGTATAAAAACCCTAAACCTTGCATACACAACTAGTCAAAATAATTAAAATCAATTTATCATCTTCATGCAAATACAATATCAAGCCAACATCAAATAAATAAATAAATAAAAACAACAAAATAAACATAAATCAAGAGAAGTGGGTTTTGAACTCACAATTATTTTTCGATGATCAAAGAAATATTTGAAGAATTAATAAAACCACCAAAACAAAACTCTAATATTTTTTTTCTTCACCCCTCTCTCTCTCTCTCTCTCTATTGCACTCTCTTTTTGATTAATCTCTCTCTCTCTCTCACTCGGCTGCCGCACCCCCACAAAGTCTTCTCTTTTCTATTATTTTTTTTTCTTTTTTTTTCTCTTTTATTTCAAACTCTCTCCATGGCTGCTGTGAGTAAAACCTAATAACTATTATATAATATTATACTATACAAATTCAACACAAATACAACTTATATAATATGCAATGTAAAATCAATATATATAACACCTTTATATATATATATATATATATATATATATATAAATATTCGGATTAATTATATATAATTAAATACCACATTAAACTAACTAAATATCACATTAAATTAACTAAACAACACATTAAATTCTCACGTATCCACACAATTAATAAAGTCAAAAATAAAATAAGATAATAATAATAATAATAATAATAATATAATAATAATAATAATAATAATAATAATAATAATAATAAAGACTTAGGAAAAATTAGTGTCGCTACATAGAACTCGTTGAGTACTATACACTTGTAAAAAATTACGTTGATCGGATATCGATAGTTATTTCATTAGATCAGATTTTTGTCAATCGTTTATTTTTTCACCGTCCATTTTTTTTTTATACAAAACTGATTTGATCACTCAATTATTGTACTAACTAATATATTAACAGATGATGTGATATAATTTTAGCGATTTTTGATATGTATAATTTATATAATAAATGAATCAATAATAATGACATAACACTAATTCATACACACCGTTTTGAATTTCCATCTATAAATTTCTTTTGTCTTCCCAAGGCAAAGAGACTTTTTACCTTAGAGTATCTACAATTGACGTGTTGGTGAGTGTGCTAGTGTTAGTGGCTAAATTTTTAGCCAGCCATAGTAACTTTTGTCTTCACAATGGAAGTGTTAACAGGTGTGTTAGTGATCAAAGTTAGTGTCAGATGTTAAATAGTGTGTTAATTGCAGCCAATAGTTAGAGAGAGAGAGAGAGAGAGAGAGAGTGGAGTCGTCCGGCCGGACCGTTCAAGTAAAATAAAAATAAAAATTGGGTCAGATCGGTTGACCAGCCGGACGTCCGGCCTCTCCAACTGCTGCTACCTATATATGTATATTCTTTAACAAGCAAAGGAGGCAGAGAGAGAGAAAAAAAAAAAAAAAAAAAAAGAAGAGAAAGAGGGATTTGGATGCCTGTTGTGCACCTTGCACAGCAGGTGCTGCTGTGCAGTCCTATGGGCTTATTTTAGGATCCGTTTTGATAATCTGAACCGTTTACATTTTAGAGTACATTGAGTAGAACATATCTACAAAAAAATCAAGTTAATCAGATATCATTAACCCTTTCATTTACTCACATTTGTATCTTGAAAAATAAATGACATTATGATTTAAAGTATTAAAATGAATACAAATGTGTGTGGATGAAAGGTATGTTCTACTCGATGTACTCTAAAATGTGAACAATTTGGATTATCAAAACGGACCAAAATAAGTCTATTGGGCCGCACAACAGCTACAGCGATCTCGGTTTTCCCTCCATTGGCTATTGTATTCCGGTCTCGGTTCCGTAGATGTTTGTTGTTATGTATGTCTCGTTCCGTCCTTTAATTCTTTGTATATGAGTTTTAGGATATGTTGGGCAAGTTTGTAATAGGTTGGTTGTGATTAGAAACAAAAGGTTGCTGCCCAGATTTTTGTGTCTTCGCTCGAGCGAGCTCTGTGTTTTAGCTTCTTCGCTCGAGCCAGGGTTCCTTCGTTCGAGTGTGCGTCTGCGTCTGGTTCTGGACCTGAAGGTTGTGTTTCTTGACTCGAGCGAGCTTTCCTTCGCTCGAGCGATCGAGCTGTATGTTTTGGGTTTCTACGCTCGAGCGTGCTTCTGGGTTGCAGACTTGAAGCTTCGCGTTGTTGGCTCGAGCGAGGCTTTCTACGCTCGAGCGAGGTTTTCTTGTGTCTGGTTGCTCGAGCGACCACTTCTTCGCTCGAGCGAGCCTCGAATATATCAGTTGGCAGCAGTGGGTTACACTTCACTTTTTCATCTTCTTCTCTACTCAAACCCTAGCTCCAGCTGCTTCTCTCTCTGCACACACTCTCTCTCTAAGATTTCATCTACTTCTAGAGTGTTTCTACCCTAATCTCTTTGTAAGAAAGATAGAGGGTGGTGTGGGCTTCACTTTAATCTGAAAAATTGTGGATTTGGAGCACTTTGAGTTTTCTTCATCTACTCCTTTGGGCTTCTAACTTTGAGGTAGGGATACCCTACTCCATCTTATGAGTTTTGACATAAATTTTAGTCATTTTGATTAGGTGGTGTTGTTTGGTAATTTTGGGAAAGTTAGGGTTTGATTTGAGGTTATAAAAAGGGGGTTTTCAAATGTTAAACCCATGGGTATGTGAAAACTTGGAAAATGGAAGAATTGTTGTTAAATTGATGAAATTGAACCTTAGGGTCGATATTTGAAAAAGGGGGAAATGGCCCTAATTATGTTGAATAATTAATTTGAATGATTAATTTGGGAAAATGTGAAATTGTGTTGAAAGTCATGAAATTGGGAAGTTGTGGGATTGAAGGGTGTAGTTGAATTAATAAATCACTCACCTATGAGAATATTGATATTTTATCTGTTTGATAAATTTATTATCTGTTTAGAGATAACTGATTTGGGCTATTGGTGGAGGATAGTCTTGATTGTTGTAGACACTGTATGTTGATTAGGGAAAACTGAAACTAATCACATTGAAATTGTCATAGAATATGGCGGTTAGAATAATACATCGAATATGTGTATTGATTGATCATTATATATGATAAGTGTTTAAATACATTGTATATGTATATTGTGTAGGAGGAGATAGGGGATGTACTCCATGGTTTGAGAGGAGATAGGGGATGCACTCTCAAACCTGTTTGAGAGGAGATAGGGGATGGACTCCATTGATAACTAAGTTGGCCGGAGTGTCTAGGGTGAAAGTCCCGAAATCTTGATTGCGTTTGCATAACGTAGATAATTGAAGTATGGAAGTGTTTTAATATGAGTTGTAATCTTATGTGAATTGTGAGTAACGGAAGTGTTTTAATATGAGTAGTAGTCTCATTTGATTGTTTGGCTAGATATTGAGCCAGGGTTGTGAATGTAAATTGGATAAGTAAAGGAAAGTGGAATGAAACACAGATGAAATTGTCATGGAACTGGAATGTGTTGTAAGTTGATTTACAAGTGTTAATCATTTATCAAATGCTAATGTTTTAGTTATTGCTCATGATTGGTTTAGTATATCTCTACTGGGCTTTGGCTCACCCTATATGGGACATCATTTTCAGATTCAGGTGATATGCTACCTCCAAGGACGTAGCTTGGGAGGCTTAGAGGCTGACGGACTCTTTTGTTGATTTCTTTTTGGTATTACATGTAAATCAAGCCAAGGGCTTATCTTGTGTAAAGAGTTAGAACTCTTCTTTTGTTATACCCAAGTGTTGACTTGGAAAGTTATAAGCCGTAGGGCATTTACTTTTGATGTCAACATGTAAAGCTTTTGTTATGAATACTCTGATAAATGGAAATATGCTTTATTCTGTTATATCTATGGATGTCATGAATGTGGGTTTATATGTATTATTATGAGGGCGTGACAATAGTGACTGCTATGCTGGGTGTACAACAGACACCTTAACTCCGAGAAAGAGAGAGAGAAAGTGGCACTAACAGTGTAATGAGATGGGGGCCCACTGCACTTTTCAATTGTGTGCTTTATATAATTGTTGGCTACATATTTTGTATAAACCAATCACAGTTCGACACGTGGAAGGATGAGGGCAATACAGGAAGACAATTCAAATCTTCAATCGTAATCACACATGTGGCAATTAGTATTGGTTATTGTAGATCTGCATAGCACTGGATCAGCAAAGAGATGCAAAATGACGTGGTTTCAACGGTTACTTATATTTAAATTCAAAATCAGGAGGGGAGCCTAACTGCAGACATGGCATAGTGGAGCTAACTGTAAGGCAACATGATCAGCGATCATGGAGGGATGGTTCGACGGTTAGAAATGCATTTCGACGGTTACCGTTGAGAAGTATAAATAGTAGAGAAGATCCCAGAAAGAGGCCCCCAGACTCAGATCCAAAAAACCAGTTATATCTACTTTATTTTCCTTTCAGTTTTTATATTTCTTGTTCTTTACATTTCTGTACTTCAAATTTTTGCACTGCACTTCGTTTATAGGAGTAGTTTCAAGTAGTTTGTTGCTGTAAACCTCTACGAGGCTGATTTGGATCTTTGTAAGTCTTCCATTTTACTTAAGGAAATGATACAATTATTCTTCATTTAATCGTTGTTTACTTAATTCTCCTCAACAAAGCCACCAGTAAAAGTCCTCTTCATTGAGGCTGAAAGAACTAAAACACAATCGTCTGATAATTGGTTGGCAATTAATATTCTGTAAGGACTGATTGATCCATGCTGGCACGCTCAAAATTACAATAATAACCTTCGAACGCCAAAAAAGCCAACATATATCCCCCGCACTAATATACCCAATACTTAGTGATATTAGTAGATCAAGGTATTTTACCCACATCTTAGAACGTGCATGGGCTTTGCACTTTTCAGAAATGCAACCGTCATTCATCAATGAAACATTTGCATTAAATTCTCTTCTAACCCTTGAACACTCCCACTAGCTTAGTATTCGAAAAGACTGGTACATCTCTTATGGCCAAGCAAGTCTTTTCTTACATTGATCAAGCATATGAAGAGTTATTTGATGATGCTGTTCATCCTTTTGTTGGACTAAATTCCATGATCTTGTAACTTTGTCCATTCCATATTTCTATGAAATTGAGAATGTAATCAAATGAATCCTGGTGTGAACAACACTTGTCAATAAAACTAGGCTTTTCGAATTTCATTTGTCAGACTCTGATTTACCACTTCAATTGTAAACTTAATTGTATGGTTGATGTGCTTTAACTCCCCAATTTCATCCCAAGTCCTAACTCAAACTCTCCCAAAGTGTGAAGTTTTTCCCTTGAAGAAAACAATTATTGCCTCACATATTGATTCCAAGATCAACATAGTATTAAACACCTTCGTCTTTCGAAACTTGATTTGATCATATTCAATTCCCCAACATATGGTTAATATTCAAATCAACTAATTTTGCTTCGAACAAACAGTCTATATTTTCTGAAATATGGAAACCTTTTTCAAGGACTGCACTATTTTAAAAAGTGATTTTTTCTGTATACTACTAAACCAACTATTGGTTTGAAGCCTAGAATAAACAAATTCTAAACGTCAGGTATTTCAAATTTCGCTTCGAAGGATTTTACACTTATCAAGAAACCTAAAACCGGTCTTTAATCCTTTTGAAGTAAACAAATACCTGAGCATTTTTGCACCCTTAGGTGTGCAATGTGCTTCGAAGTCGACTTCCTGCTTTCGAAGCCGTTTGTCACTTGATTTTGGCGCCAAAACTTGGCTTCGAAGCCAAATATTTTATTTCAAAGTTAAAACTAGTATTTGAGATACGTTTCCTCCATAACAATTAATATTGAGGGAAACTTTTTGCACTCGTACCTTTAGTACTTCTTTACGAATTCTGTCCATATAAGACGACTGGGTGTTTTTTAGACGAAAAGGTTTAAAAACCCTTTTATTTTGTGCTCCCAATCCACTTAGTCGTCTAACACACAAACCCTTTATCTTTTGTTGGTTTTCTCTTTCCCTTTACTCACTTTCCCAACTTTGTCTTCTGAAAAGACTCTCTATCAATGGCTTCTTCTTCCTTGAAAATACCGGTTGTGGAGCGTGTGAATCCATCTGTATCATTGATGAAGAGTGTTAAAAGTACAAGGCTAGTGGGAAAAACGCCATTAACGGACGCATCTTCATTCTTCGTCGTCATGAGCAACAAGAGTATGTGCTTGGACCCATTTTTAGGGAGATTCCTACTGAGCTCCCGCTCTGTACCCACGTCTAGAAGACCATTGTCTCATTTACGAAGGTGGTCTTGACTGGAGAAGCTGGAGGATAAACCGACCCTATTGCTGCTGGCCCACAGTGAGACCAGAGTGGGAGGAGTGGTATGATCGGGTCGTCCCTGATAGGACTCTGGATCTTCAAGAGCTCTGCCTCTTCGACGCCCTCCAATTATCCAGGTTCACCATTTCGGAGGACCCTTTTTTAATACATGTTGCCCTTTGTTTTTGGAATTCTGCTTTTAATTTCTTTCAATTCAGATGTGGGATGATGGCTCCTACTGTTCTTGACATCTGCCATTTGTTAGGATTGTCCCCTACTTGTACCCCTATTGGTCTAGACTATTTTGACCTCAAAACCCCTTTTTCCCTCCCCTCTCTGAACTCATCCTATAGTGACTTTGTCAAGGCTGAGAATAAAAGAGAGGGCCCTGTGACTGATAGGGAATTTTTCTCTTTTATATTATATTGGCTTTGCAAGTTCCTCTTTTGCACCTCTTCTTAGAGGATCATGCTTGAATTTGCCCCTCTTGCCAAAGTCCTTGTTTTACAAAGAAAGGTGGCCTTAGCTCCATACGTTCTAGGTCATGTTTATAGAGCTTGTTCCATTTTTTTGTGAAAAACCCTTAGATGCCAATAAGGGAGGCCCATTTTGGATACTTTAACTTTGGCTTTTTGCATATTTCACTGAGTTACAGTCTAAATGCTTAAAGTTTTTGAAGCCAAACCCTACCACTCATGGCATGAAGTTAGCCAATGTTTCACTCTATCCTTCGAACTTCACTTTTTACTTTTCTTTCTTCCACCAACTCTAGCTTCCCCTTCTTCTCACAGCTTCCGTCATTTCGAACCTACCAATATTGGCTTATCCTGGTTGAGGACCTTTTTGAGTGATAGGTCCTGCTCTACACCCCAACACAAAAACATGTGGGCTTCTATTCTGATTCCCAGAGAATTATTCATTGGGACTATGAACCCCAGAGCTTACAAATGCATTGTTAAGCCTTATTGTCCTGCCCAATTTGCTAGGCAATTTGGATTCTCACAAGGGGTCCCAATACCTCTCTGCAGTCAGACCAATTTAAGCCTTACGAGCAAGGATCTGAAAGTTCAAAGATCTAGATTGGAAGAAGTAACTTCCAAATTCATCCAGGACTTCATTGACTTTGAGTACTTCTCTTACATACCCCAAAGCAACATATTGAAAAGGTGCCAGAACTGGTGGATGGCCAATATGGAGGTACGCTTGGCCATTCCTCCTCAAGATCTGTTAATGTTACTGGATGTATCTCAAACCAAGTCTAAAGGGGCTGGAGTTGTTACCTCTTCCACTGCTCCTGTTACTTCAGTCCTTGCGCCTGTCACCACAAAGTCTGTTCCTATCGCTTCAACTCCTTCTAGAGTTACTCAAGCTGCCTTGAAGAAAAGTATGCACTCCTGTTTCTTTTCTCCTCTTCCCCTTTATGATGCTTTTGTTCTTGCTTATAACTCTTTCTTTGGTGTAGGTGGTGCGGGTGCCTCTCAAGGAGATTCTCCCCAAAAAGTTCAAGCTTTAAATCTTCTCAAGAACAAACAGTAGCAACAGAAGAAAAGAAGGCTCTTACTTGACCTTGAAGAGGAGATACTTGAGGTTCGTGTAGAAGAAAATGAAGCAGAAAAAGAAGAGACAGAAAAAGAGCAAGAGACACCCTTAAAGAGAAAGAAGAAAATGACTGTCTCTCTGTCTGATTTCACTGGAGATCCCGTTCATGAAGCATCTACTAAAGTAGTGGAAGCAGAACACTCCAAAGAACTTATTGTATTTCAAAGTGCTGAGAAGAGGAGGCAACAACAAATGCTTAGAGATGAAGTTGCTGCTGCTGCTGATGCACTCCAAAGAGAAGTTGCAAGAAAACAACAAACTGCTGGACATTATACTCTTCGCAGCTCTCCGATCATAGCCATTACTTCTGACACCAGTAATTTCCCTCGTGCCTTTATTCTCTTTTCTCAAATTTTTGATACTGAGACTTGACATTACTCTGTATTTCTTTTTTTGCAGCAACAGTTACTCTGCCCTTTCCTTCAATAAGGACTCCTTCAGTTTCATCTGAAGTTGAAAAACCTCAAAATGTAGAGCCAATTCAAGCAATACTTCCACTTCCTGGTCCTACATTTTCCATACCTTTCTTGAGGCCAAACATTCCTGCATCCCTATCTTTTAGTTTAACTTCATTCTTTCCTTGTCTATCCTTTAAATCTACCCAACTTATTCTTCCTTCGAGCCTCGCTGTTGTTTCCCCTTCTAAGGAAATTCCAACTAATACTTCACCTCCAGTGATAGCTGATTCCCGTAGAAAAGGTACTGGTAGCTCTCCAATTCCTTGTCCATTATCTCTACCTAGCTCCAGTCCCTCTTTTCTTGACCTACTCGTAGCCAAAACTATTGAGACTGCTAAGGATACTTCACCTTCTTCTCCTATTCTTATGCAGCCATTTCTTCCTCCTACCAGAGTTCTTTCTGCACCCTCCATGCCAACAAATGAGGTGGACATCTTCGAGGCTAGGTTAGCTAGTCTTTTTGACATGCCTTCCACCACTCTACCAGCTAATAATGAATCTAAGCCATTAGTCCTAGCTGATTCTCTCTTAGAAATTTTTGAGAGCTCTTCTTCCACTAGTAAGACTTCCTTGCCTACACTTGACTTGAACAGCTGCTTGGAGTTGCTGACATCCTTCTCGAGGATCCCCTTCGAAGCCTTATAAAGGCCTATAATCAAGAATGACTTCCTCCAGTGCTGCAAGGTTGTTGAACAATCTAGCATGACTATTTCAAGTCATTTATCTCAGGCAGCAGCCACCATTGATTTTTACATCAACATCTGCCATGCTGCCAAAGCTGCCGAAGAGAAATTGCTGAGAGACCAGAGTTTTGTTTCCCAAATACATGCTGAAGTGTCAGAATTGAAAGAACAACATTCCTCTGTCTCCCAATTTCGAGCTCAACTACTAGAGAAGAAAGCTCAGCTTGAGGAAAAGTTATCAGCAGTTAACTAGGCTTTAGATTGAATTGCCACTAAGCTGCAGATCACTAACCAAGGACTGGCTGATCGAAAACAGGAGATGGCTACAGCCATTCAGTTGTTCCCATCTCTTAAGAGTAGAGAGTCAATTGTAAAGGAACAACTGAAACACTGTACTGATTTTTGGGCCAATCTATGGCTACATGTATTCAACTTATTATGAAATAAAATCCTTATTTTATCATTTAAGTGTTTTCATGCTCTTTTATTTAGCATTTATGATATTCCTTGTGTTTCTCATATGGTTGGATAATAAGGCTTCAAATATCTGCCATTAATTTTCTTGGGGTGTACATATCCATTCAAATTTTCAAATGATATGCTCCCGAAAGCAAAACTCTATGAACTTGATATGGTCCTTCCTAGTTAGGTGACCATTTGCCAAACTTGTGACTTTTAATCCCTATTGGGATTATTGTCTTCCATACCAAATCACCTTCATCAAAGCTAATATGCTTGACCTTTATATTATAGTTTTTGGCTGCCTTCTTCTTTTGGAAAAGAATGCTATTTAATGCCAGAATTCTAGCTTCATCCACACTTTCTAATTCCAAGCACATACTCTGATGGTACTGCTCAAGAATTAACTGATCCTGGCGTCTCACCCTCAAGGACTTAATATTAATTTTCACAGGTAGCACTGTATCATGCCCATATACTAAAGCATAAGGAGTGATTCATGTACTTGATCTTGGAGAAGTCCTATAAGCCCATAATACATCCAATTGTAAGTTATGCCAATCCCTGGGATTGTCTTCCACAACTTTCTGTATTCCTTTCTTTAAAGATTTATTGGATGACTCTGCCTGACCATTGGCTTGTACATAATAGGGGGTAGAATTAACAAGGCTAATTCCAAACCCTGCCACAAAAGACTTTATCATTTTCCCATCAAATATAGTCCCATTATCAACAGTTATGGTCTGTGGGATGCCAAATCTGTGGATCAGATCTTTAATGAATCCAATAACTTTGGTCTAGTCTATAGCTTTATATGGCTTAGCTTCGACCCACTTAGTGAAGTAATCAGTGGCCACTAAAATGAAACAATGATGCTTCGAAGAGGGTGGATGTATTTTCTCTATCATATCCATAGCCCATCCTCTAAATGGCCAAGGTTTCACAACCGCATGCAGATTAGTTATGGGTACATGCCTTATTGCACCATGCTTTTGGCATGCCTGGAAACCTCTAGCATATTCTATGCAATCCTTAAGGATGGTTGGCCAATAGTAAGAATGTCTTCGAAGCAACTATCTCATCTTCACACCAGGCTGATGAGCACCACAGATGCCTTCATGAACCTCAGTCATGGCTGTCAATGCTTCCTTTGGACCTAAACATTCCAATAATAACCCATCTGCCCCTCTTTTGTAGAGAGCATTACCATACATTATGTATTGTATAGATTGCAATTTGATTTTTTTGCTGGCTCTCGAAGATGGGCCAACTAGATACTGCATTATTGGATGCCTCCAATCTTGTTCTTGTAAGTCATTATGATTGACTTCTAAGACCATATTCCTTCTATTCAAAGGTGGTATTACCTTTTGATATGTTGTTTAGCTTATGTCCCTTTGAGTGTTATCCCTTCTTTGAAATTCGAAAGCTTTCTGAGTCACATCATTAACTTTATTATTCAAGAATCTTGGGACATAAGTTACATTTGCTATCTGAAATTGAGAAAACAAATTGTAACAAGCCCGCGGGGGACCTCGCTACAGTTCGGACTCCCTTTTGTTTTGTTGCGGTTCTTAATCTGAACCAAAGAGTCCAAATTCGGCAAATCGTTTTTGAGAAAACAGATTTTTTGAAAAGTAGTGCCAAACATGGACTGCTTTGCCAGATACAGAGTCGTCCACCTAAATATTTATTTTGGGGAATTTAGGAAACCCTGACTCGGTGCCAAAGGCCACGTGTCCCATCACCAAAGGTGCCTCGGCTCGGGAACTTGGGTACGATTGGGGAAGGTCAGCTATGAGCACCCCTCTCGCCCGGTCCGAAGACCGGCCTCTACTAACCGTGATATCCGATTTTGAAAACATTATGCGTTCTTATTCCAATTATTAGCCTAGAATTACTATGTTATGCGCGCAGCAAAACAAGTATAGACTAGATTGCCTAATTCGGAAATAATCATTGCATATCTGTTTGTTTTTGCGTTTTGGGTTTTGCTACTCGCAAGTAGGCTAAAATACGGATTTCAATGAGTTTTCCAACTCAAGCAACCCAACCTCCACCCACAGGCATTCAAACAGTTTATCTCACATAAGCACTTAGCCGCATGGAAGCATACTATCATGGCAACATTCACACGCATGTGGCATGCTAAAGCGTAAAATACTTACATCGTACTCCGTGCCAAAACAAGAAACTAGTTAGCAGACATGCATGTCCCTAGGTCATGTTAAGTGGCTAATGCAACACAGGCAAGGATGCAATTTAGAGTAGGCTCGGCTAACCCTAAAATGGCACGTGAAATGCAATCATTTGATGCACGTATTCAAGTTGGAATTTAGAATACGATGCAGTTTGTATGATGTACCGAGCCCGGTGCATGTTTAGACAAATGCATGGATGCACGCATGCATTGCATAAGGTATGCTAAAATAGACGTGCCCTAATCTACCATCATAAGCAGGTAAATAAAAGGGAAGAAAGAAGTGGAGGTTGGAAGGCATACACACCACTCACGCACGCTTATTACAGGTTTGCCCTCGCTCGGAGGGACCGAAAGAATAATACAAATAATTAACTACGCAAGCTAATTAAATATTACAAATTAATTAAATCAACAAATTAAATTGTCTAAGGAAAACAGTAAACTGCCTCGGGGCGGGGGGCTCAATGCACGCGCACTCGGATTCCGCTCGGAATTGCACTGCCATGCCTAGCTTGCCTCTGTTTTCCCTGCTCTGCCTTTCTGAAAACTGCCAAAGTCTCAGAACTACCTCTCAAGGCACTGGGGGTCACCACCGGCCAACCAGAATAGCCACCGGCTGCCATGTATGGCCATCGGCACAAAATTCTTCCATCGGCCATCAATAGACTGCCGGTCGGCACTAAATACTGCCGGCCGGCACTGAATGTCCGCAGAACCTGCAACTTACAGCAGCAGAGGGCAAAAACTTGCATGGCAATGTAATTCCAACAATGTGTGCACCAACCATGCCCCTTATCATATTTGTGACTCAAAGGGGCATGTGCCTCGATTCTCGGGCCACCAATCACGCATTTCCATGCATGATGGCCCAAGGAACCAAGTATGCAACTTTTATCTCAAATGCATACAAACCAAACCAACATAAAAGGGTGCCAAACCTCTATCATGCTCATCTCAAGAGGCCAAGCATGTGCATTGATGTAATGCAATCCTAAACATGTTAGCTAGCATGCAACATGGACAATGTAATGTAAGGATGTTAATATGCAAACACACCTACAAGACAAACATGTAAACCAAACAATGGGGTGGACTTAAACATGACTTAGGCCATTCCAAATGGGTCCAAAATCAGTAGTCAAAATGCCCAAAAATGGAGGCTAAACACACATGCACACATACACATGTTATGGTCCAAGCCTAAGCATTAAACAAGCAACATTCAAGCACGCTGAAAAGAGATTTCATGGACAATTAGCATGCAACATGAGCCCTAAAATCATGCTATAAAATGATGTCAAATCATGTTAAACAAGACAAGCAAATGCATGCAAAAGGGGCCAAGTATTCAAAGCAAGCCAAAGGATATTGAACTACATTTGACGAGACTAAACATGGCAAGACTTAAGCAACTAAAAACAGATTTTTAGCACACCAAAACAAGCCCAAATGACCACTTAGATGGCATCTATATGGTTTAAATTAAAAGTCATGCACACATGCACTCCCAAGGAACATACAACATGAGCTCTTGAAACATCAAAGAGGCATGCAATGTAAACATATGAGCATGTTAAATGGACTGAAATAACATGGCAAATGGTCTCAAACCATTGAAATGATGCAAACAAGGCATGCTACACATTTATGCTCAAGGCTAGCAAGCCTAAAATGCAAAGAGGCTATACTAAGCATGCCAAGACCAACCCAAACACTTATGGACAGACCTAAAACATGTCAAGATAAGCACAAAATCTTCATGAATCTAAGCCTAAAGCATGCTCAAATTAGGGCTAACAACCTAAGGCATGTTAAGGCAATACAAGGCATTACATGGCAACTATGCTAAGTATGCATAAGGGACCAAAACCAACTTAATACAAAGTTGAAACATGGCAATATAAGTATAAAATACAGCCATGGCATGCTCAACACACACTTGAAACATAGGCTCCCTTAAGAGGCCAAAACTTGTCCTTTTCAAGGACAACAAGGAGAGGGGGTGGCCCTCTCCTTCTTGGGACTTCAAGGCATCATCTTCACCATTGAAATCCCTCAAGATTTCAGTGGTGAAGAGACCCCAACACCAAAATCCCGGAGCTTTCACAAAATAGCACAAAAATGAGGCCTTTCAAGGCCTAAGAGGGGCCAAACTTCCCCAAAGCACAAAGCACCCTTAATAAACTATCAAGAGGACTAAAAAACAGAACTTTTTGTATTAAACACCAAGCACAAAAACAGTTCAAAGATAGGTAAAAATGGAATGCAAGAATGGGGGAAATAAAGCAAGTTTCTCACCCTTGTTGACCTTCTTCACCAAAGATGATGTTGTTGCTTCCTTAAGCTCTAATCCAGCCAAAAACTCTAAGAACTACCTCTTGGAACCTCAGTAGCCAAGGGAAGGTGAAACACTAGGTGCTTGTGTGAAATAATGTGGACTAGAGCACCTAGTGTACAAACAAGAGAGCAAAAGAGAGATAGGATAGATATAGAACTCAAACCCTAAAACCAGAGCTTCTCTGAGGTCTTTTCTCTCGAAAAATGTCTAACTCTCCAACCCTTGAGCCAAGAGAAGAGAGCCTTCTCTTATAGGCAACAAAGCTTACAAGCTAAGCAAACCAAAGGCTCATCCCTCCATACACGTGTATGGAGGGGAAACAAATGCTATACAGCTGCTTCAAAATATCTCAAAAAGCAACTGCACAGTAGTCGGCAGGGCAAAATTGTCATTTTGACAAAATTGACTGCCGACCGGCACAAAAGAGTGCCAACCAGCACAATATAGTGCCGATGGCAACACCAACCAGCCGGTGGCCTCTAGCCACTGCCGGTGGTGTGTGGGGATGCCTCACAAGGCATTCCCTGCCCCTCCAAGGCAAAGCACAAGTGTTTGGTGCAAAACCAGACACAAAACAGTCAAGTTCGGGGATCCTGAGGCAAGGCGCGTTGCCGAGAACTCCGGGAACTCCAAACGAACACGAACATGGATAATCACCGAGTCTTCAAGCGGTGACGTCCAAGTCTTGAGGACGGTCAAAAATGGGGTGTCTACACAAATGTAATGCAACAACATAGTATGGCAACATGCTTACACTTTGACATTTGAAAATTCTTTTCACCTGGTTAACCACCAACTGAGAGTCTCCAAATATATCAACTGCATGAGCTTGTAATCCAATAAGTAGTTCCAGTCCCATTACTAAAGCTTCATACTCAGTTTGATTATTGGAACAACTAATTTCATCAACTCTGAAACCATGTGTGGTTTCTACCCTTTGTGGTGACTTAATCAGCACACCAATTCCAGTTAGACCATTGGCCTTTGATTCATTGAACCATATTTGCCATGGTTCAACACTAACCAAACCAAGTTCCATTATCTCTTGGCTTTCTGTTTGACATGGATGGTCTGCCAAAAAATTAGCTAAAACTTGTCCTTTTACTGCCTTTTGGGGGACATATTCTAGATGAAATTCTGATAAAGCTAATATCCATTTGCCAATTCTTCCTCTCAACATAGGTCTAGATAACATATATTTAACCAAATCTGTGGTTGCAATTACTAAGATAGTTATAGGCAAAAGATAGTATCTTAGTTTCATTGCAGCAAAATACAATGTAAGGCACAGCTTTTCTACAACTGAATATTTACATTCACAAGAATTTAGAAACCTACTAAGGTAATAAAACTTGCTTTTTGCCTTCTTCATTGTCTTGGGCTAAGAAAACTCCCAGTGAATCTTCTGTTGCAGCTATATACAACTTTAAGGGCTTATCACCCTTTGGTGGCATCAGCACTGGAGGGTTGGCCAAGTAGGCTTTGATTCCTTCGAAAGCAGTTTGATGCTCTGTTGTCTACACAAATTCCTCTTCATCCTTCAACTTTAATAAGGAAGAAAATACTTTAGTTTTCCCTGCAGTATTAGAAATAAACCTTCGAAGAAAATTAACCTGCCTAAGGAATTTTTGTACTTCTTTCTTACTTGATGGAGGTCTGGCTTCAATGATAGCTTTGGCTTTGTTCTGATCAATCTGTATTCCCTTCTTGTGTACTACATAGCCCAAGAAGTTTTTAGCTGATACGCCAAAAGCACATTTGAGAGGATTAAGTTTCAACTTAAACTTACTCATTCTTTCAAAAGCTGCTTCCAAGTGGAACAAATGTTCCTCCATGGATTGGGACTTTACTACAATGTCATCAATGTAACACTCTAAATATCCGCCAATAAGATCATGAAAGATAGTGTTCATAGCTCTTTGATATGTAGCCCCAGCATTCTTCAGGCCAAATGGCATTTTAAGCCATTCGAAGGTGCCAATGTTCCCAGGACATCTGAATGCTATCTTATGGATATCCTCTTCTGCAATGCAGATTTGGTTATAACTAGAATGCCCATCCATCATTGATAAAATTTGATGCCCTGCTGAACTGTCTACCAATAAATCTACTATTGGCATAGGATACTCATCTTTTGGAGTTGCTAAATTCAGGTTTTTGAAATCGATGCATACCCTCATTTTACCATTCTTCTTAACTACAGGCACAATATTGGATAGCCATTTAATATATCTGGCTGTCCTAATAAAGCCTGCCATGAGGAGACTGAGAATTTCCTCCTTGACCTTCTGAATCACTTAAGGACTCATCCTTCTTGGTTTTTGCTTGTATGGCTTGAAATTAGGCCTCATAGGGAGCCTATGTTCTACTAATGACCTATCCAATCCTAGTAGTTCATTATGCAAAACAATCTTTATACCTCTTTAAAACCACCAACAACTGGTCCCTGCTAAAAGCATCTAACCAAGCACTTATATAGGTGGGCTGCTGTATAGAACCTTCCCCTAAGTTTACTTCTTCCAAAGGGTATTGCATCTGAGGACTCAGTGATGCTTTTTTTTTTTTATTTCTTCTGTCTTCGAAGCAATCTCCTTGCTTTGTCCTGCTCCCAGTCTCTTTGATTCAACATCTTTGCCCTCCTCCTCATAGACAAAGTCTGTCCATAAGGCTTCTTCTTCCTGTATCTCCTGGACTTTTGTTTCAATGTCCAATGCACAATATTTATCCAAGGCCAAAACCCTGACCTGTTGCTGCTCCTGCTTACAACCAATTACCATGGCTTCTTTCTCTTGCTCTTGCATCCTCTGGACTATTGATTTTATGTCCAATACTGAGAACTTAACTAAAGCCAAAGATCTGGCCTCCTGGGTTCCATCTTTTTGCCTACAATCAGGCATCATGGTCATCTTTGGTGACAAACTCTTCATCAGCACTTTCCTGGACTAAGTGCTTCAGGTGTGCTAATTCTTTATTAGTCGTCACTTCGGCTGACCCATCAGGTTTCCTCAGTACACTGAGTGGTGCCACTCCTTCAATATACAATTTGGTTTCTGCAAAATCTGCGCAAGCTATGAAGGGTTGAGGGTCTGCGTTGATCTCCTCTGTCTCTCCATTGCACAAGGCCATCATGATCTTCTGATGTAGAGAGGAAGGCACACATTTGTTGGTGTGAATCCAATCCCTACCAAGTAGAGCATTATACTTAGCATTGCTGTCGATAACGAAGAATGCCGTCATGCAGTCCCTGGTTCCCACACTCAGGTTGATGGGGAAAATGCCCTGAGCCATTTGTTTGTCTCCAGCAAAACCAACAATGGTTGTGCTAGTTGGGATTAATCTGGGGTTCCTCTTTCCTAGTTTCTTCAAAGAAGATTTCGGAAGCAGGTTTACTGCTTTCCCATTATCCACCAATACCCGGTTCATCTGTATCCTATCGAAGAAGGCCTTGATATACAAGGGTTTGACATGTTGTGTCATGGATGTCGTGGGATACTCAAAAGGGTATGAGAGGTTAATACTCAGCTCTTCGTCACTCTCATCTCCAGTTTCCATTGGAGTGGCCACTTCGGATTCGTCTTGCACCATACTCACTTGTGAGTCTTCACTAGAAACTAGAATTGGGTCAATCTCTTGACCTTGGTTTTCATCTTCAGTTTGAAACTCCTGCGGTAGTATATGCACCATATTTACTGACATAGGAGGAAATGAGCCAAATTGGACGACTGGCTGTACCTGCTTCTTTTCCTGGCCAACTGGCTCAATCACTTCAGAAACATCTTCCATGCTACATTCTGTCACTTCAGTACTAGTAACTTTCTTCGAATGGTCTGTTTCTGCTGGTTTTTCGACCAAAAATGTCTGTTCAGCCCTGAAGGCTTCGAACATTTCCTCCTCAACCATCTCCTTCCTTTGGCCTAGGCCAACTTCTCCCTCTGTCTCGCTATCACTTTCCATCAAAGCCCTTTCCAATCCTGCTAAATTGGATCTTTCTTTGGCTTTTAGTTCGGAGTGAACTTTGGCCAACTGCTCTCTGCTGCAACTCATTTTGTCTTGAGGAGTCGAGTTTGGACTATGATCTGACTTTGGACTTTTCTTTCCCTCTGTCTGGCCCTTTGACTGGACCAATGAAGTGCTTTCTCCACTTTCTTTCAGATCTTTCTGGTACTGAGTGTACCTTCGCTGGATCTTCCTCCTTTGGGATCTAGAAATCACTGGGACCATATTTGGTTCCTTTGTTTTTGGATGCTTTAGTAACACCCAATTATTTGGAGCTATCAAAGGAGGTTTAACCATCCTACCTTGGTCCCCAATAACATTTCTTTGGATAGACACTTCCCTAGGTTTGTTCTGTATGACAAACCAATCTGGAACTCCAGGTACCCACGAACCGACCAGCCCAGTTGTCGAACTGTCTCTTTCTTCCTTCGAAGCCAATTTCTAAGTTGGCTGTGAAGGTCACTGTTTGGCTCTAACCCCCTGTTTTGGGCCTAATTCAGGCCTTCCATGAAGGTGGCCACTTTCCTTTTTGTGTGAGGTTGGTCTAGGGGGCCAATCTATGGCTTTGATCCCATGACTTGAGCCCACTTCAAGTCTCCTCCCAGGATGATTGCCCTCAATTCTGTAATAGTTGGGTGGTCTGAATTCATGTAAAGGTCTCTTGCCCTTGGAGTGTACTCTAGTGGCTGTTGGCTCAGCCATGAATGGCTGCTGCCTAGTACCAGTTGGATATGGCCTCTTGTTATAGGCACTGGTTGGTTTAGGACGCCTCTGCACATCCTTATAATATTGCTTCCCATCAATCGGAAGCCCTTTCAACCACTTGTAGCTCAACCTGCACCTGTGACACATTCTTTGCATGACAGCTGCCTCTAAAGAATCATCATCCAATGCCTCTTCATGAGAGTCTTCCCACTGGTCTGTAAAGCCTTATCCAATAGCTGGTAAACTTCTAGCGTCTTTCTTGATAGTAGTCTGGCTGGCAACATGCATTTGCACATTGACCTCTTCCAATCCCTTCAAGGATAAGTTCTGGAAGTCTGGCATAACAACATTGGCTGCCACTTCTCCAATTTCTGGGAACGGATTAGTGTCAATCCCCATAGCCTTTTTCTGCCTTAACTGGGAATTTTAAACTCCCCTTTCGAATTTGCTCTTAGATCCTGTCTCGAAAAACAATACAGTTTTTAGTTGAGTAAGACCAAGAATTATGCCATTTACAATACACTTTTCCTTTAAGTTCCTCTGGAGACGGAATTTTGACTCCTTTTGGTAATTTCAGGAAGTTTGCCATAAGCAAATGATCAAAAATGTCATCTGCCTTTGTTAAATCGAAAGAGTATTTCTTATGAAGGTCTTTCTTTTTAAACTGCTGGTTTATTGTTGTGTCTTTATGAATTAATGCTTCACAGATCACAGGTTCTTTCCCTACAATCTCTGCTACATCAATCTCATAATTAGGATCTCTATAATACGTCTTGTATGATGCATTACTTCGATCTTGTTCTTCTTCTAGTAATGCTTCATACCTAGATACCTTATAGGTTAGTTCCACTAAGTCTCTAAACTCAGTTGAGTCAAACTTCTTTCGAAGCCTAAACTCTAAACCGTTTTGAGCCAATCTCACAAACTCAGGCTCTGGTAGTATGATCCTACATTTGTTTCGTGCTCTTTTGAATCTGGTAATAAACTGAGCAGTCTTTTCATCAGGCTTTTGGCTCAACCTTGCCAAGTCTGCCATGGAAACTTCTAGCTCTGTTTGGAAGAATTGGGCATGAAATGCCTCTTCCATTTGTTGCTAAGTTTAGATAGAGCCAGGTGTAAGGTTAATATACCATACAAAGGCTGCCCCTGTTAGAGAATTTGGGAACAGTCTTAACTTCATGTAATTATTATTGGTAAATTCACCACATTAAGCAGCGAACCTAGCAATATGCTCTACTGTTGACTAGTTTCCATTTCTATAAAAAAGAGCAAAGTCTGGTATCCTAAACCCTCTTGGGTATTCATGTACCCTGTCTACCCATTCTGGATATGGTTTCTTGTACACAGGAGTTTGAACCCCCCGAGCCATCGGTCCACACATTTCTCTAACAACATCAGCAATTTGGTCCCTATGAACCATATTTTTGTGCTTGTTGAACCACTACTGAAGGAACAAACACAAGATTTG
Source organism: Camellia japonica (assembly GCA_030407325.1). Taxonomy (NCBI): domain Eukaryota; kingdom Viridiplantae; phylum Streptophyta; class Magnoliopsida; order Ericales; family Theaceae; genus Camellia; species Camellia japonica. Next base: position 25,576,828 of record JAPPVO010000024.1, read on the forward strand.
GTGGACAACCTTGCGCCTGAGGTCCTCTTGGTCCATAGAGCGGTATATTTGGGACTGGTTGTCCCTGTGGTGCTGGCTGCTGTTGAGGGTATGGGTAACCCCTCTGAGCCTGTCCTACGAAAAGACCTGCGAAAGGTGCTGGAACAGGTGTTGTGTCTCTTCCAGTTGCAGGAAACCCTTCCAACCCCCTGGGTACAAATTCGAACAAAGGATTAGTGAACTCCCTCGTGCCAGGTATGGCTTCGAACATGGGATTTGGAAACATCCTTATGCCATTTTCTTGTGTTGGGCCAGATCCACTAATTTGCATGGCTTCACTGTTAAGTAATGAAGCATTTTGATTTGTCATAGGCCTCGAAATAGGCTCATACCAAGACTGAGGTGATGGCCTTTCATAGTTTTGATTACTAGTTTGACCATTAGAATGTCCATTATTTTGCATAGGCTGTTTATCTCTAGTCAATCTTTGCTGAGGGACATTTGAAATTTCCTCCATTTGCCTTGTGTTAGTTGGTTGATGGGTATTCATTCGATCCATAAAGGATGTTGCCCATCTTTCCATTGTGTTCATTAAATGTTGTCCCATGGCATCTACTAAGCCTCCTCATGGATTCATTGGTTGAGTAGATGGAACAGTGGATGGTCCAATTCCTTGGCTTCGTCCAATACTTTGAACATGTGGTACTTACTCCGAAGTGCTGGTCTGTTCGACCATAGGTTCTGATAAAACAGGTACTCCTACAGGATGTGTTATCACATTATCCTCTAGATTAGGTATTTCTACCTCTCCTTCTACGCCTTCTTCCAAGCGTTCATTTTCTCCTTGTCTCCTACGTCTAGCCATTTTAATGGGTCCCACTAGGCGTGCTAAAAATATATGTTGGCTTTTTTGGCTTTGGAAGGTTATTATTGTAATTTTGAGCGTGCCAGCAAGAATCAATCAGTTCTTACAGAATATTAATTGCCAACTAATTATCAGACGATTGTGTTTTAGTTCTTTCAGCCTCAATGAAGAGACTTTTACTGGTGGCTTTATTTAGGAGAATTAAGTAAACAACGATTAAATGAAGAATAATTGTAGCATTTCATTAAGTAAAATGGAAGACTTACAAAGATCCAAATCAGCCTCGTAGAGGTTTACAACAACAAACTACTTGAAACTACTCCTATGAATGAAGTGCAGTGTAGGAATTTGAAGTACAGAAATGTAAAGAACAAGAAATATAAAAACTGGAAGGAAAATAAAGTAGATAAAACTGGTTTTTTGATTTGAGTCTGGGGGCCTCTTTCTGGGATCTTCTCTGCTATTTATACTTCTCAACGGTAACCGTCGAAATGCATTTCTAACCGTCGAACCATCCCTCCATGATCGTTGGTCATGTTGCCTTACAGTTAGCTCCACTATGCCATGTCTGCAGTTAGGCTTCCCTCCTGATTTTGAATTTAAATATGAGTAACCGTTGAAACCACGTCATTTTGCATCTCTTTGCTGATCCAGTGCTATGCAGATTTACAATAACCAATACTAATTGTTACGTGTGTGATTACGATTGAAGATTTAAATTGTTTTCCCGTATTGCCCTCATCCTTCCATGTGTCGAACTGTGATTGATTTATACAAAATATGTAGCCAACAATAATATAGTTATATTTATTTAGTGATGAAGAGTAACTCGAGTGACATGCTAACTAATGTAAAATCCAAATTATAGAAAGACATTTATCAAGGCTCATGCCGAACTTTATGATAAATTTGACAGAAAGATTTGATAATTTTTAATATTTGACAAGACTCATTCTCTCTATCTATCCCATGATGGGATTCATAAATAATAATAAAAAGAAGATTTCTATTTTATATTGTTTGAAAAAATAAAATATATGGAATTTGGCCCCCATTGAAATAAGATTGTCACAGTTATAACATTTAAATATTGTAATATGACAAAATATGAATTTAATATTGTCAAAATGACAAAAACACTGTAGATGGTCAAACAAACATTCAACCTGCATAACTCATATCTGTTCAATTTTAAGGAGGTCTAATAAAATTAGATGAAAATTAGTAATTAATTATTAGATTAATACCTAGAAGAGTTTTATAAATCTAAAAAACTAGTACTATGGGTTTTAAGCTCATGTGAAAACAGTGATTAGTATTTTTCATGGTGAGTTCTAACAAATCATGATTTCAGTTTGAAATGAACAATATTATTTATATAAAAAAAAATGCTGAGGACACTTCATGGATTATCAATAACCTTGATGAATGAATAGAAAGTGTACTAACATCTGTAAAATGTGTATAAGAGAGGCAAATGCTATTCAAAATGTGATAAGAGTATAAAAAGTTTTAAAAAAAGTGTTATGAATTTAGTAGTAAGTGTCTCGGGATTTACCTTTTTCTTTTTTTTTGTCTTTTTTTTATTATTCGGGAACTTAGTAGCAAAACTTATAAGAAATATATGAAAATGTTTTAAAATGTGTAAAAAATAGGTTCATTTTTATTTACGTATTTGAAATGCTTGAATTTGAGACATTACCTATTCAAAGGAGAATAACTCAGATTTACATTTAATAGTTTTTAGATTTACATTTAATAGTTTTTCTATAATCTTTTATTATAGTGGATTTGAAATAATTATAAAAAAGTATTTATTTGAAATTATACAAAATATTCTCCTTTTAGTTACAAAGGTCCTACTAAAATACATTTTCATAATAAAATTTTTAGATTATTATCCTCACTATTGGATGATGTAATGGAAGTCGAGACCTGTAAAATTTTTGTTACGTCATTGGTCAATAACACCACATAAAACTTTAGAACTACTCAATAATTATCCATAAAACACCCCACTAATTAAAAACAATTTCTCTCATTACATTCTAAATGGGATTTATTATAATTTTTTTAACCAATTATAAACGTGATTTATTCATGCAACTTGTCAAGCTTGTGAACAAAATAGTCTTCAAATTTTTGAAATGAAATAATTTATTTGCATGAATTGAGGAGATCTAACCTTCATGAGAAGATATTGTGAAGACCATTCACGATATTTTATTATTCATGCAAATTATCTTTAAAAATTCGAGATAAAACAAAATGATTATCTTCTCAAACTAGAGAATAATCGAGCAACTAGAGATGGGCAAAAGCCAACCATAGAAATTTATGTATCTTTCTATTCCCAAAATCCTCATCTTATCTTTAATGTATTCACAACCATCCGATATACTTAAAATCTTTATATTTTCATACTATCTACGTCTGGCAATTGATAGAGCATACATATATACTTTCATTTTTGTTTTTCTGTTAGTAGATTCAAGAATATTACTTCCCTTGATTTGCTTCCATATTTTCTCAAGTGGTAGCCTCTCACATCAAACTTTAGGACCATAATAGACTGAATAGACATTTCATTTATTCTTATTACAAGGCAGACAATTATTATTTTGTGGTTTCTAAATTTATGGTACAAATAAAATAGTTCTTTATATATTTAATCGACTTTAGAGATACGAAAAAGAAAATTGCTAAGCAATAAAATCGGATGAACAGATAACTAGTCACAAGTGATGCAGAAGTGAAATTGGAATCCAAAACCATTGGCTACCACAAATAAAATAATTGAATTGTTGGAACAAATCGTCTTGAATTCTTCAGTTGGTGGTCTTCGAGTCTTTAAAACTTGGCGATGAACTTGTCTATATAGAACAAAAATTTGATACTTCAAGTCGCGTCACTAAGTCGCTTTCTTAAAGACAATATTTGCACCCACAAAAAGATGTGCAGGGGGTTATAGCAAATTTGCCTCCAGGATACAATGAAGTCTGATCTAAAGAACAAGTCTATCGACATCTACATTGACGACAATAGATCAGAATACTCTTGATATAATCAAGAAAACCAAGACACTGATAATCAAATCTGCAGAACTTGATTACCAATAAGAAAAACAGAAATTGCTTAAAGAAACTCTTGATTGAAAACTCAAAATCAAGAGAGAGAGAGAGAAAGATAATTGCAGGAATGCTTCTGAATTTTGTGGATGGAATGAAATGACTGATTTCGCAGCCAATTTATAGGCCTTGATGCACCTGATTGAGTGGTCATGTCCCTTGATCGCATCTGTTCAGATCTGACCATTGGATCGACGATCTACGGTGCAGATCATTCTCACACCGAATAGACGCCTTGACTAATCACACCTAATCACGATCTGGTGCCATCTCATCTGTATGATCGTGCACATCTCCAATCAACGGATATGATCAAATCGCTCCAGATCGGACATATAACCGTTTGATCGATTGGTTGACTCACCGCCAACGAATGCCACGTCACTGCCACGTGGAGCTGACTGCATTCCACGTCACCCATGCCTCGTTAGATCCACGTCATCGCTTCAACCTGTCCGATGAAAATAGGAAAACACCCTCATGGTGCCGATGCGTCCCCGCAAAGTGCAAAGTGCGCCATCAAACGCCACACAGCCCACGACACGCGCACGCGCGCGTGTGCGTGTGTATGTAGGGATGGTGCAAAGCACCATCCTTGCGATGTGAGTGCATGTACACTAGCATTCATCCCATAACACCATATTCAAAGGAATATTCCATGCAGCACTTTATTAAGTGTTCCATGTTTTCCTCTCTTTCCGATATGGGACAAAGTCCCCAAGCTTATTTAAAGCTTTCCAAAGAAAAATAAGGAAGGTTTTGAAAACACCCAAAATTAAACTATACATTTAAGAAACATTTTAAAAAATTCCCCAACATTCCCCCACCATTTTCAAAATACCAGATAATGACTCTTGGTTCACTTGGTAGCTTTATGCATAGGTGAAGATATCTTACGATTTGAATCATTCACTTAGTGAAGACATCTCAAAGTTAGTCAAGATGGCATAGTAGACTTGTCACGACCCAAACCCGCCCCTATAGGTTTAGTGTCGTAACCGGCCAGTAATCTTTGGATTACCAAAGGCCTCTTAACAGAATGACACGTGATAAGGGGCTACAGAAGCAATTGTAGAAATATACATTGTCCATAGAGCTGTGATAACGTATATGAGACGGAAATTTTCAAAGCAAACTTACATATATATATATATACACATGTGACGTCATAAATACATTAGTCTTTCGTCACCCATATGCACCGATGTAATTTAAAAAGGAAACTTATCCCTATATACAGATAAGCAAAAACAAATAACAAAACATCTATGACAGGTTCAAAAACTTGACTTCTTCAAAAAGGGAACCTCCCCGGAAGGCACAGTGGTTGACTGATTCGACACCCCAGGCAGCAACTTAGGCCTGGTTACACGCTTGTTCACCTACATATGTAAAATAAATAGTGAGTGGGAGCCCAGTGAATAATAACAGAGTAAAGGGTTTAAATGAACGATGTTCATGACAGATTTAGAAATCAGAGTTCATATCAAATATAGCTTTATAATCATGTTCTTGTTCAAACTACATACAGAAATTAGAGTTCATGCTTAATCATACATGGTACATCTATTAGCGTTAACATGCTTGTTAGTTCCTTTAAGGAACCTCCGGTATCGGGAACTTGTAACTTGCTTGAACCACGATATTATTACCCCCGGGCAAGGGCCTTGTGCTAAGGATGCCACAAATACATTTCAGAAATTTGGACAATCATTCATTCATACAAAACATCGCATTTAAAAAAAAAAGATAAATAGCATCAGAAAATAATTAAAATTAAACATAACTTTACAGAGTTATTACTCACAGATGGCTCTACTTGCAGAACAGACAAATCAGTTAACTTGTGGCGCGTGACCTACACACACATAGCAGATACACATAATGAAATACACACTCGGTTAGTACTTAACCTCTTTCATTTCATTCTTAGTGTGTTTCTAGGTCTTAACCTCTTATCGAGTCTTAATCATGGCCTAAGAATGACTAGGACACAATGTGGATGCTAAAATGCACTTTGGAACCCTTAACAAAACTTGCTAAAAACAGGGGTCCCGCTCAAGCGCAACTTCCCTCGCCTGAGCGGACATGTAAACATGTGAGGGGCCGCTCGAGCGCAACTTCCTTCACTCGAGCGGTCATCAAACTCTAAAAAAGTATTGGTTATGTGAATTCTCCGCTCGATGGCCGCTGGACGGTCGCTCGAGCATGATACTGAGGTCCCCACTCGAGCGCAACTTCTATCGCTCGAGCGGTCTGCAAAAACATGAAACTTCTGGGAGCTCACATTTTACGCTCGAGCAGACTTCTAGTCATTTGAGCAGAAGTGTAAGATCGCGGAGTGGTCGCTCAAGCACAGATTATACCGCTTGAGCGGAAGAGCAAAATCTGGAATTTCCAAATTGTACTCCCAAGCTCCAAACTCGAATTTCACCCTTCAAAACTCATCTTTTTGGGCCAAATTTCAAGAAAACATTTAGAAACATACAAAACACCATGGTTTGAAAATCATTTCGCTAAATCAAGGCCCAAAAGCATGCTAATTGGGCAAGACTCCAACTTGTAATATATGAATATGCCATGAACGTGATATGCATGAATTACTTTGAACTAAGGCTTTTCAAAACATGATTAATTAAGGTCAAATGGTAAGAAATGTGATGAATTCTTAACACCAAGTCAAGATGGACACATGCATGTGGTAATTCTTTGATTTCAAACTCAAGATGCTATGATAAATGCATGCATGTATAGAATGACTTAACTTTCTTCAATTATAGCTCAATTTCCATATGAATTCACCCCATTCACTTTTTTCCATGCATTAATCAACTACATTACAAAACCAAAGACTAGAATTCTTACCTAGAGTCTCAATTGCACAAGTGTAGAAGTTCACCTCCCAATTCTCCTAAATTCTCCAATTATTCCTAGCAATTCTCCTCTCTCCTAGCTTTGATCTCAACTTCTTCATTCTCTTACTCTCTCTCATGTTTTGTTTGTTTGAATAGGCTCAAAGATGTGTCAAAAGAGGAGTCAATGCACGTACTAGCCTTATATAGGCTTGGTTAGGGAGTTTAATTAATTAAGCTTACTATTAATCAAATGGGTACAATTTATTCTAATTAATTCGTTCCGAATCGAATTTCAATTGTGGCTACCATAAATTCCTAAAAATTCCAAATAACACATATATCAAGTTAATTTCGTGATCGGATGCTGATAAGGCCTTCAATTCGCAGAACAAAATATAAACATGAACAGATCTTTCTATGACAAACAGATAGAATTACAAATAATGCAACACAAATGCACTTAACCCAGGATTTCATTTTAATTACTCATTAGACATACAAAATCATGGCGTAGTCATGGTTTATCAGTTAATCATGGGTCAGGGTTGTTATAAGACTTGTCTTTGAACAAGCGATCTTATACAACTAACCAGACATGTCTTACGCACAATACAGGTTACCTCAAGTATTCAAACAAACCGACACATGGATTGGCCTTGTGTCTATATCCTGTTTCATGAGTGCTCTAGAGTCAAGCCTTTAGACTCATAGGAAGCGTCACCACTTCCTACACTCACATAGGTAAGCTTACTGAGAGTACCCCTGTAATTTACAGTACCTTAACAACTAAGTTGTAAGCTTATTAAGAGTTTGCTAACTCATTCTTTTCTTTTCACATTGCAGGTACCAAGAACTTCAACCTTGGGATGAAAATGAAATAAAACTAAGTGCTTGCAATTATGACATATGGTGTACTTGGGCTTATTGAACTCAAGACTTGATGTTTCTTCAAGCGTTGAGTCGAGTTTCCACCAGGAGTGATTATGTTAAGTGGGCTTAAGACCCATCCCCTTTGATGTTTTCCACACCAAATCCCTTACAAGTCCCTTTGTTAAGGGGTTAGCCAAGTTTTCACTTGACTTTACATAACTAATGGTAATCACACCTTCTATGATTAACTGCCTGACACAGCTATGTCTCAGTCCTATATGCCTGGTGTAGACACCCCATTTTTGACCGCCCATAAAACTTGGGAGCCTCAGGTTGATCACTTGATGATGAAAGTTATGCTGTACAAACAGTCAATTTCTTCAACAAGAAGAGTTTCCAAATTCCAACCTTATACCCTATTTTTGACCAAAACTATTTTAGACCTTAAAACCCTCTATTTTCAAATATTTTTCCAAATATTTCTACGATGTTCCGAGGCTCGCATTTCATTTAAAATATTGCACTTTTTGGTAAACTGAAAAGGAGGTGAACTCTTTGAAAAATCTTTAAAAAACATCTTATTTATAGGTTTGGAGTTGAAGAAAATTGGAGGAGAGGGAAGAAAACTAGTTGGGGAAAAAATTGGGCATCAATCCATTATGATAGAAATGAGCAGCCTTCACTAAAATAGGCATATCTCTTTGCACACTTAGAATTTAGATGTATCTCCACCTCCATTGGAAAGTAGACTTTCGAGGCTTCAATTTAGACTTAAGAATCACATAAAACCGAGTCTGGATGAAGAAGATATGCTCGTTTGAAATCGAGCCTAAAAACAGATTTTTGTCTGGCCGGCCACTGATGGCCTGCTGGCCACTATTAGTGGCCTGGAGCCCACTTGTGTCAAAAAATAGATTTTTGCAAATATTTGTTGCCAGCTGTTCCCACACTACACCAGCTGTGTATATACAGATATTTCCGAGATAGACACATGGTTTTCTATATATAAATGACCTCTCTTCTTAGGTTTAAGGTTAGAAAAAATTCCAAAAACTCCAATACTTGCATAGCACTCTCTCTCTATCTTGTAACCTACACACTCTCTCTACACTTCCTAAACCAAAAATTTAGCTCTTCTTGCTGAGGGTTTGAGCTCAAATCTCAGCACTTGAGAGTGAGAACTTGTGGGTTTGTTAACAAAAGAGTTACATTGCTTCAAGAGGAATAGTTTTGGGCATCTTTACACTACTTCTTTCCTATCTTTTCTTACTATTTTTGGGCTATTTTTATGAGCTGAAACTTGTGGTTTAAAGTTACCAAAGGTAGAGGGGTTAATTACCCTTCTTTGAACCTTGTCTCCTAAGCTTTTGCCCTTGTGTTTCCTATCTTTTCATCAACTTTTTTTGAGCTTTTTACCACTAATTTTCAGAGGTTTTTAGAGGCTAAAAAAGTGGTTTTGAAGTCCCAAAAATAAAGGGGTTAGCCACCCCTCTTTTGGCTTGTTTACTAGCTTAAATTTTTCATTATTTTAGCTTACTCATTTAGCTTCTTTTACTTCAATTCCAGCACTGTTTTAGCTTCATTTAGGATTGTTTTTATGTGTTTGTTTCATTTATGCTTTATATTGCATGTGTAGTTTAATGGTCCTATATGTTTGGTATTTTAGGCATTAGACACCACCCTATTTGAGTTGATAGCATTTATTTCAAGCTTTCCATACTTGTGATCACCTCTAAGCATCTCTGCAATCTCTCTCATTTCTTGGCTTTTTCTCTTTGTTGTGAGAGTTGCTTCAAAAGGAGTGTTGTTTAAGCTTGAGGGGTGACATTGTGCTTAATGGTTTAATCCCTTTTGGGGGTTCATTACCAACGGCATGATCTCCCTCTTATGCCTAAAACAACACTTGGTTTGACACTTCCCTTTTTTAGTGGACTTAATGCTCATTTTGGACTAAAATGACTAATAGATGGAAAGGTAACTAAAAGAGGTAATCAATGGCTTAAAAGAGGTAACAAGATAATAACATAAATTGGGGTTCAATCGGACGTTAATTGAACCCGTTGAGTCTTGAAGCATTTCATACTAACTAGTGATGAAAATGGTTCAAGTTTCAACGTCAACCGTTTTCCTTGATCAATATCATGATAGAGGGGAGGTTTGTGAGTCTTTAATTGTGCATTTATTGAAATTGTATCCTTTGTTTCATAAATCATTATGTAATGAATTTGCACCGATTGATGGCTTGTGAATTGAGTCTACCCCTCATTTGAGCTATCTGATGATAAGGAGAGATATGGTGGACAGACATCCCCTGTTTGTGCTCTGTTTGTTGTCTATTGCAGCAAGAGAAACTCAACATTAGTAGCCGGCATGCCACTATTTCTGGGCGACAGACCACTATTTTTGGGCGGCTGGCCATCATTTTTGGCCTGCCGGCCACTTTTGTCCACCAGGCAGTACTTTTTTTTACAGAATAGAGTAGGGGCTGAAGCAAAACAGTGCAAATTTCTGGCTACAAAACAGAACCCTCTTAGTAGCAAAACAGAGGCATTTTCGGGTAGAAAATCTGCTTGCATGCATAAGTCCTTTCATTGATCCTCAGGACACGTTGAATAGTGGATTTGTAATTAATTAGTTAATTTCAATTCTCTAATTTTGGTATTGTAATAATTAGCTAGAATAGTTAGTTAATTTGTAGTGTTGTAATAATTAGTTAATTACTTAATTACTTAATCTAGCTAATTTATTTTGGGTATTGTAATAGTTAGTTAATTAGGTAATTAATTAGCTAGTCCATTTATTCGGACCCTTCTGCGCGAGGGCAAACTTGTAATAATGTATATGTCTTCCAATCCCACGTCTTTCTTCATTTTATTTACTTTCTTATAATGGGTAGTTTAGAACATCATGTTTCTTTTAGCATTTCCCATGTTTGCATCCATTTGTCTTGCATGAATCGACGCTCAGTTCATCATTCTAACAAGTATTATCGTTTATTACTTCGTTGAATACATGTTTAAACCGCATGCTATCAAATTGATTCGCATGTCATAATTAGTGGTCGAGCCTATTAATTGCATTTCTGTATGTGTTGCATTAGACATATTTCATTAGTTAGGATCATGCATTTTTCTAACTATTTTCTCTATTTTGGCTTGCCTCGGGAATTGGGGTAAGCTTTACTGCTTTAGCATGTCATATGCTTGTGATTGTTGTCATGTCTAGTATGCTTACCATGAGGCTAATTGCTTAATTGATATACTTGCTTGAATGCCTATGGATGAAGGTTAATTGCTTAAATTGGGATAATTTGAGTAAAGTAAATATGCGATCACTTTTTCACGTGGTACATATCCAAAACAATTTTCAAACACACATGAAATCAAAGTGTTTCAATTTTTACAAATTAGTCTATACTTGTGTGCAACACATAGTAAGGTTAGCCTAATAATTGAAACAAGAGCATATAATGTAAATAAGAATCACATCATGATTAGTAAAGGCCGATCTTTGATCAGGCAAGCGGGGGTGCTCAATTCATGACCTTCCCCTCTCGTACCTAAGTTCCTGAGCCGAGATACTTTGGTGATGACAGATAAGTGGCCTTTGGCACAAGTCCTAAGTTCCTAAATTTTCCAAAATAAAATATTTAGATGGCGACTCTGTATCTGGCGAAGCAGTCCATTTTTGGCATTTTGATTCAAAATTGATTTTTCAAAAAGATTTGCTAGATTTGGACTCTTTTGTGTTTATCTATTTCACATTACACTTGTGAGATAATATTCAGAACCACGGGAGTCCGAACTGTAGGGCTATCGTCTTCGAAAGGAGCACGAAAAGTCAAGCTACACCTGGACTTTCCATTATAGACATGGTTATAGGCCCGTGATAGAGTTGCTTCACTATCACAATGCAAAGCTATTGGTGGCATAGGTTTTGGCCATATCTTAATCTCTAATAAGAGATTCCTTAGCCACTCTGCCTCTTTACTACAAGATGTTAATGCTACAAACTCAGATGCCATGGTTGAGTCTGTTATGCATGTTTGTTTCTTAGAACCCCAGGAGATAGCTCCTCCTCCAAGAGTAAAAATCCAACCACTCGTAGACGAGTGATCTTCACGGTCAGTTATCCAGCTAGCATTCGTGAATCCTTCCAGCACTGCTGGATAGTCGTTATAGATTATTCCATAGTCTATGGTTTTCCTCAAGTACCTAAGTACTCGGTCAACAGCATGCCAATGCACACTACTGGGATTACTAGTGTATCTTCAAAGTTTTCCCACTGCAAATGCAATATCAGGTCTAGTGCAAGTCATGGCATACATCAGGCTACCTATCACTCTTGAATATTTTAGATGATCAACAGCTCTTCCAATATTAGGATACAATTTCAAATTTGAATCAAAAGGTGTAGACATGGATGTACAATTATATTGATTAATTTTTCTTAAGAATTTTCTCAATATAGCGTGACTGGGTAAGAATTAAATTATTGTCCTCTCGTTTGATCTGAATACCCATAATTACATCAGCCAAGCCTATGTCTTTCATACTAAAGATAGACGATAAGAAACTTTTAGTACTTTCAATGACATCATTGTCAGTACCAAAAATAAGCATGTCGTCTATATATAGGCATATGATTACACCTCTATTGCCAGTAAACTTACTGTACACACACTTATCAGATTCATATATCCTAAAACTATTTGACACTATTACTATGTCAAATTTCTCATGCCACTGTTTTGAAGTTTGTTTCAGTCCATATAGTGATTTCATGAGTTTACACACTTTGTGTTCTTGACCCTGTACAACAAATCCTTCTGGTTGTTGCATATAGATTTCTTCATCTAACTCTCCATTTAGGAAATCAGTCTTAACATCCATTTGATGGATTTCAAACTTATAGATTGAGGCTAAGTGTCACGACCCGAACCCGCCCCTGTGGGTTAAGGTGTAACCGGCCAGCAATCATGAGATTACCTACGGCCTCAAACCAAATCAAATGTATTTTAACAGAGTTCATGGGGGCTAAACGGAAGCAATTTAAAACTTTGTCCATAGAGTCGTGCTTATATGCACATCATTACATACATATGTTAATAACTCACGACAGAAAGTACAATGACATAAAATTCTGTACGGACAGGATCATCCAACTAAGTCAACCCATGAAACTATATACAGACATAATCAAAAACTTCGCCAATATGACAAAATATAAATACATAACGGAAGGGCGAAGACGGGTCTCGTGCGTGAGACACAAGGGCTGACTCTCCAAAAACCTTTGTTGTTTCTCACAGACTTCACTGGGGCTAGGTTTGGACTTCTCTTAGCTCACCTACAAACACACGAATGAGCGTGAGCGAAAGCCCAGTGAATAATATCAAATAAGAAGATACCACAATATGTAGAACAACATATTCCGAACGGCCTTGGGCCCAATTCATATTTCTAATTAACATATATATACACAATGTAAGTCAAGTGACTGTAGTTCTAAACATACGGGCCTTTTGGCCTCTTTATCTTTCATTTATGTCAAAACGGCCTCTGGCCCACTCATTCGTTCTTGTCAAAACGGCCTTTGGCCCAATCACACTTTCGTGTCGAAGCGGCGCTTAGGCCCAAATACACTTTCGTGTCAAAATGGCGCTTAGGCCCAAATACACTTTCGTGTCAAAACGGCTCTTAGGCCCAAATACACTTTCGTGTCAAAACGGCCTTCGGCCCATATTTTATCAATCGGCCTTCGGCCCACATTTATATCAAACGGCCTTCGGCCCACATTTTATCAATCTGGCTCATAGGCCTTCCATTTCAAACTGGCTCATAGGCCTTTCATATCAAACTGGCACATAGGCCTTTATATCAAACTTGTCCACCATTCAAATTAATGAACCTTACAAAACTTACATAAGACTAAGCAAATGGGACAATAACATAATTTAGATATTACTCACAGTGGTCGGCATGTGGATTTGCCCTGGAGCCTAACCCTACATATCACATAACACATATGGGTCACAAATAGTTCAATCCGTTCTTTAATTCACATATTCCTCTTTAGGCTTTATTCTTATCTCTTTAATTCAATCACAATGCTCAATGCATGCCTAAGAGTGTTTAGAAGTGAAAGGGAACGGAAAACAGAACACAGAATGCATTTTCAAAATTTCAGAAAACAGGGTCCCCGCTCGAGCGGACCCTTAAGCCCGCAAAAGTGCTGGTTACCTCAAATTCCCGCTCGAGCGTGAACTCGGCCGCTCGAGCGGACTGCCTGACTACATAGCTCCCGGCTCGAGCGTCAACTTTCCCGCTCGAGCGGGCACCATGTCTGACAAAAATGCTGGGAGCTCGATTTTCCCGCTCGAGCGGCACTTTCCCCCCGCTCGAGCGGACATCAAAAATCTGGGAATTCCAGGTTGTGTTCTTGAGCCTAAATTCAATTTCCCAGCTACAATTCTTGCATGCAATGGCTCAAATCTCATGTATAATCATGCTAACATGGTATAGACCCCAAATTACAACTCAATGAGGCTCAATTTCACAAATAAGTCACATGCATGCCCCAAAACCCATTCCAATATGGTAAAATCATGCATTCAAGCTCATCTCTTAATTATTCAAACATGCATGCTAATTTTTGACCTCATTTCCAACCCAAACAAAGCAAATGGTGTTCATTCTCATGGAATACAACAAAAGCATGTTTGCATGTAAGATTTAGCACCTTCACTTCCATGTTCAACCCAATACATGCTAGATTATGCAATTCTACAACCATTACATACATGCATGCCTTCATTGACCATCAAATGAACACAAACAACTCAATTTCCTCAACATCAAGCTAACTCATGTTCTTGATCATCAAATACACTTGAATCTACACATTTACAACAAAAATCCATGAGTTCACTTACCTAGGAGCTTTAATCTTCTAAGCTCTAGTCAATTCTTGAGCCAATTCTCCAAAATTTCCAAGCTTTAAGCCAAATTAGCACAATTCCTCTCCCTTTCTCTCACTATGGCCGGCCCTCTCTTTCTTCCTATTGTCTAACCCAGATTTTGAGTTCATATGGGCTGAAGGAGAGTATAGTGCTATTATACAACAAGTCCCACTAACATTTAATTTAATATAAAATAGTTGAGCACTCAGTTCATCAATTAAATCGACTTAATCTGGCCCGAATCAATTTTCAGTTAAATTTCACCGTAGGCTCTAAAAATTATGCCAATCACAATGGCGCAATCAATTTTGGGTTCTGTGGCCGATAAGGCCCTCAATTTAATTCTCGAAGCGGTAAAATCAAACAGATATTCCTACGGTGAACAGATGGAAATTCAAAACCACATATATTCACATAATTGGCACACCAAATCATATCAAACATATAATCAAATTCATATTAAGGACCAATTAGCTAATTACGGAATAGGGGCATCACACTAAGGCAATCAACCCTCGAATGGTGGCAATTCTAGCCACCAGAGCATATGTATCAAAATAATCGATACCCTCTTTTTGAGTAAAACCCTTAGCAACTAATCTTGCTTTGAACTTGTCAATTGTGCATCAACTTTCATTTTCCTTTTGAAAATCCATTTACAACCAATTGGTTTGGATCCAGGTGGCAAATCAACAAGTATCCAGGTTTTGTTACCCATGATAGAATCCATCTCATCGTTTATCGCTTCTTTCCAGGAAGTAACATCTTGAGACTTCATAGCCTCCTCAAAGGTTAATGGATTTGAATCCATATTCAAAGAAATCATTGTTTGCTTATAATAAGCTTTCCTAGTTCTTTCTACAAGGTAAATAATGAAATCAGGGCCAAATGACTTCTCAGTCCTAGCCCTCTTATTCCTCCTTAGCTCAACAAGCTCATTTGGTTCATTAGGCTCAATATGTTCATGCCATTCACTTTCCTCTGTAGACATCAAAGGAGTTTATTCATTTTCTTGATTAGAATTTAACCTTGGAATGGTTGTGAAATGATTCTCATAAAATACCGCATCACATGATTCAATAATGGTATTTGTTTCCACTGAACCATTGGGTTCTACTACCATAAACCTATATGCTTTGCTATGTATAGCATAGCCAAGGAATATGCATTCAATTCCTTTTTCACCTAATTTCTTCCTTTTAGGTTCAGGCAATTTGGCTATTGCTCTATAGCCCTATGTTTTCAAGTAACCTAGATTAGGTTTCTTGTTTTTTCAAAGTTCATAAGGGTAACATTTCTTCCCTTGAGAGGAATTCTATTGAGTATGTGACAGGCAATGAGCAAGGCTTCACCCCCAAAACCAAAATTTAAACTGGAGTAAGAAAGCATAGCATTAATCATTTCTATTAATGTCCTATTCTTTCTTTCAACTACTCCATTTTGTTGTGGTGTGTAGGGTGCAAACTTCTCATGAATAATACCAACATTTTCACAATATTCTAGAAAATGGTATTCACCGCCTCTAGTCTCTTTATTTTGATATTACACTGATTTTCCACTTCTGTCTTAAAAATCTTGAATTTATCAAGCACCTCATCTTTTGAATGCAAAAGATAAATATGACAGTACTTAGAAAAATCATGAATGAATGTTACAAAATATCTCTTACCACCTCTTGTGGGGGTACTATGCATGTCACATACATCACTATGCACAAATTCAAGTAAAGATGTGATTTTATCTATTTTAGGAAATAAAATGTGAGTAATTTTAGATTGCACACAAAATTTGCATTTTTCAAACATATTAATATCATACTTAGGAATTAAATCTAAATTAACCATATGATGTATTTTCCTAGTATTAACATGACCTAAACAAGCATGCCATAAAGAAAGAGAATCAACAATATAAGCAGAAACAGATGTATTATTGATAACGTTAAGTTTGAACATTCCTTGGTACATGAAGCCCTTCCCAACAAAAATCCCACCCTTAGACATGACAAATTTGTCCGACTCAAATACTAACTTGAAACCATGCTTATTAAGCAGACTTTCAGATACAAGATTTTTCCTGACATCAGGTACATGATAAACATCACTAAGACTTAAGAATTTTCTAGATATGAACTCTAAATCCACCGTCCCTTTGCCTTTGATAACAGCAGTTGAAGAGTTGCCCATGTAGAGAACTGTTCCATCACTCACTTGTTCATAAGAAGTGAAATGGCTCTTGTCGTTGCAGACATGCCTTGTTGCTCCCGAGTCAATCCACTAGTCACTAGCATCTTCGAGCATGTTCACCTCGGATATAATAGCCACGAACTTGTTCTTGGCATTTGATGCTTCTAGCTTCTTCTTGTATGACCGACATTCATTTCTGAAGTGCCCTGGCTTGCCACAGTGCCAGTAAGCGCCTTTCGGCTTCTTAGCATCCTTTTTGGGTTGAGGTTCACGCTTACGCTTCTTTTTGGGTTGAGGTTCACGCTTACGCTTCTTTTTGTTAAACCTCTTGCCATCATCAACCTTGTGGATCTTGGAAGTCTGAGCTAATTGGTTATCTTTACCTTCAAGAAGCCTTGACTCTTCCTCAACTCGAAGGTGTTAAGTCAATTCCTCTAAAGTAAGATCTTCCTGTTTGTGTTTCAGAGTTTTCTTAAAATCCTTCCAAGAAGATGGCAGTTTCTCTATTATAGATGAAACTACAATAGATTCATCCATGTCCATATTCTTTTGTCGAAACTGAATCAGAATATGTTGGATCTCATGGAATTGTTCCATAATGGGCTTTGTATCAATCATAGTAAAATGAATAAAATTACTAACAAGAAATTTCTTATTGGTGGCATCATCGGTGAGGTACTTTGACTGTAATATGTCTCATAGTTACTTTGCCGTTTCCAGATGTTGATACACATCGAACAAAGAATCTGACAGCGCATTCAGAATGTGTCCTCGGCAAATGTAGTCGTCATTTTCCCATTTGGTTCTGGTATGGGTTTGCTCTATAGTGCTTGTTTGGCACAGCTTATAAGCAGCTTCACTCAGCTTTTGGCTTAAATTAAGCTATTTTGGAGTATTTGGTTCAGCTTAACTTAGCTTTTGACAGGTTAATTTAAGCAAAAAACCATGAATTTTGAGAAGTAGCTTGGGAGGTGCTTAAGCAATTACAGCTTAAGTGGAAAGTTGTATTGGAGGGGCGGGATTACTCAAATGCCTCTTATCAATTTCAATTATTATCAAAAACCCAAATATATAAACCACATCTCAACACTATTCACAAACTAGAGAGAGACGGAGGCCATTTCCGGCATTGATAACCCTAACCCTAACCACCTCTATCGACGACGTGATGATCTTAAACTAGAGCTCATCGTCGCAATCTCAAACTAGAGCTCACCGTCGCATCGCGATCTGAAACCAGAGCTCACCGTCACGATCGATCCACACCGTCGCGATTTGAAACCAGAGCATACTGTCATGTCGCGCTCTCAAACCAGAGCTCTCTCTCTCTCATGAACTAAAGGCAGTGGCTAGGGCACGATCTGTTCCGTCGCCGCCTCCCGTCACCACAACCATCGACGCCGTGATCGCGATCTAAAAACCAAACCACGATCGCTATCGCCTCTTTTTCTCTTCGCCATCGCCCGCCTCCTCCTTTTCTCTTCGCCTTGTGATCTTGCCGGCTTCGTGAGATAGCCTGACAGTGACGAACCAAAGTTGACTGCCGCTGTCGACATCGCGATTTGCGATGTGAAACCCTAGCCACCGACGATGATAGCTAGGGTTTGTAATGGAAAAAAACAATAAATTTTAAAAAAATGAAATACAAAAATGAAATTAATAAAAATTAAAATTGAAAGTAATAAATTATTAATTATAATGAAAAAAATTAATAAAAACAGAATCACAATTTTTTAAAAAAAATTAAAATTGAAGAAAAAAATGAAATAACTTATATTAAATGAAATAAAAAAAATGAATATTATAACTTCTATTAAATTAATAATTGAAATTAATAAATTATTAATTGCAATAAAAAAAAATTAATAAAAACAAAATCACAATTTTTTTAAAAAGAATTAAAATTGAAGAAAAAAATGAAATACAAAATGAAATAACTTATATTAAATGAAATAAAAAAATGAATATTATAACTTCTATTAAATTAATAATTGAAATTAATATAAAGAAAAATAATATGTAATGACATCACAACATTAATATAAATACATGGATATTAATTGATATTAATTGTAATGAATTAATAAATTAAACAAAATTAACAAAAAGAAAGAAGAGAAGAAGAAGAAAAAAAAAGAGAAAAGAAAATAAGGAGAAAAAGATGACAAAATTACAAATCCTATGTTCATAAGGGCAAAAATGACAATTACACAGCAAAAAGTTATTTTATAGTTTATTCATCAAACACTACTCTGCTGCTTAAATCTATAATCCCACAGTTGCATCAAACAGGTTACTAGCTTATGTTCACAGCTGTAAGCTATAATCTGTTAAGTTATAATCTATAATCACTTTCTCACAGCTCTACCAAACGGGCCTATAATCTTGTCTTTTTGCTCCACTGGATAGGGGTAGTTGGCACATAGACCACTTTGAGAGTGGTGAGCAAAAAGTACATCTTCTTTTGCCAGCATCGGAAATTTCCTCCATCCAAACGGTCAAGCCTCATGAAATCTTGAGTCATTTTCTGAATAGATATCACCATATCTAAATATTGTCTTTAGATTGTTGGAACAAATCATCTTCAAAACTATAGCGATCCTGGTTGTCCTTTTACTGTTCAGTTGTATTCCGAACTCGGTTCCGTGAAGTTGATAGTGGTAATTATCTTGTTTACATCCTTTACTCTTTGTGTTTAGGTTTTGGGATGTTTTGGGCAGGTGTGTTACAGGTTGGTTGAGCCTAAGTCTCAATTCTAGTCGCCCAGGTTTTTGGTGTTACGCTCGAGCGAGTTATTCTACACTCGAGCGAAGTTTGGTTTTTGGTTGTCCGCTCGAGCGGGCCTTCTTGCGCTCGAGCGGGGTTTACACACTCCCAGTATTTCGTGTTCCTGCAAAACTTCTGCAGGTGTGTTTTCTATGCTCGAGCGGATTTCCTGCGCTCGAGCGGGTCACGCTCGAGCGGGCTTGTTGGCGCTCGAGCGGGTAGTACTTTTTGGTGTAAGTTATGGGAGGGGGAAATCTACGCTCGAGCGGACTGGTTTTCGCGCTCGAGCAGATGTACTTTATTCCTGTGTCTTGGCGCTCGAGCGGACCTAATCTTTTGTTCTTGACGCTCGAGCGTTGTGTTCTCTGCTCGAGCGGGAATGTCGTATATCAGTTGGCAGCTGGGCATTTTGAAATCACTTTTTACATTCTCTCTCTCTCTCTCTTACTTTCCCAAAAACATTTTTGAGAGCCTCTCTCTCTAGAAACTCCCTTCTCTCTAGGGTTTGATCTAGTTAGAGTGTTTTCCTTTCCTTCGGTCTTTGTAAAAGTTGTATTGATCGTCGAGGGCTTCGTTTTAATCCATGGATCTTGGTGTTTGGAGCATTTTGGTTTTCTTCAACCTCTCTATTCGAGCTCCGAATTTGAGGTAGGGATTCCTACTCACTATTATGGGTTTTGACATAGATTTTTGGGCATTTTGTTAAATGGATGATTTTGGGAGTTAGGGTTTAAAAAGGTTGAAAAGGGGTTTTGTTATTTTGATTCTAAAAAATGTGTATTTTGGGTGTCAAAATAATGTTATTGTTGTTGGTTGTTGATATATAGACCATTGGGTCAATATTGGGAAATAGGGTAGAAAACCCTAATTTGTTGTACAAATTAATTAGTATAATTAATTTGGGAAAATTGTGGTTATATGGAATTGAGTTGGAAGTAATGAAATTGGCTCATTATATGGTAGAATGGTGGAGTTGGATTTATTAATCACTCACTTTTGAAAACATTGATATTTTATCTGTTGGAGCTTTTATTATCTGTTTAGAAATAATTGCTTTGGGCTACCGGTGGAGGGTAGTTGTGATTGTTGTAGACAATGCATGATGATTAGGCAAACTAAAACTAATCAATTGGATGTGCCATAGCGTATGACGGTTGATAGAATACATTAACGTTATGTATTGATTGATTGTGTATATGACCTATGTGTATATACCTTGTGTGTGTGTGGGAGGAGATAGGAGATGTACTCCACGGTTTAGGGGAAGACAGGGGATGGACCTCTAAACCGGATGTTGTTTGGGAGAAGATAGGGGATGGACTCCGCTAATACAGCTCATATGCTTGTCAGTTAATGTGTTGATACAGCTCTTATGCTTATCTATGGAAGTGTTGATATAGCTAATATGCTTATCTAATGTAAAAAGGGGAAACGTTTAATATGAGTTACTGTCTCATATAAGTTGTTGGCCAGGTTCTGAGCCGTTGTTGTGAATTGTGAGCTTGATAAGAAATGGAAAAATGAAATGGAACATGGACATAGTGGTCATGTAATGGAAATGGGTTATGAATTGATTTATGGGAATTAAACGTTTATCAATTGCTAATATCTTAGTTACTGCTCATACTGTGTTTAGCATATCTCCACTGGGTGTTGGTTCACCCTATATGGGACATTATTTTCAGGTACAGGTAGCTTGCCACCTCCAAGGACTTAGCTTGGATGGATATGGGAGTTGAAGACTCTTTTTTATTATTTTGTTGTATTACATGTACATCAAGCCACGGGCTTATTTTGTATAGAGTTAGTACTCTTCTTTTGTGTAACCAAGTGTTAACTTGGAAAACTGTAAGCCTGTAGGGCATTTGCTTTTGTTGTTAACATGTAACACTGTTGTAAGAACTACTCTGATGAATGGAAAAGTGTTGATTTCTTTATACCATTGCATGTCTAAAATGATGGGATTTATATATTATTTTGAGGGTGTTACAAAAACTTGGCGATGAACTTGTCTATATAGAACAAAAATTTGATACTTCAAGTCGCGTTTCTAAGTCGCTTTCCTAAAGACAATATTTGCACCCACAAAAAGGTGTACAGGGGGTTACATCAAATTTGCCTGCAGGATACAATGAAGCCTGATCTAAAGAACAAGTCTATCGGTGTCTGCACTGACGACAATAGATCAGAATACTCTTGATATAATCAAGAAAACCAAGACACTGATAACCAAATCTGCAGAACTTGATTACTAGTAAGAAAATCAGAAATTGCTTAAAGAAACTCTTGATCGAAAACTCAAAATCAAGAGGGAGAGAGAAAGATAATTGCAGGAATGCTTCTAAATTTTGTGGATGGAATGAAATGGCTGATTTCACAGCTTATTTATAGGCCTTGATGCACGTGATCGAGTGGTCATGTCCCTTGATCGCATCCAATCAGATCTGACCATTGGATCGATGATCTACGGTACAGATCATTCTTACACCGAATAGATGCCTTAACTAATCACACCTGATCACGATTGGTGCCATCTTATCCGTATGATCGCGCGCATCTCCAATCAACGAATATGATCAAATCGCTCCAGATCGGACATATAACCGTTCGATCGGTTGGTTGACTCACCGCCAACGGACGCCATATCACTGCCACGTGGGAGTTGACTGTATTTCATGTCACCCATGCCACGTTGGATCCACGTCATCACTCCAACATGTCCGATGCAAATAGGAAAGCGCTCTCATGGCACCGATGCGTCCCTGCAAAGTGCAAAGTGCGCCATCAAATGACACACAACCCACTACCTACGCCACGTATGCGTGTGCGTGTGGTGGGAAACACCATCCTGATGATGTGAGTGCATGTACACTAGCATTCATCCTATAATACCATATTCAAAGGAATATGTCATGTAGCACTTTATTAAGTGTTCCATGTTTCCCTCTCTTTCCAATGTGGGACAAAGTCCCCAAGCTTATTTCAAGCTTTCTAAAGAAAAATAAGGAAGGTTTTGAAAACACCCAAAAATTAAACTATACATTTTAAAAACCATTTTGAAAAATTCCCCAACATGAATTAGACAATGAATAAATAAATATATACATATATATATCATAGTCTTCAAAGTTTTGAAATGAAATAATTTATTTACATGAATTGAGGAGATCTAACCTTCACGAAAAGATATTGTGAAGACCATTCATGATATTTTATTGTTCATGCAAATTATTTTAAAAAATTCAAGATAAACCAAAATGATTTTCTTCTCAAACTAGAGAATAATCGAGCAACTAGAGAGATGGCCGAAAGCCAATCATAAAAATTAATGTATCTTTCTATTCCCAAAATCATCATCTTATCTACTATATATATTAAGTAAAAGGGAGTTTTTAACCCCCAAGGCTTGTGGAAGCTTCAATATGTTTATCCTAATTTTCTAATTTTTTGTTTTTTTTAAAAAAAAATATTAATCTCAGCATTTATTAACTTGGCTCAACCCACAAGATTTTTTGACTTCTCTCATAATTATTATAGTACCTTTTCCAAAACAAATAATTTGTATATTAAAAAAAATTTAAAACAAATATAAATATCTATATCTATATCTATATCTAACCCACAAGTTTTGTGAGAGTTCCAATATCTGAACCTTAATTTCTTAATTTTTTTTGATTTTTTTTGAAAAAAAAAAAACTTAGCACTTATTAAATTCTTCCAAGTCTTTTTAATTTCTCCAATACACACACTCTTTTTAACTTTTCACATACCTATTGTAAACAGTGAGTCTCCTTTTTGTTTTCTCCTTCTTGACTTCTCACTTCTACACTTTCAACTTCAGTGATCACGTATGCAAACAGTAAGTCTTCTTTTTGTTTTCTCCTTCTTGACTTTTCCTTTTGTTTACTGTTTTAATATTGTATTTAGATAGCGCATAAAAATATTTGTGATTGAAGTTAGTTAAAAAATCAAATTATAATTTTTTGATTATAATTAGTTGAATAATTTTTTTTTTTAAAATGTGATTGTAATTAGTTTAATAGTTCTTTTTTTCATTTATTTATTTTATTATGTGAAAAATGTGATGTGATTGTAGTTAGTTTAATAGTTCTTTTTTTCATTTATTTATTTTATTATGTGAAAAATGTGATGTGATTGTAGTTTGTTCAATGGCTCTTTTTTTTTTAATATGATTGTTGTAATTAGTTCAATGGTTTTTTTTAATGTTATTTAATCTTTTTATTTACTATTTTAATTTTATTTTTGATTTTTTAATATGATTGAAGTTAGATAAATATAAACCCTCACAAAGAGAAAAATGAAATTATAATTATTATAATTTTTTGATTATAATTAGTTGAATGATTCTTTTTTTTGAATGTGATTGTAGTTAGTTTAATAGTTCTTCTTTTTTCATTCATTTATTTTATGATGTGAAAAATGTGATGTGATTGTAGTTTGTTCAACGGCTCTTTTTTTTTAATATGATTGTTGTAGTTAGTTTAATGGTTTTTTTTAAATGTTATTTAATCTTTTATTTACTATTTTAATTATATTTTTAATATGATTAAAGTTAGATAAACATAAACACTCACAAAGAAAAAAAATGTGATTGTAGTTAGTTCAATGGTTTTTTTTTTTTTTTTAATGTGATTGTAGTTAGTCAATGGTTCTTTTTTTCATTTATTTATTTTTGGGTAAATTACATTGACACCCCCTGAGGTTTATATTTATTACAGTTCCCCCCTTACCTTTTGAAAATTACATCGCCCTCCCTGAGGTTTAAAGTTTCATTACAAATTGTCCCATGAGGTTTAAAGTTTCATAACAGTTTCCTCCCTCACCGTAATGATCATCATACATAAAATTAGATTAACAGGGAGTCAGTGTAATTTCCCGAATGTAAGGGAGGAAACTGTAATAAACATAAACCTCAGGGGGTGTCAGTGTAATTTACCCTTTATTTTTATTTTTTTTATGAAAAAAATGTGATGTGATTGTAGTTTGTTCAATGGTTCTTTTTTTTAATGTGATTTAATCTTTTATTTACTGCTTTAATGGTTTTTCTTTACAATTATGTATGAAAAAATATGATTGTAGTTAGATAGCATAAAAATATTTGTCATTTGATTTGATTTTTTTTCTGATTTGATTTTTAAAGTACCAATTATTAATAATGATTAGATTGTATTTTGAAAAAAAAAATTATAATTGATTTTTTTAACTCACTGTGTTTTTTAAAAAATGTCACTAATTGTTTCAGCGACAGTTTGAAAATTTTATCTATACTATATATTAAGCAAAAGGGGGTTTTTAACCCCCATGGCCTGTGGGAGTTTCAATATCTCAATCTGAATTTTTAAATTTTTTATTTAAAAAAAAAAAAAACTCAGCATTTATTGATTTGGTTAAAATCCTCTGATCAGCATTTGTTAACTTTTTTCAATCCACATGTCTTTTCACATGCCTGCATTTATTGATTTGGTCAAAATTTCCTGATTAGTATTTAAAATCCCCTCATACAAATAATTATAGATACAATCCGTATATAGTTATTGCAGTACCCTTTTTAACTTCTCCCATATACTATGGTTAGTGATAAGATTGTTAAATTATTTATATAAAAAATCTTAAAAAACATAATTTATATATTAAAAAAATCTAAAATAAATATAAATATGTATAATTATCCCATGCATAACACGGGTAATAGCTAGTCTTTAATGTATTCACAGCCACACCATTATACTTAAAATCTTTGTAGTGTCATACCCTCTACGTCTAGCAATTGATAGATCACACATATCTACATTCATTTTTGATTTTTTGTTCACATCAAACTTTTAGGACCACAAGAGACTGAATAGACATTTTATTTATTTTTATTAAAAGGCTGAAGTCTTCAAAGTTTTGAAATGAAATAATTTATTTACATGAATTGAGGAGATCTAACCTTCATGAAAAGATATTGTAAAAACCATTCATGATATTTTATTATTCATGCAAATTATTTTTAAAAATTTGAGATAAAAAAAATGATTATCTTCTCAAACTAGAGAATAATCGAGCAACTAGAGAGATGAGCGAAAGCCAATCATAAAAATTAATGTATCTTTCTATTCCCAAAATCCTCATCTTATCTTTAATGTATTCACAGCCACACGATTATACATAAAATCTTTGTAGTGTCATACTCTCTACGTCTAGCAATTGATAGATCACACATATCTACATTCATTTTTGTTTTTTTGTTTTTTTGTTAGCGGATTCAAGAATATTACTTCCCTTGATTTGCTTCCATATTTTCTGAAGTGGCAGCCTCTCAGAGATACAAATAAAGAAAATTGCTAAGCGATAGAATCGGATGAACAGTCAACTAATCACAAGTGATGCAGATTGGAACCCAAAACCATTGGCTCAGAATATTTTACATCCAAAATGCAAACATATTTGACTACTCATGGAATTATTCACCAGCAGTCTTGTCCCTATACTCCCTCTCAGAATGGTATTGTTGAGAGGAAGCACAGACATATCACTGAGACTGCTACAGCTCTTCTCCATCATTCTTCTGTCCCTTTGCACTATTGGTTTGATGCCATAGCTATTGCTACTTTTCTTATTAACAGACTACCATCCTCCAATCTTCATCATAAGTCTCCTTTTGAAGTTCTTTTTAAATCCATACCAGACTTTTCTTATTTTAAAACTTTTGGCTGCCAATGCTTTCCTTGGCTCAAGCCTTATCAGTCTACTAAACTTCAACCCAAATCTATGGCATGTGTTTTTCTTGGCTACCATCCTTTTGCCAAAGGCTATTGGTGTCTTGATCCTAAATCTGGCAAAGTTTATCTCTCTCGCCATGTTGTCTTTCATGAGCATATTTTTCCTTTTGCTTTCTCTTCTTCACCTGCTCATTCTCTTTCTCATTTACATTCATTTTTTTGGTCTTCCTCCTCACCACCACATCCTCAGATACAGACTTCACACTCTGCCTCTCCAGTCCCGAATCAGCAGCTTTCCCATCAGATTTAGGCCCAGCCACAGCAGATTTCACCATCTGCACAGAATTAGCAAACTACACAGAACAATTCACATCAGCTTCAGCAGAATTCACCATCTGCACAGAATCAGCACACTCAGATTCAGCCACATTCACATCAGATTCAGGTACAATCTCAGCAGCATTCACCATCTGCACAGCTTCAACCAAAATCACATCAGCTTCAGCAGAATTCACCTCAGCTTCAGACACAACATCAACAGCTTTCACAATCTGCTTCTCATTCTATTCCTATTCAGTCCATCTCTATTCAGCTTCCTCTTTCTAAGCCTCCTCAAAACACACATCCTATGCTCACCAGGTCTAAAACAGTTTCTACTTGTTTGTCTACTCAGAAAACTTCTTCTTCTCTTTATTCTGATTCTGAGCCTCCTACTCATAAGGAAGCTCTTTTGTCTCCTCTTTGGACGAAAGCTATGTCTGAGGAATATTTTGCATTACAGCAGCAGCAGACCTGGTCCCTTGTTACTTTGCCTTCTCACAAGACAGCCATTGGATGTAAGTGGGTCTTTAAAATAAAACGGAATTCTGATGGTACTATTGCCCGGTACAAGGCCCGTTTTGTTGCTAAGGGCTACCTTTAACAGGAAGGTATTGATTTTCAAGAGACATTTAGTTCGGTTGCCAAGCAACCCACAATTCGCATTTTGTTGTGCCTTGCTCTTCATCATCAGTGGCCCATTCATCAGCTGGATATTTCGAATGCGTTTCTTCATGGAACTCTTGAGGAAGAGGTGTATATGTTACAGCCTCCTGGTTTTGAGCAGCCTTCTTCCTCCTTGCAAGTGTGTAAATTGCACAAAGCATTGTATGGATTAAAATAGGCCCCCCGTGCTTGGTATTCCACCTTCTCCGCATTTCTTCTCTCCCAAGGATTTTGCAATAGCAAGTGTGATACCTCTCTCTTCATTCAGCACACTGTCACTTCATTTACTGTCCTCTTGATCTATGTTGATGACATTCTCCTCACAGGCAACAATGCTTCTCATATGCAATCTCTTATTTCCCAAATGCATCAAGCATTCTCTATGAAGGAATTAGGGAATATTGCTTATTTTCTTGGCATTTCTGTTCAGTCCACTGGTGGCTCAGGATACTTCCTTTCTCAACAGAAATATGCACAAGATCTTCTGCACAAAGCTGGTATGGCTGATTGCAAGCCATGCTCTTCTCCTATTGCTGTCAAACCTTCTCTTCTTTCTAATGCTCATTTACCCTTTGACAATCCTTCGTTATATCGCAGTATTGTAGGCGGTTTGCAATATCTTACCATCACTCGGCCTGATCTTTCTTTGGCGGTCAATCAGTCATGTCAACACATGCATGCTCCCACTTTTGGGCATTTTTCCGCTGTTAAACGATTACTACGGTATGTTCAGGGCACCATTGCTCGTGGTTTGACATATCAGCCTAGTACCTTTGATCTTCATGCCTTTTCCGATTCAAACTGGGCAGGGGATGTACTTGATCGAAAGTCCACCTCTGGGTATTGCATCTTTTTGGGTTCCAACCTTATCTCTTGGTCTGCTAAAAAACAGGCCACTGTGTCACGCTCCTCTATTGAGGCCGAATATCGAGCACTAGCTCATGCAACTGCAGAATTAGCTTGGATTCAAATGTTGCTTCAGGACTTGGCTATTTCCTCCCCAACTGTTCCTATCTTATGGTGTGATAATGTCTCTTCTATTGCTCTTGCCACTAATCCCGTTTTCCATTCTCGATCCAAGCATATCGAGGTGGATTGTCATTTTGTCCGAGATCGGGTTCTTGCGAAACAACTCAGTTTACGTTATATTCCTACTCAAGATCAGCTGGCTGATATCTTCACCAAACCATTATCTGTGGCCAGATTCTTGTACCTTAAATCCAAGCTTATGGAGTTCCATCACCCCATCACGTTGCAGGGGCATGTTGAGAATACATCATCCTCTCAGCACTCAGCGGTACAATCAGCAGCTTCAATTAATACAGCCATAGCCACATCACAGCCATAGCCACATCAGATTAGTTAGTTACAGATTCAGTTATATTAGAAGTTGGTTAGGATATTATTAGGAGTTTGTTATAACTGATCCCCATCTGTTATATATATATATATACAATGTACTCTGTAACTCATTCAATGATTCAAAGTATAGAAATTCAATCTTAATTCTATAATTCTTCATAGATATATCATAGTCTTTGTCACATAATAAAATTTAATGCTTTTATTTTATGATCTAGCATGAGATAGTCATTGTCACATAAAAAAATATAATGAATTTATTTATGATTGAGCTTAAAACATAACTGTTTTTAAGAGAACCCTGGCGATGGATGAAGGTGACCATGGATCCCATGGCTCCTTTTCTCCATGGTAGCCATAGAGAAGGGGAGATTCTAAGTATACTTTATATGATTTCTCTTTATGTCTAATATATATGTATTGTAAAACTTGTACTTCTATAAGAATAATTTTTTTAAAATTTATTGGGTTATTTAGAAGGAGATGGGCTTATCTTAGACGATGTTGTCGGGCTGTAAGTTCCATTACAAGTTTTAATTCAATTATTTTATCTGTTCATTGAAAAAAAAAAATTCTAGGTAGATTTTTTATTTTTTTAAAAAATCAAATTGATCACTGATCATAATTAGAGTCAATAGTATGCTAAACATTGAATTATTACTGCTTAAGATAAATAAAACATCATTGCCCACATATAATAATCTAGGTATTGATGTGAGTTTGATAGCCAAAAAATTATGACCTTTTGCTGATCTTAATATTTCATGACTGTACTTGAGAGAAAAAAAAAAAAAAATCTATTTCTCATAAAAGTGATCCTAGTTTTGCATTTACATACTTGAAATCGATTGAAGATGCTCTTATAATTCTAATACCCTGCTCATAAGAGCTATAGAAGAATAAGACAGTAGAAGGAAATGAAAAGACACATAGGCAAATTTCATTATGTATAAATATCTTGTATGAAAATTACGTTTATATAACATTATCTTTTCTCTAAAGCTAGGTGTTTAAAAATTTGCAAGAATAGTGATGTGTGGTTGAGAGTGAATTATTGTTATGAGGAAACAAGATTGTTGGTTCTGTTTTATGCTTTTTTAATTTAATTTTTATTTTTAACATCAACAAAAATAATATTATAAATCAATCAAATTTAATTGGGTAAATTGCACTTTTCACTTTTATAGTTTGGCCTAAACTTTACTTTAAGCCCTAACATTTTAATTTAAACAATTTAATTACTACATTTTAAGTTTAGTTTAATTTGATCATTTTGTCAAAATTTTAAGTTTAGGGAAAGGGATGGGGAGTGGGTGAGTGGATTAGGTTTTGTTGGTTGGATTTTAAAACTTTTCTATCTCCCACTCTCTCACCCAGTCTGTTTACAATTTAATTAAGGGGGTAATTAGACTTAGGGTGTTTTAAAAAGATGGTTAAAAATTAATTTTTTAATATTTTTTAAAAATATATATAAAAAAAATATAAGAGATGATATGATTTAAAATAGATTAAGCCTTCGTTTGGGAAGTGGGTTGGCTTTTTGGCTTTTTTGGCTATTTTAGCCTGGGCTAAAAAGTCTGGTTTGGGAAGGATTTTTTGATTTTTTTGGCTTTTTGGTGAGGTGTCCATATGTAATATTACTAAACTGCCCCTGGTATTAAATTTTGTTTTTATTTGGGCGGCTGTCCTGACAGTGACGTCACCAACCCAGACTAAGTGTTTTTTTTTTTTTTTTTTTTTACAAATAGTTTTTCATGTGGTTTTTATTTTTATTCTATTTTTAATTTTAATTTGTTTTCATTTTTTGTAAAATGATAAAAAGTGAGATTTTATTTTATTGTCCTGTGTATTTTAAATAATTTAATTTTAATTTAATTTTAATTTTAATTTTTAATATTTAAATTTAATGCGCAAAAATTTAAATTAAATATTCAAAAATATGTAAATCGTAAAAATTTAATCAATTTAAATAATAAAAAATTTATTTTAACAACAAAATTTAAATAATTTAAATATTCAAAAAATTTAAATAATTTAAAATGTTAATATTTTAAATTTAAAAACAACTCTACACTCAAGTCGTAATCAAACACATAAAATGAAACTCAATTAATAAATTATTGAGTTAACTCATAACCAAACACATAACTCAAAATTCCATACTACTTTCACAACTCTACACTCAAATCATAATATGTTAAATCGTAATATTTTATTTTAAATATTTAAATAATGTAAATAATCTACAAAATTGAATAAGTAAAAAATTAAAATAAATATTCACAAAATTAAAATCGTAAAAATTTAAGTAATTTAAAATGTTAATATTTTAAATTTAAAAACAACTCTACACTCAAATCATAACCAAACACATAAAATAAAACTTAAGGTATCGTTTGGTAACACTTACGTTTTCAGTTTTCTGTTTATATTTACAAAAATTTTAAAAACTCAAATAAAAACTTGTTTAGTAAAATTTTTGATTTATAAATCAGTGGTCTCAGTTTATAAATTTGGCCAAAAAATGAAAACACAAAATATGTGTTTCCGTTTTGAGTTTTAAGTTTTTTTTTTTTTTACCACCCAGCACTAGCCACCACTCACCACCATTTTCCACCACCGTCTTCCGCCACCACCACCTGCCACCACCACCGACCACCCGCCACCACCACCCACTAGCCACCCACTCGCCACCACCCACCCTTCACCGCCACCACCACCACCCACCACCCACCTGCCATCCAACCGCCACCGCCCGCCACCCGCCACTACCATTCACCGCCCGCCACCACCACCCGCCACCTACTTGCCACCACCACTCACCACCACTTGCCACCACCAGCCACCGACCACCACCAGCCACCCGCCACCACCACCGACCACCACCACCACCATCACCACCACCCACCCGCTACCTACCATCACCCACCACCACCACCACCACCACCACCACCACCACCACCCACTCGCTACCACCTACCACCCGCCACCGTCACCCACCCACCACCACCACCACCACCACCACCACCACCACCACCACCACCACCACCCGCCACCCACTCGCACCACCCGCCACCCACCTGCCACCACCACCTGCCACGACCACCACAACCACCCACTCGCTACCACCCGCCACCGTCACCCACCACCACCACCACCACCACCCACCACTCATCGTCACTACTTTTCACCACTGTCTTCCGCCGTCACTTGCCACCACTTGCTATTTCTCACTCTTTTTTATATTTTTAAAATTTTTTAAATATTTTGTCAATTACCAAACGCATTTGTAGTTTATGTTTTTCTAAAAATAAATAAAAAATAAACAAAAACCAGTTTATAAAATTTTTGTAAATATAAACTGAAAATGTAAACGTTACCAAACACACCCAGTAATAAATTATTTTTAAAACTCATAACTAAACACATAACTTGAAATTCCACAGTACTTTCACAACTCTACACTCAAATCATAACCAAATACATAACAAAAAAATTGAAATATTTAAAACTATTTTTATAAAATAGAGTTTGAATTTATTTTTATAAAATATTTTAACAAAAAACAAAAAAAATGTTTTTAATTTTTTTTTTTTCAACTTTGTTTTTTCTGGGAAAATATATTTTTTGGGAAAATTTTTTTTTTATTATTTTTTGTTTGTGCTGCCGCATGCCCCTCTTCATGAGGGGTAGTTTCGTAAATTCCCCTGACCGTTTATTGTTGCCAACCAACTGTGGCTCTTTTGTCCTTTACTGGCTAAATTAGTCTCTTTTGATATTTAGGCCTCGTTTGGGAACAGGCTATTTTAATAACTTTTTAACTTTTTACGAAAAAATGTACAGAAAAGTAGAGAGGTAATGTGACTAATTTTAGTTAACTTTTTAACTTTTTGATTAAAATAACCACTCCCCAAACGAAACCTAAGTTTAGCCCGGAAGCCTTTTCCAAACTACCCCTAAAAATTGAGAAGTGATTTTTAAACTAACATTATAGGCCCGTGAATATCACATCCAATAGGCAACGTGCATAATTTTCAAAACTAGCCTAACTGTCAAAATGATCGGATATTAATCAACGTACGGTCAAAGAGTTAAAGTCATGATATTTGAGCCATCTTGTTGATCAGCGTTTCGTACTCCGATGAAGAATTAATAGTCCACGTGGGTCTCCCAATGCAGAGAAAGAAAAATTATTGATTGATCTTCAGCGTCACGTCATCATATTTTATATCAAGAAAGGTGCTACATGCACCAAACATCTTAAATTATATACATCAGTAATTGATATACTAATTAATATATTAATTGATATATATAATATTATTTTTATATTAATCATGATTTATTATATTTTTTATATTTTTTAATTATTCAATATAAATTTATGAATCTTATTCTTTCTATCAATTACAACACAATTGAAGTATTGCATGGCAATATCCCAAGAATAACCAATAGCTTCTCGTGGAGAAAATATTTGATGATTTAAAATAACGATACGTGATGTTCTAAGTACATTGTAATTGATAAAAAGAGTAAATTTTTAATTTTATGTTAATTAATTAATGAATAGTAAGAGATATAATAATTTATTGATTGATCAAGACTATAGTTATGCAATACTCTTGAAACACAAAATAATTTTTTCCACGAGAAGAAGTAATACACTACAAGAAAAGTGGGTTTATGAGACGGAACTATTTGCGACGGTACACTTGCCGTCTCAAAAAGTCACTTTTTAATACTCTCATTTTTTGAGACGGCAAATTGTGCCGTCGCAAATGCTCTGCTTTTTTCAGACGACAAATGGTGCCGTCGCAAATACTCTACTTTTTTTAGACGGCATTTTCTGCCGTCGCAAAAAGTAACTTTCGTGTTTTTTTTTGTTTTTAGTGAATATTTTTAAAATTTTAAATATTTTTTTAAGATGCACCTTACTTAGATGTATCTAAAAAATAAAAAAATTATGAAAAAATATTTTTAAAAATTAATAAATACATAAAAATACAAAAAAAAAATGTATTAAATTATTGTATTTTTTTTTTTGTATTTTTGGTATTTAGTGAATTTTTAAAAGATTTTTTTTTACAACTTTTTAAATTTTTAGGTGTATTTATGTTAGATGTGTCTAAAAATTTTAAAAAATACTTAAAATATTAAAAAAATTCAGTAAAAACAATATAACACGGAAAACAAGAAAGTATAATTTTCTCAAAAGAGTTTTTGGAAAACTCTAACCTAGCAGAATGATTGTGGTTTTGAGATAGCTTCATATACATATAGTCACAAAATGGTTTGAATAAATTCAACAGTATTTTTCTGTCGCAAAAAAAATTTAAAAAAACAATGTCGTCTTACTCTTTTAATATAACATTTCTCTTTTCATTCATTTTTTCATCTTCCTGTCTCTTTGTCTCTATCTCTCTCTCTTCTCTTTATTTCTTTCACTCATCACTCTTCTTTCTCTGTCTGTCTGTTTCTCTCTCTCATTTTCTCTCTGTGTCTCTCGCCTATCTCTCTTCTCTCTATCTCTCTCATCTGTTTTCTCTCTCTGTCTCTCTTGCTCATCTCTCTTCTCTCTATCTCTCTTATTTCTTCTCTCTCTCTCTCTCTCTCTTATCTTTCTACCTCTCTCTATCTCTCTCACCTATTTCTCTTCTCTCTCTGTCTCTCTCTTTTTCTGTGTCTCTCTCTCGCTTATCTCTTTTCGCTCTATTTTCTATTTTTTTGTCTATCTCTCGTTTATCTCTTGTTTCTCTCTCTCTTTTTCTATCTCTCCCTCTCTCTCTCTCTCTCTCTGTCTATCTCTCTCTCCTTGTCTCTCTCTCACTCATCACTCTTCTCTCTCTCTCTCTCTCTCTCTCTCTACTTGTCTATTTGTCTATTTATCCTTCACTATGTTCGCCTTGCTCACTCTCTTGCTCTTATCTTCTCTATTTATCGAGCTTCTTCTCGATTTATCGATCCACTATAAGAAAATACACTTTTAGCAACCACTTTATCTCTCTCTCTCTCTCTCGCTCATCACTCTATCTCTCTTCTTTATCTGTCTCTCACAAAATTAAAATATTTTTAAAATATTTAAATATTTAAAATATTTAAAAAATTGATTTGAATTAAGCTTTGAAAAGAGTTTTGAATTATGTGTTTGGTTATGAGTTTCGAAAAGTAATGATTATATTTTGAATTGAGTTTTGAAAAATGGATGTAGAATTATGATTTGAAAGCTCAAAACAAACACCATACTTAAATCAATGGGTGGAACTATGACCACTACCACTACCACTCTCTCAGTCTCTTTTTTTTTTCTATGTCTCTCTCGTTAATCTCTTTTCACTTTCTTTCTCTATCTTTTAGTTTATCTCTTGCTCATCTCTTGTTTCTCTCTCTTTTTCTGTCTATCTCTCTCTCTCTCTCTCTCTATCTCTTTCTCTCTCCGTCTCTTTCTCTCTCTCACTCATCACTCTTCTCTCTTTCTGTCTGCCGGTCTGTCTGTCTGTCTCTCTCCTCCACTGTGTTCGCCTTGCTCACTCTCTCCCTCATCTTTTTTTTATTTATTGAGCTCCCTTTCGATTTATCGATCCACTACAAGAAAATGCACTTTTAGCGACTACTTTGTCTCTTTCTCGCTCATCATTCTGTCTCTCTATCTCTTTTCTCTATTCGTCTCTCACTCATCTCTCCTTCTCACCACCCATCTTCTCTACCACATTTACCACTACTGCAAATGCCATTCAACTACCACCATTCTTCTCTTTCTCTCTTTCACTCATCACTCTTCTTTCTTTGTTTGTTTGTCTGTCTGTCTGTTTGTCTATCTGTCTGTGTGTCTTTCTTCTCTCTATCTCTATCATTTTTCTTCTCTCTTTATCTCTCTCGCTCATCTCTCTTCTCTCTATCTCTCTCATCTCTTTTCTCTCTTTGTTTCTCTCACTCATTTCTCTTTTTTCTCTTTCTCTGTCTCTCTCGCTCATCTATCTTCTCTCTATCTCTCTATTTTTCTATTCTCTCTCTCGTTCATCTTTTTTCGCTCTCTTTCTCTCTCTTTTTCTCTCTCTCTCTCTCTCTCTATCTCTTTCTCTTTTTGTCTGTTTGTTTATCTCTCTCTCTCTCTCTCCGTCTCTCTCTCTCTCACTTATCACTCTTAATAGAAAATATTTTTCATTAAAATATTATCCTTACTTCTACCAAATAAAAAATAATAATAATAATTTTTCATTCATTAAATATTCATTTATGATGAAAATGAAAATTATTATTTATTTGTTTTTATTATTTAAACATTCATTTATGATGAAAATTATTATTATTATTATTATTATTTTTCCCAATCTCGCCCGCTCGGTTCCCCCATTTTTTTTCATTCCCGTGCCCCCCAAAATCCCCAATGTCTTAAAACCAAAATCCCTAATTTCTATCAAAATCTCTCTCTCTCTCTCTCTCTCTCTCTCTCTCTCTCTCGCGACTATGAATGAAGGAATCCAGACATCGACGACCATTGTCGGAGTCCTTAGCTTCTCTATCGATAGCCATTACCAGCAAACGAAGTTCTTCGGAGTCCTTAGCTTCTCTCTCTGGTAGAAGCTAAGGACTGTTTGCTACAGACAGACCCCTCCAGTAGAAGACCACTGTCCCAACTCTCTCTCTCTGTCTCTCTCTACGGAGTCCACGAGGATCGTGCTTTGTTTGATCGGTAACACTGACTGACTCTTTCTCGATTCTTTTGATTTTTTACTTCACTACTCCTATTGTCGTAAACCCTAATCTTCTTTGTGATTTTGATTGGATTGTTTAAGAGGATCAATTTGATGGTTGAAAAAGCTTCAGAGGTCATGGAGTCAAAGTCATCATCATCACAATCGGAGATTGGTTCAGCAGAGGATGTAGTATAGGCATTGCTGGACTACTTGGTTGCTCCTATGTTGCCTTTGAAGTCCGCTGGCCGTGAAGTTCCTTCTCTTGAGCAGCAACAATCGGTCGCTAAACAGGTCTCTCATTCATTTGCTTTTATTCAAATCAAACCCCATTGTTTTTTCCCTTAATTTCCCCTCTTTTTTGGCTGTTAAATTAAATTAATTTAGTGTTGGTCTGTAAAACAGTTGATCCCAAGAAAAAAAGAAAAAGAAAAAACTCAGGGTTGGATTAAAGCCTATTGTTAAATTTTTTGGGAAAATTGCAAAAAATAAATAAATTTTTATAGGGTTTGTAGCGAATTAAACCCAAGTTTTTTAATTTCATCAATCTAAACATTGTTATACTTTGCCCTTTATGTTTGGTCATTTTTTCAATCTTAAAGTTTATTTTTTCTTTACTCCAAAGGTAATTTCTGTTCAAAATTAGACAGAAAATATCACAATAACTGTCAAATAATATATTCAATATATTAGTATATTAGAGTTTAAATTTATGTGAGAGTTATATATAATAAAGGGTCATTTTCTGTCTAATTTTGAAAAAGAATTAGTTTTAGGAGTAAAGTGGAAAAAATTTGAAGCATAAAAGGCCAAAGTAGAAAAAAAAAAAAAAAAAAAAAAAACCTTAAGGGCCAAAGTGAGGAAGTGGCCAAACATCAAGGGGCAAAGTGTAATTTACCCTATTTTTAAACTGGTCAAAACTCAAACCACCCGTTTAGTTTTTGTTTAGTGAATGAATTTTTTTTAGGACATGTGCCTTATTTGCTCTTTTAACTTGATCAACATAGATTAATCAACATAGATCATAACCATTTGTGGATACGCAATTTCATAAATGCTGTCATTGGTGGTGTAGTCAGGAATTTCACTTAGTGTGGTCATTCAGCAAATATCATATTTTTAGTTTAATAAATGTTACAGATCACTGTTTTATTTTGAAGATAATTATTATGGAATTAATTAATACAAATCTTGTCACATATCTTGAAGGTGAAAAAAACAAATGATATAAAACAGTTCTTTTTTATTATAGAACTTATCAACATTAATGCTCAAATGATGCCCTGTGAATTTTATATATTCTCAATCACATTGACAAAAGTAATTCAAACTAGTCAAATTACAAGTACAAACAAAAAAATTGGGATATTAATATTATTACTTCATTAAAATTGTGATTGTTGCGGTTGGAAGAAATGTCGGAGAGAGAGAACAAATTACAAGAGCTCTTGTACCTTTTTTTGTTTGGTGATTTTTTTCCTCAAAATTATGTCAATTTTTTACTTTTAGGAGACGAATTTTAAAAAAAAATTAAAAATTGAAAAAATCCAAACAAAAAAAACCAAAGAAGAGTAAAAAATGTCACTGTTTTTGACTATTTTTTTTCCCTTGTGTTCTTTTTGGGCTTTTTTCAATTTTCGGTTGGTTTGGTTGAGGAGAACTCAAAAGCTTAAGACTTTTTGAATTTTTTAAAAAATTCACTGAAGACTACAAAAAGCAAACCCCAAACACTATAGAATTGATTTGCAAAGAAAGAAGGAAAATTGGCATTGTAAAGTCACCAGAACTGATGGATACAGAATTTCAAAACAATGTGAAGTTTAAACCTACATATATTTGTATATGCTTACAAATGTATATATAGAACAGACATACATGTGTATTTGATAGGTTAATTCTACTAAAAAGTGGTAAAGGGGACACATCCTGACTCCCGTGTATAGGAAAGTATGCGGAAGTATAAGATTAATGTCCTCGTAAAAAAGTAATATGACTGTCTATGAGTAATTTTGTCACTTTTTTCTTCAAGTTTGGTGGCATATGAATGCCACCATATGATATGATAGTAGAGGTAGAGCTTTGAAGTATGTTCCTCTTACCTACATGCATATCTGTCTTGGGATCTGTATTAATTATTTGGTGTACTACATTAAATATTATGTGGGACTCCCCTGATGAAGTTTGTTCTTTGAACTGTTTTACCTACAAAATATTTAGTTAAACCTTAGCATGTACTTCAAGTGAACTTAAAACACACGGTGAAAGTGCTTTTGACAAAAAAAAAAAAGAAAAGAAAGTGCTTTTACTGACAACCCGAAACAAATATGTGAGGAAGGTACTGACTGAATACAAATTATTTTTTTTCCTTTATGCTAATTTCATTTCAGAAATAAACCCTATGAGACAAGTGCCGGCAATAGTTGATGGAAGGCTTAAGCTGTTTGAGAGGTTCGTAGAATTTTCATTTTGCCTCTTCAACTATGGATTAATACTAGTCACTTGGCATTAATGATGTTAAAGATCAATGTGTATTTCTAATGCCTCACAATCTATTTTAGTTTCAAATTTTGGTCACGTCCTAAAATTTATATAAAGAGAGATAGTTTAATATCAGTATCAGTATCAGTATCAGTACATTAGCTACAAGGCGCTTAATTCATATTTATTTTGCATTTCACAGGTATGAGGAAGCAAGGAGGAGGAGAAGCTGCGTAGTCAGCAGGAGGATTTCAGTGACATGGTTGCCGAGGTGTGCATCTCTCACAATCTTTCTGATTTTGTACTTGTTTTAATTAGTATTTATGGACACTTTTGTTTTGATGAGGTGGAATTTTTCAGAATGAGAAGAAGAGGAAACGGAAAATGCAGGACAAGGATGGAAAAGCGAAGAAAAAGGATTTCAAGTTCTAGGACGTGCTGCTGGTTTTGTGATCGGAATGTTAGAATGCCAAATCCATTATGCTTTTCTTAGGCACCTCTAAATTTTTATCATTCGGAATCATAATTGTTGTGTGTCCATTGCTAAAAATGTAGTCCCATTCCATGGCACCAAACACAGCCTTGGTGTTATGGGTTTGGTTAATGAGAAATTTGTTGGTGATTTTATATGCTGCTACTTTCTATTTCCCCATTGCTTAGGATGGAAAATATGTTATATATCAAAGTTGCTTGATGGATTTCATGTTCCTGGTGTGAATGCATGCTTTTCCTTGAGGCCAGATAACCTGAATCATAGTTGAGACCAACAATTCTGAATGAAAATAATTTTTAAAAATGCAGGAAAACAATTGTATACACAGCTCATAATTTTTAGAAATGCAGGAAAACAATTCTGAATGAAAATAATTTTTTTAGTTATTTTTCATTTAATATAGGCCATTTTTCATATTTTAAATAATTTTATTACATTTTTTTTTTTTTTTTTGAGATGGCAGCACACACACCGTCTCAAAAGAAAAATAGAACCAGGGTTTTTTGCGACGGCAGTAATGCTGTCGCAAAAGATAGGGCATTTGGTTGAAAATGAAGTTTTTAACGACGGTGTCATTTGTTGGAACAATCTTCTGTGTATAAAAAATAACTTGAAATAAATTCAAACAAAATAAATAAATAACATACCAGATTTATTTATCGAACCGGAAAAATAATTCAAGACCAAGTCAAGTGTGTGACACTCTGTCCTTAAGACAGATTCGCCCCGCTATGGTACTTACGGTTGAGTGGCGTCTATCTCCCAGGATACAATGATCTTCACAAATTGTAGTAGTACTCCAAACAATTTGTTCGGCGAACCAAACCTGTGATCTATCTCTCTGAAATATTTATTCTAAAACTAGAATGAAGAAATAATGTAAAAGAAAAATTTGGACAGCAAAGTGACAAAAATCAAACAGATTTTTCGGATGGAAAATTCGGATTACCAAGACTCAATTTTCCGGGGGTCATAAACACCGTTGAAAGTAGGTATTTATAGGCAAACAAATGCTATCCCAAACAGGCACAAGACATGCCAAACAGATGTGGCACTATTTTGAACAGGTTCCATTTGAAAATTGAATCTGTCCGTTTGTATTGAATAAATTTTCAAACATAAAGCATCCGTTGGTGGTGGTGGAACAGTTTACCAACTGTTTTGGAACTTTTATAATTAAACTTTTAGAATAGTTTATTTAATAAAACCATTCACTTAATGGAATAACTTTATTAAACTATTTAAATAGTTTAATTTTTTTTTAGGAAACCACTAGGACTAAAAATTAAATTTAGAATTAAATTAAATTCCACAATTACAAATTTAGGAAACCACTTAGGAACCAAAATTTGAATTTAGAATTAAATTAAATTCCCACAATAATTTTTATTGAAAAAATTCAAATGAATTTTATCTAAAAAATTAATGTTAGACCGAAAACGACGTCAACTTCCCATTCACTCATAAATGGTTTTGACGTTCCGTCTTCACCACTTCACTCTTCGGACCCACCCCAAACACGTTTGGGGCCTCAAATTGGGCTAAAAATATGCCTATATAAAACCATTTTTCCAACAATCCCCCACATGAATGGAATTTGACGGAGAGAAAATGCAACAACATGATCTAATACAGAGAGTACAGAAATTGGAAATATTCTGCAAAGGATAGGTAGCTTTTGGCTTTGAACCTTCCCTTGTGAGACACTATCGGATTTACTAGCTAACCAGTGAACATGATGTCTTGAACTGTTCAGCCGTTTGTGTAAACCAAGACAATAGAACTCACACAGTATATTCCCAGACACAGTTTAGTTCTCACTATTGTGTTCATTTTGGCCCTGAACAACCTGGTCTTCATGAGTGCTCTAGAGAATTGTAGCCCTTCACAAATCTCATAGAACCGGCCCAGTTCACACTCACATAGGTGATTCTTATGAAGAGTATCCTGCCATACTCCACTAGGTTTACCTAGATATAAGAATCATTAAAATTTTACTTAACCTAAAACGCTGCAGACATCACTATTTCATCAAAGAAATGGGTAGGAGTTAGACTCCCCAGTGATCCTTCTGAGTCATTCACAACTCGGTTGTCCCTTTGAACCTAGATCTTGGGATCTCCAGTCAACTAGGTTGGGTTGCCGTTGTGGTAACTCTTATTTAATAGGCTTAAGTCCCATTCCCCTCGATGAATTCTCAACTAACTCTCTTGCTAACCCTTTGGTTAGTGGATCCGCTATGTTGTCTTTAGACTTAACATATTCTATGGAAATAATTCCATTAGAGAGTAGTTGTCTCACGGTGTTATGTCGACGACGAATGTGTCGTGACTTACCGTTATACATATGACTCTGTGCTCTACCTATAGCTGATTGACTATCGCAATGTATGCATATAGCAGGCACCGGTTTTGGCCAATTGGAATATCTTCAAGGAAGTGGCGAAGCCATTCTGCCTCTTCCCCTGCTTTGTCTAAAGCTATGAATTCAGATTCCATAGTAGACCTAGCAATACAAGTCTGTTTGGAAGATTTCCAAGATACAGCCGCCCCACCAAGAGTAAAGACATACCCACTGGTGGACTTCGAGTCTCTAGTATCCGATATCCAATTTGCATCACAGTATCCTTCAAGTACTGCTGGATATCTAGTATAATTAAGCCCAATGTTACGAGTAAATCGGAGATATCTTAGAACCCTTATAATTGCTTTCCAGTGTTCTACTCCCGGATTACTCGTATATCTACTTAATTTACTTACTGCATAAGCTATATCTGGGCGAGTGCAGTTCATCAAGTACATTAAGCTTCCAATAATTTGGGCATACTCTAATTGAGAAATACTTTCCTGTACATTCTTAGAAAGATACAAATTAACATCTACAGGAGTTCTAGCAAGATGATCATCATCTTTGCTGAATTTGTCAAGTATTTTCTCAATGTAATGAGATTGTGACAAAGCATATCCTTCTGATGTTTTGGTAATTTTCATACCAAGAATTACATCAGCAATGCCCATGTCCTTCATGTCAAAATGTTTATTCAACATTTTCTTGGTAGTTTTAATCATGTCATTATTACTACCAATGATGAGCATATCATCTACATAAAGACATACAATGACATAACCTTTC
Source organism: Camellia japonica (assembly GCA_030407325.1). NCBI lineage: Eukaryota > Viridiplantae > Streptophyta > Magnoliopsida > Ericales > Theaceae > Camellia > Camellia japonica. The sequence continues at coordinate 25,619,306 of JAPPVO010000024.1, forward strand.
TGTGTTTTTAATATAAACACATTTGTCACACTCATTAATTTTAAATCCATTTGACATCATTGCCTTGTCAAATTTCTCATGCCATTGCTTTGGCGCTTGTTTTAAACCATATAATGATTTAACCAATTTACACACTTTCTTTTCTTTCCCTGGAACAGAAAACCCTTCTGGTTGTTCCATGTAAATTTCTTCATTTAACTCACCATTTAAGAAAGCGGTTTTAACATCCATTTGATGAATTTCTAGATTGTATAGAGATGCAATGGCAATTAGCATTCTAATGGATGTTATTCTAGTAACCGGTGAGTATGTGTCAAAGTAATCTAGACCTTCTTTTTGTCTAAAACCTTTGACTACAAGTCTTGCCTTGTATTTGTCATTGATCCATCCGCTTTCAATTTTCTTTTGAAAATCCACTTGTACCCAAGAGGTTTACAACCTGGTGGCAAGTCCACTAATTCCCAAGTGTGATTTTGCAAGATGGATTCAACTTCACTGTTGACAGCTTCTTTCCATAAAGGAGCTTCAGGACTGGACATAGCCTCTTTAAAAGTTAAAGGCTCATTTTCTAACAAATATGTTAGAAAATCTGGACCAAAAGATTTTGAGGTTCTAGCACGTTTACTACGCCTAGTTCCTCTTCCTCATTTTGATCTAACTCTTGTTCTTGATCATGTTCTTGATCCTGACTAGTAATAGCATCAAAAGATCTTTTATTATACTAGTCTCTTGTCCAGTCTTCTTTGGAAATACATGTTCAAAGAAAGATGCATTCCGAGACTCAATAATAGTATTTACATGCATTTCGGTATGTTCTGATTTATGAATCAAAAACCGATATGCACTACTATTCTTGGCATAACCAATGAAAATGCAATCAATGGTCTTAGGACCTATCTTAGTCTTTTTAGGACTAGGAATAGCCACTTTAGCCAAACACCCCCACACTTTTAAGTATTTGTAGGATGGTACTCTTCCATGCCACAATTCATAAGGTGTTTGATTTATTTTCTTTCGGGGTACTTTATTTAAAATATAATTAGCAGAAAGTATTGCTTCCCCCCACAAGTTCTGAGGTAATCCAGAACTGATTAACATGGCATTCATCATTTCTTTTAAAGTCCTATTTTTCCTTTCAGCAATTCCATTTTGCTGAGGTGAGTAAGGAGCGTGGTTTGATGAATTATTCCATGTTCTTTACAAAATTCACCAAAAGGTGATTCATATTCACCACCTCTATCACTTCTAAGTTTCTTGATTTTCTTACCAAGTTGATTTTCAACTTCATTCTTATATTGAATGAAAGTTTCCAAAGCTTCATCCTTGGTTCGAATTAAATAAATTAACTATATCTAGTATAGTCATCTATAAAAGTGATTACATACTTTTTTCCACCTCTGGTTTGAATTGATTTAAAATCACAAATGTCACTATGAATTAATTCAAGTGGTTCCGTACTTCTTTCAATTGAATGAAAAGGAGTTTTAGATAATTTTGCCTCAACACAAATTTCACATTTATGATTTGAATCAATGTCAAATTTAGGTAAACATTCCATATTAATTAATCTACGCAAAGATCCATAATTAACATGTCCTAGTCTACCATGCCATAAATTTGAAGACTCAAGCAAGTAAGAAGAAGATGTAGTATTATTAATAACTGAGGGTACAACGGTCATTACATTTAACTTGAAAAGGCCATCAGACATGTAACCTTTTCCTACATACATCCCATTCTTAGTAAGTACAAATTTATCACTCTCAAATACTAGCCTAAACCCATTCTTACTCAACAAAGATCCGGAAACAAGATTCTTGCGAATGTCCGGTACATGCAGCACATTGTTGAGAGTGAGTTCCTTTCCTGATGTCATCTTGAGAACAATCTTTCCTTGTCCTTCAACTTTGGAAGTTGAGGAGTTGCCCATAAAAAGTTGTTCACCATTGTCCACTGTAGAGTAAGATGTGAACATCTTTTTGTCGGCACAAATATGGCGAGTAGCACCAGTGTCCACCCACCATTCTTTAGGATTTCCGACAAGATTTGCCTCGGAAACAACTGCAGAAAGATTGATGTCATCTACACCATTGGAAATCTTGTCCACTTCGTCATATGGGCTTGAGCAGGCTTCTTGCTTGTTCTTTTTTGCTTTTGCCTTTGCTACGGCAATCTTTGGCCCGATGTCCCTCTTTGTCACAGATGTAACATTTGCCATTAAACTTGTACTTTTTATTATCCCCCCTTTAGAGCCTTGTGATGAACTTTCTCCAGAAGACTTTCGTTTCTTGGTTTTTGAAGCATGTTCCACCACATTTGCCTTAGACTCCATAGGATTCTTACCAGCCCGCTTTTCAGAATTGCGGTTGTCCTCCTCAATCCTTAAACGCACAATTAACTCGTCCATAGAAATTTCTTTGCGCTTGTGTTTAGGTAGTTCTTGAATTCCTTCCAGCCTTTTGGTAATTTTTCAATTAAGGCTGCAACTTGGAAGGATTCACTGAGAGACATACCTTCTGCGTGAATGTCATGCAGAATGAGTTGGAAATCTTGAGCTTGGCTGATCACAGTTTTTGAATCAACCATTACAAAATCCAGGAATCTGCCAACCACAAATTTCTTTGAGCCGGCATCTTCCGTTTTGTACTTTTTCTCCAACGATTCCCAAAGTTCCTTTGCTGTCTTGATTGGACTGTAGACGTTGTATAATGTGTTGTCAAGTCCGTTCAAGACGTAATTCCGGCAAAGGAAATCGGCATGTTTCCAAGCATCAACCGCAGCAACCACTTGCCGGTCGGTTTCATCCTCTTTCAGGATAGGAGCATCTTCACGGAGGAAACGAGCCAGGTTCAGAGTTGTAAGATAGAACAACATTTTCTGTTGCCATCTTTTAAAGTCAGTTCCTGAGAACTTCTCTGGCTTTTCACCGTGATTTACCGGTACTGTCATCACAGGAGAGGGGGTTGGTGCAATCGCAGCCACCACAGTAGTACTTGTTTGGGCATTTGTTTCAGTAGCCATCAATTCTAATTTATAAAACAAAATTATAATTAGAATTTACACTACACAGAAAATTAAACCAAATGCACAGAATTAAATTCTGTAAAATAAAAGAAACAAGAATGTAACTTTTATTTTCCAATTAATTTGAAAATAAAATAAAATTTTATTTAAACAAATTAATTCCACACAGAAAATAAAAGAAATAAAAACTATAACTTTTATTTTTCAATTAATTTGGAAATAAAATAAAATTTTATTTAACCAAAATAATTCCACACAGAAAATTAAATTCTGTAAAATAAAAGAAATAAGAATATAACTTTTATTTTTCAATTAATTTGGAAATAAAATAAAATTTTATTTAACCAAATTAATTCCACACAAGAAATTAAATTCTGTAAAATAAAAGAAATAAAATATAACTTTTATTTTTCAATTAATTTGGAAATAAAATAAAATTTTATTTAACCAAATTAATTTCACACAGAAATTTAAATCTCTTGTTACACTCCAATAATTAAAATACTGAAAACAGAATTTTAATTAATGAAAACTCAGAAAATAATTTCTAAAACCAAAATTAATTTCTGAAAAAATTCCACAAAAATATATTCTGAATTGTTAATGACACCAGTATCGTACTACTAGTTGTTGTCAAAGAAAAGAGACAGTATATTACTACTATCTGTCAAATAGCATATAATCACTATTTGTTTTTCCAACCAGAATATTATTTTGTAAATCCACAGAAAATAATTTTCTTTCGAAATTATTTACGAAGAAAGAAAAAAAACAAACGAAAAATTCTGTAAACAGAATAATTCGAATCTGTCTTAAGATTGTTGGAACAATCTTCTGTGTAAAAAAATAACTTGAAATAAATTCAAACAAAATAAATAAATAACATACCAGATTTATTTATCGAACCGAAAAAATTAAGACCAAGTCGAGTGTGTGACACTCTGTCCTTAAGACAGATTCGCCCCGCTACGGTACTTACGGTTGAGTGGCGTCTATCTCCCAGGATACAATGATCTTCACAAATTGTAGTAGTACTCCAAACAATTTGTTCGGCGAACCAAACCTGTGTCTATCTCTCTGAATATTTATTCTAAAACTAGAATGAAGAAATAATGTAAAAGAAAAATTTGGACAGCAAAGTGACAAAAATCAAACAGATTTTTCGGATGGAAAATTCGGATTACCAAGACTCAATTTTCCGGGGGTCATAAACACTGTTGAAAGTAGGTATTTATAGGCAAACAAATGCTATCCCAAACAGGCGCAAGACATGCCAAACAGATGTGGCACTATTTTGAACAGGTTCCATTTGAAAATTGAATCTGTCCGTTTGTATTGAATAAATTTTCAAACATAAAGCATCCGTTGGTGGTGGTGGAACAGTTTACCAACTGTTTTGGAACTTTTATAATTAAACTTTTAGAATAGTTTATTTAATAAAACCATTCACTTAATGGAATAACTTTATTAAACTATTTAAATAGTTTAATTAATTTTTAGGAAACCACTAAGGTACTAAAAATATAAATTTAGAATTAAATTAAATTCCCACAATTACAAACTTTAGGAAACCACTTAGGAACCTAAAATTTGAATTTAGAATTAAATTAAATTCCCACAATAATTTTTATTGAAAAAATTCAAAAGAATTTTATCTAAAAAAAAAATTAATGTTAGACCCGAAAACGACGTCATTCCCATTCACTCATAAATGGTTTTGACGTTCCGTCTTCACCACTTCACCTCTTCGGACCCACCCCAAACGACGTTTGGGGTCCACCCAAATTGGGCTAAAAATATGCCTATATAAAACCATTTTTCCAACATCATTTGCCGTCGCCAATAGTACTTTAGCAACGGCATCAAGTGCTGTCTCAAATAATCCTTTAGCGACGGTTTTGTGCCGTCGCAAATAACCCTTTTAGCGACGGCAACACAGTTAATGGCGACAACATTTTTCCGTCGCAAAAAGGCATTTTTCCCGTCGCCTTTTTTTGCGACGGCGTTATGCCGTCGCTAAAACCCTTTTGCAACCCCCTTTGTTGCGACCCCCACTTGCCGTCGCAAAAGGCCAGTTACCGTCGCAAAAAAATTTTGAGACGGTGTTTTGAGTATTTGCGACGACATTTTACCGTCGTAAAAAAGCAATTTTTTTGTGTGATAACTTGGACCTACCACGAGGCACACATATAATCTAGGGCCGGATTAGGAAAAATACTCATTTCTTAGCTTTTTACCTAATCAGTTTTTTTTCCCCAATTTTTTTAAGGTTACTTTTACTTTAGTTCATTTTTTTTTTTTTTTTTTTTATACTAATAACCTATAAGTAGCAATTGTGGTAAACATACTAATATAAACTCCCAAAATAAAATAACATTTAACACTTTTACATTTTTTATTTAAAATTAATTTAATAAAATACGAACAAATTTCATTTTTCACCTAGTTAGCAATCATATTTGTATGTGCGTAACAAAAGTTATAATGTTTTAAGTTGCTTAAATGCACACACTAACAGATAAATAAGATAGGATAAATTTTATTTATTTCTTTGTGGTTTGATTTATGTGCGGATTATCCCATTTTATTTGAAAATGATCACATAGCTTACTTAAAGTTTGTGAATTAAATTGCACCGTTAAGTCCATTAATAATTTGATAAAAAAATTTAAAATACCCATATAATAATGCAAATAACCTAAGTGTGTGAACCACATATATTTTTGTCATTTATTTGAGACACAAAATGCATTAACCCCATATGTTTTATTTATTGTGCGATTTACTTAATTGAAATTTGAAAATGAATATATAATCCCTTATGCTTGATGCGTGTTTCACATTTCAATCCACAAACTAATTTGAGAGCTCAATCCACATTTCCCTTATGCTTAACCACATTTCACATTTCTAATTTAAAAGCTCTAATGTAACTCTAATGATGTGGAGAGTACCCATGTGAAGGTGGGGTCCACACTCCTTTCTCTATCTCTCTCTACTTACTCTCTCTCTCTCTCTCTCTCTCTCTCTCTCTCTCTTCTCCACCTCACTAAAGCTCCATTTAGAGTTCTCAAATTAGAATTATGTATCATTATTCTATTTTTAAAGTTACTTACTCAAATATGTGGACAAGATTCAAAAAAATGACCAAAAAAAAGTTATTTTTTTTTAACAATTATCAAATACATCAAATTTTTTTAAATATTAAAAAATAGAACTTACTAAACATGTAATTGTTGGAAAAATGGCTTTTGAAGGTTTTGAAAAAGCTTATTCTTTTTGCTAACTTTGAGCATTAATTAAGGTGGGACCCAAGCGTTATTTTTAACGTTTCTAAGTGGGTTCGTGTTTAATGTTGCGTAGTGAATAAAATTGTGTATTTGGTTGCTCAAAACCATTTCCGGATGAATGAGAAGTGTAACGCCCTCAAAATAATACAAATAGCCCAACTCATAAGAGAAATGAATATAACATAATTGGTACGCTTTCACATAACAGAGTTCGTATTACAAAAGAGATTACATGCATTATACATTCACAAACGTTCATTTTGAATCTACAGCATGTAATGCAAATTAATAACAACAAATTAAATGCCCTACGAGTTTACATCTTTCCAAGACATATCTTGGTTACAATCAAAAGTGAGCTTAGCTCATTACATCTTAAGCCCTTGGCTTTATCAAAATATACAATCAAAACGAGAAGCCCTTGCTTCCAAAAGTTTCTCCAATGCTATTGCCTTTGTGGAGGCATGCCATCATTACCTGAAAATGTTATTCCCAAATAGGGTGAGCCACAGCTCAGTAGAAACCATTTAACACAGTATATGAAATTTAGCAAAGGTATAAGTGCACTATGCATATACAACGTCAAAGATAAAGGCATCCATATTATGTATAGTATTAAATTGCCAAACTCAATCATTAAGCCATTTCTTTTCATTTCATTTAACTACATAAGCCAATTTCATCATTTCTCAATACCCAAATGAGATTACAACTCATTAGTTCTATAACCACATTATCAACACGTAAACACTTCAAACTTTTCTTTCACGGATATTTCATCCGCGGGCAACCGTCAAATGGGACCTATGTATTCTTTCACGGATATTTCGTCCGCGGCAGCTGTCAAACGGGACCCATGTAAACGTAAGCTATACAAGCACTACAAGTGTCATTTTACGGATATTTCGTCTGCGAGCTAGGCACCCATGTATAATTTCGGGACTTTCACTCAGGACACTCCGGCCAACTTAATTATAATGGAGTCAATCCCCTTTCTCCTCCCAAACAATCACGCATACATATGCAATGTATTTAATCACAAACTCAAAAAATAGAGTGCATCCTTTTTCCATATCCAAATAACCATACATATACAATGTACATGAATACAGTCATATTCAAGACAAGCACAAGTGATTAGTTTCAATTTACCTAATCCGCATGCAATTTCTATAACAATCATAGCTATCCTCTACCGATAACCCAATATAGTTATTTCTAAACAGATATCAAATCTCATAACAGATAGTTTATTAGAAACTATCAAAGAATGAAATAACACATAACCAATCCCACCATTCATATCAATACCTTTTTAATTTCACATTTTTAATGTCAATTTCCATTATTTATACAAAATAGTAATTTGATTCAATTAGGAAAAATCCCCAATTTTTCCCAAATATTAGCCAAGTGCCAAAATCATCAAATCATACACAATACAACATCATTCTCAAACCCCTCAAGCATTTATATCACCTTCACCCAAAAATCCCTCTTTCCATTTTATGTCCAAACCCTAGGTTTGCCCTAAATACTCCCAAATCACATCATTGTTACACAAGATACAAATAATTAAGCTAAATATCATATAAAAGTGTAGAAAAGATCCCTACCTCAAGCTTAGATGAGAGAGAAGAGAGGAAAGCTCAAAAATCGACGGTGACAAAACAACGATTTGCTCGATCAAAATGTAGCCCTTGACAAGCTCTACACTTAATCTCAAATGAGCAAGGTGAAAAGATCACTCTAGGTGAGTAGATCTAGAGATTTAAGTGAAAAAGTTTGAGTTTTAGAGAGAGAAGAGAACTCACAGTTTGAAAAGAAGAAGGGGAGGAAAAATAATGAGAAAAGTGGTTTGGGCCTATTTATAGTAGTAGTAAATAGCCCTAAGGTCAAATAAAATAATGGAACCAAAAACCCCCCAAAGGTAGGGCCCAATCGAACCCCAAAAATCTGAAAAAAAACACTCAGGGGTCGACCCTTCGGGCAGGGGGGTCGACCCTTTAGGTAGGAAGACAATCTGGCACAAGCAAGGGGGGTCGACCCTTAGACAGGAGGGGGTCAACCCTATTTTCCAGTAACTAGCACACAGATTCTGCAATATAAGAGGGTCGATCCTCCCCAGACTGGTGTTTACCCTATATTCCAGCAACACTTCCAGAAACTTCACCAACAGATAAGGGTCGACCCTTAGGAAGGCTGGTGTCGACCCTAGAATAGAATTTCTAAGTCTCCAAGGAACTTTTGACAAGAACAAGTGCAAACAACCAAACCCAACAAGTTTAAATCGGATTATACTCCTCCAAAACCAACATATAACAACACCAAAGATTTCCAAAATAAAAATAAAGGATTCGAATACACTTCCCCAAAAGTTTTGAAGGATATAGGTGCTACAATGTCAATGCACATTTCAGGTTTGTGGAAATGAATTTTGGTGGGTTTACAACACATTTGTGAAATGTGCTTGTTCCACATTGGAAAGACTTGAGGAATTGCATAGGTTTATAAACCTTAGCTTTGGATACTTGCGATGAGCCCCAAGGGGTACCCAAGTTTTTGGAAGAGTGAGGTTATGGGTGAAGTGGGCTAGACCCATTGGACCCAAAATAAAAACCACACGCGCGCGCCGCCGCCGTCCGTCCGTCCGGTCGGTCGAGTGGGCTGGGCTGGGCTGGGGCGCGGGTGCGTGGTGTGAGTTGGGCTTGTCCGACCCATACATGTTGGAAGTCTATCCGAATAGGTTAACTGCCACGAGAACAGATTTGTTCTGGGTATACACAGATTTATATCTGTTACCAAACAAATTTGTTCCGAATTGGTGTCTTACCTGTTGGTAGCCACAAATTCAAAATCGAACAGGTGCTTGGTTGCCTATATATAGCCTATCTGTCCAACAATTCATTGATTCAATTTTCATTAAAATTTTCGTCCTCTTTCCTGTGTCTTCTCTACATTTTTTCTGCACTTATATTAGAAAAAAAAAGAGAGAGTACAACAGAGTTTTAGTTCGCCAGACTTGGTTTTATAGTGCAGTAAATCAAGGTGTAGTCGTTGCATCCTGGGAAGTACACGCCGGTTAAATCTCGAAGCACCGGAGCGAGGGCGAAATCTACTTTAAGGAGATTGTATCCAACACAAGCCTTGACGTTTAATTTCTGTAAGCATTTAATTCAGAAAATAATTTATAATTATTTTGTGAGTTATTTTATTTATTGTTTATTTTATTTTCACATTTAATTTACACACACATACCACCGTGGGTATAACAATCTTAAAGTAGATTTATTTATTTTTATTTATTTTTGTGATAGACAGAGGAATATTTTGTTTCGGGAAATTAAATAGTAGTCATATACTGTTTAATTTCTTAAATAGTAGTAATATACTGTTTAAATAATTCCATTGATAACATAGTAGTCATATACTGTTTATCATTGGAACTATTGTTACAAAATATTATTCTGTATATTTTGTGTGTAATTGATTTTGTGTATAAAATTGTGATTGGTACATTATTATTTTTGTCAGAATTATGACAACTGAAATAAACAGTACTGAGACTATTATTACTCAAAACCCCACACCTGTTGTGCCAGTGATGACTCCAGCAGTACCGGTAAATCAAGGGAAGAAGCCAGAAAAATTCAATGGTAATGATTTTAAAAGATAGCAACAAAAAATGATGTTTTATCTTACTACATTGAATTTGGCTCACTTCACTCATGAAAAAGCACCGATACTGAATAAGGGAGAAACTGATCGACAAGTGGTTATCGCAGTTGATGCATGGAAACATGGTGATTTCCTATGTCGGAATTATATCCTCAATGGATTGGACAATACACTGTATAATGTGTATAGTGTCAAAAGCACCGCTAAAGAACTGTGGGAATCTCTGGATCATAAGTATAAAACAGAGGACGCCGGTACAAAGAAATTTGTTGTCGGTCGTTTTTTGGATTTTAAACTAATAGATTCCAAAACGGTTATTAGCCAAGTTCAAGATCTCCAATTAATTCTCCATGACATATATGCGGAAGGGATGGTTCTCAGTGAATATTTTTTGAAGTTGCGGCAATCATTGAAAAATTGCCACAATCTTGGAAAGAATTCAAGAATTATCTAAAGCATAAGCGCAAGGAGATGAAATTGGAGGAATTGATAGTGCGACTTAGAATTGAGGAGGACAACCATGATTCCGACAAGAAGTCAGGAAACCATGTCATGCAGGCTAAGGCAAATGTTGTGCAACATGGACAAGGGTCAAAGTTCAACAACAAGAAGTGGAAGCATGATGGAAATGGTCCCAAACAAGGATCCACAAGTAAATGTATCAATAACGAGTTCAACAAAAGGTTCAAAGGCAAGTGCTTTGTGTGCGACAAAGATGGACATCGCGCTAAGGATTGTCACATTTGCAAGGACGGAGGGAGTTCAAAGCCAGCATAAGCCAACATAGCCGAGGATTTTTATCTTTTCGATGGAGTGGCAGACATCAATCTTGCTGTAGTAGTCTCTAAAGCAAATTTTGTAGCAATTCCAAGGAGTGGTGGGTAGATACTGGAGCAACCCGCCACATTTGTGCAGATAAAAAGATGTTCACAACCTACAAAGTGATGAAAGTGGGGAACAAATTTTTATGGAAAACTCTTCTACTTCAACTGTGGAAGGACAAGGAAAGATCATGCTGAAATTGACCTCGGGAAAGAACTCACTCTTAACAATGTACTCCATGTGCTAGAAATTTGCAAGAATTTGATTTCTGGGTCATTGTTAATTAAGAATGAGTTTAAATTAGTCTTTGAATCTAACAAGGTTGTACTCACCAAGAGTAGCATGTTTGCGGGGCGAGGTTATATGGGTGATGGGCTTTTTATGCTCAATGTAAATATTGTTGTACCTAATTTGGTTTTTAATAATAAGAACACATCTTCTGTTTATTTTGCTGAGTCTTCTTCTTTATGGCATGGTAGATTAGGACATGTTAATTTTAATTCTTTGTGTAGACTTGTTGCTTTAGAATGTTTACCAAACTTAAAATTTGATCCTAATCATAAATGTGAGATTTGTGTTGAGACAAAACTCACTAAGGCATCATTTAATAAAATTGAACGAAGTACCGAACCTCTAACTTAATGTACACAGATATCTGTGATTTAAAATTTGTTCAAACTAGAGGAGGTAAGAAGTACTTTATTACTTTTATTGATGATTGCACTCGATATTGCTATGTTTACTTATTGAGAAGTAAAGATGAAGCTGTAGAAGCTTTTAAGCAATATAAACTTGAGGTTGAAAATCAACTTGACAAAACTATTAAGATAGTGAGGAGTGACAGAGGTGGTGAGTATGATGCACCATTTGAAGAATTTTGTTCTGAACATGGTATCATTCACCAAACCACTGCACCCTATTCTCCTCAATCAAATGGAGTTGCTGAGAGAAAGAATCGAACTCTTAAAGAGATGATGAATGCCATATTGATTAGTTCAGGCTTACCTCATAACTTGTGGGGGGAGGCAATTTTGTCTGCTAACTTTATCCTTAATAGGATACCCTACAAGAAACTTAATCAAACACCTTATGAATTATGGAAAGGTCGACAACCTACCTACAATTACCTCAAAGTGTGGGGGTGTTTGGCTAAGGTGACAGTCCCTAGTCCCAAAACGACTAAGATATGACCAAAAACCGTTGACTGTGTGTTCATTGGTTATGCAAATAATAGTAGTGCATATAGGTTTTTAGTTCATAGATCTGAAAATCCTGATATGCATGTAAACACTATTATTGAGTCAAGAAATGCATCATTTTTTGAACACATTTTTCCTTGTAAGGAAACTAAAGAGAAAAGTTCAAATAAAAGAACTTTTGATATTGTTATGGATAACAGTGAAGACCAAAATGATAATGAAGCAAATGAACCTAGACGTAGCGCGAGTGCTAGGATATCTAAATCATTTGGTTCAGATTTTCTGACATACCTGTTAGAAAATGAGCCTCAAAATTTCAAGGAAGCAATGTCAAGTCCTGAAGCTCCATTGTGGAGAGAGGCTGTGAATAGTGAAATTGAATCAATATTACAAAATCATACTTGGGAACTAGTAGATATTCCACCAGGATGTAAACCTCTTGGATATAAGTGGATATTCAAGAAAAAAATGAAAGCAGATGATTCAATAGATAAATACAAGGCTAGGCTTGTTGTTAAGGGATACAGGCAGAAGGAAAGCCTTGATTATTTTGACACTTATTCACCAGTGACAAGAATAACATCTATTCGCATGTTAATTGCGATTGCAGCTTTGTATAATCTGGAAATACATCAAATGGATGTTAAAACAACCTTTTTGAATGGCGAGTTAGATGAGGAAATCTATATGGAACAATCGGAAGGGTTTAAAGTTCCCGGCCAAGAGAAAAAGGTTTGTAAACTTGTCAAATCCCTTTATGGATTAAAACAAGCTCCGAAACAATGGCATGAAAAATTTGATCACGCTATGATTTCAGATGGTTTTAAGATAAACGAATGTGACAAATGTGTCTATGTTAAAAACATTGACAAAGGCTGTGTCATAGGTTGTCTCTATGTAGACGACATGCTCATGATTAGAAGCAATAATGACATGATTAAATCCACGAAGAAAATGTTGAACAGAAAGTTTGACATGAAAGATCTGGGAGTAGCAGATGTAATTCTAGGAATAAAAATTACTAGAACATCTAAAGAATATGCTTTATCTTAGTCTCACTATGTTGAGAAGATTCTGGAGAAATTTGGAAAACATGATGATCGTCCTGCTAAAACACCTGTTGAAATTAGTCTTTACTTAACAAAGAATACAGGTACAAGCATATCACAATTAGAGTACTCTCGGATAGTCGGAAGCTTGATGTATTTAATGAATTGCACAAGGCCAGATATAACCTATGCTATAAGCAAATTGAGTAGGTACACAAGTAATCCAGGGTCTGATCATTGGAAAACGATAATTAGGGTACTTAGGTATCTAAGACATACCCGAACTTATGGCTTACATTATACCAAATATCCAGCAGTACTCGAGGGGTACAGCGATGCAAATTTGATATCGGATACTAAAGACTCAAAATCCACTAGTGGATATGTTTTTACCTTGGGAGGTGCTGTAGTCTCTTGAAAATCTTCTAAGCAGACATGCATAGCAAGGTCAACAATGGAATTTGAGTTTATCACATTAGATAAAACAGGAGAAGAAACAGAATGACTTCGTAATTTCTTAGAAGACATTCCAATGTGGCCTAAACCTGTGCCAGCTATATGCATTCACTGTGATAGTGAAGCAGCAATAGGACGGGCACAGAATCATATGTATAACGGTAAGTCTCAACATATTCGTCGTAGACATAATACCGTTAGGCATTTGTTCTTACATGGAATAATTTCCATAGAATATGCAAAGTCAAAGGAGAATATTACAAATCCATTGACTAAAGGGCTAGCCAGAGAGCAAGTGTACTATTTATCGAGGAGAATGGGATTAAAGCCTATTACTTAAAAAGTTGCCATAATGGCAACCCAACCTAGTTGACTGGAGATCCCAAGATCTAGGTTCAAAGGGACAACCGAATTATGGATGACTTCACATATCACTAAGGAGGTTTACTCCTACTCATTTCTATGATAAGAAGAGTGATACCTGCAGCGTTAGTAGGATAAGCTTTGTTTTTAATGATTCTTATAACTTGGGCTTCCAAGTGGGGTATAGTAGGATACTCTTAATAAGAAGTCACCTATATGAGTGTGAACTGGGCCGGTTCTGTGAGAATTGAGAAGGCTAAATTCTCTAGAGCACTCATGAATTACCAGGCGTTGTTCAGGGCCAAAATGAACACAACCGTAAAAACCAAACTGTGTCTGCAGATGCACTATGTGTAGTCTATTGTCTTGGCTTACATAAACAGTTGAACAGTTCAAGGCATCGCGTCCATTATTTAGCTAGTAAGTCCGATAGGCTTTTCACTAGAGGAGGTTCAAAGCCAAAAGCTACCTATCTCGATGTGGTATATCTTCTTAATGGACTCATTCTGTGTCTGCATCTTGTTGCATGTCCGTTATCGTGAATTCCATTCATGTGGGGGATTGTTGAAAAAATGGCTTTTGAAGGTTTTGAAAAGCCTTATTTTTTTGCTAACTTTGAGCATTAATTAAGGTGGGACCCAAGCGTTATTTTTAACGTTTCTAAGTGAGTTCGTGTTTAATGCCGCGTAGTGAATAAAACCGCGTATTTGGTTGCTCAAAACCATTTCCGGATGAATGAGAAGTCAACGTGCATTTCGGGTTCGTGGAAATGAATTTTGGTGGGTTTACAACACATTTGTGAAATGTGCTTGTCTCACATTGGAAAGGCTTGAGGAATTGCATGGGTTTATAAACCTTAGCTTTGGATACTTGGGATGGGCCCCAAAGGGTACTCAAGTTTTTGGATGGGTGAAGTGGGCTACACCCATTGGACCCAAAATAAAAACCACACGCGCGCACCGCCACCGCCGTCCGTCCGGTCGGTCGGGCGGAGCGGGTTGGGGCGCGGGTGTGTGGTGTGAGTTGGGCTTGTCCGGCCCAATACTTATCTTTTTTGGGCCAAAAACATTTGTTTTTATTTATTTAATTTTGAATTTCAATATTCAAAATTTAATTTAAATCACTCCATAATTTTTTCTCACCCAAATAGGGCCTTTCACCCGAATCAGGTTCATACCTGTTGGAAGTCCACCCTACTAGGTTAACTGCCACCAGAACAGATTTGTTCCGGGAATACATAGATTTATATCTGTTACCAATTAGATTTGTTCCAAACTGGTGTCTTACCTGTTGGTAGCCACAAATTCAAAACCGAACAGGTGCTTGGTTGCCTATATATAGCCTATCTGTCCAACAATTCATTGATTCAATTTTCATTAGAATTTTCGTCCTCTTTCCTGTGTCTTCTCTGTATTTTTTCTGCACTTATATTAGGAAGAAAAAGAGAGAGTTACAACAAAGTTTTGGTTCGCCAGACTTGGTAGTCGTTGCATCCTGGGAAGTAGATGCCAGTTAAATCTTGAAGCGCCGGAGCGAGGGCGAAATCTACTTTAAGGAGATTGTGTCCAACACAAGCCTCGACGTTTAATTTCTGTAAGCATTTAATTCGGAAAATAATTTATAATTATTTTCTGAGTTATTTTATTTATTGTTTATTTTATTTTCACATTTAATTTACACACACATACCACCGTGGGTATAACAGTAATTACCAAACCTCATTTAATTTTTTTAATTATTTTTTGAGCAAATTTTACTTTACTCCCTTGTGTTTTTGTCCAAATGTAGATTATGCTATTCTTATTTGAAAATGAGTAATGATACATAGCTCTAATTTGAGAACTCTAAATGGAGATCTAGTATGTTATTCACGAAATATTTCGTGATATATTTTTCATGATCCTTAGTAATGTTCTTTTTTGTTATATATATTTATTATAGGTAGAATAAATCTTATCCACATATTTCAATTCTATCTTAAATTTGTACGAGTTAATTACCTAAAAGCTCTATTTACAAATGTTATGGTAGCTCAGGTCCTATTTAAATTTTTTTTGAATCAATAAGTCCTATTTAGTAAAACTGAAAATATTATCAATTTTTCTCAATTTTTAAAGCTAATAACATTATCAATTTTGCATAGCAATGTTCCAGATAATTGTTTCACTAACTAATGAAAAAAAACCGAGTATAAGATTAAATGTTTTTGCCCTTTTACTTATTAGTTTATTCAACTATCTAATAAAACCGAGAATATTAACAACTTTTTTCAGTTTTGAAATTGAGAATATTATTAGTTTTATTTATTTTTTATTTATTTATTTTTTTAGTTTTGCACATCAATGTTCCATCATCGTGATCCTTTATAGACACAAATTTTTAGTTTTGCACAAAAAATAATTCAGTTTTTCAATTTTTCTAATTTTTTTTTTGCACATAATTTTTTTTTTTTTAGTTTTTTCAATTTTAAAGTTGATATTTTAAAGTTTTGAAAATCAAAATAAATGTCAAATTATCATATTCTTTTATATATAATCATAAATGATGAATAATCATTATTTGAAGGGCAATTCCGACTATTAAAAATTTAATAAAACTTGAAAGTCCAAAAAATCTTAATTAGGACTTAATAGAGTATGAGTTCATAAATTAGAGTTTGTGTGTAAATATTTTAATTTTTTTTTAATATATAGCACAACTATAAAGGTAAAATCAAATTTTCACAAATTTACTAATAAATGTTATATATATATATATATATATTGGCCTTGTTTGGAAAGTTGACTATTTTAGCAGACTATTTTAATTTTTGATTATTTTAATAGGCTAAAATTTTAATATTTGAGAAGATGGTTAAATTTTTGTAGTTGAATGTGATGTTTGTGAGAAAAAAGGTGAAATAATTATAAATTTGATATAATATTTTATTTTATTAATTATTTTAATTTATTTTGTCTTTCTATAAATTTTAACAAAAAAAAAACTAAAAAACCTCTTACCCAATAGGACCAAGCAAACCCAAACAGGCTACGCTACTTCTGACTTTAACAAATAACTAAAAAAAGAAACATTTTAAGTTCTTTTCGAAGAGAGCTTTGTGCCCGTTTGTTTTCCGTGATATGGGTTGGTATTGGACTAACAATGAGGAGCCACTCTTTAATATTATGTTTGTTTGGACAATATTGCACCAGAGTCATAGTCCGAACAGACTATGAAACCCCTCATACGAACGGATTAACAATTCCTCATGGGACTTAGTATTGAAAAAAGAAGCCATTGGGATTAGAATGTAAATGACCATACTATCCACCACATCATCAAGCAGAAAAATAGATCCCTCCTCCAAATTCTTAACCACACTCAGAAACAATCAATAATTTCCAAAAATAAAAAAAATAAAAATTCAACTGCTTTTAAAATTTTTAACAAATTTCAAAAATCACAAATATCAAAAAACAATAACAAAAAAGATCAATAAATTCACAAACATATTACAAATATCATCCAACAAGTTCACAAAATCAACCAAATAATAAAAAAAAATCAACAAAATCACAACAAGATCACCAAGAGAGAAGACTAATCTAGCACTCTGGTCTTCATCGAGTTCGCCTCACCTTGAATTTGAAGGTCAACAGTGTTGTTGACGAATATGAAGGTTGAGATCGTCGCTAATAGAGCTCCAATCAGGTCGAACTTGGTTATCAATGGCAAAACTTGAGCAAGAGAAAAACATGTGAGGCAGAAAAAAGAACCTGAGTGGGAGAGAGGATATTTGCAAAACAAGGCCAAGTCCACACTAATGGAATTAACCTTTTTCAAAACCATGGGCTGGTTTCTTTAATAATAATAATAAAAATAATAATAAATAGATTAATAGTTGAATTCTTTATTATTTTCAATTATGTAATTTTAATTGTAGTTTTTGAATAGTTTAATTGGGTAATGCATTTATTAGTTGGTATAAGTTCAAATTTGATACTATTACAATAAGGGTATTTGTGTAATTTTACATGGTTAATCCTACTCCTATCTCTCAAAACAAACATGAACTATTGCTAGTCCATTAGTTATCAAATAAACACAATTTTTCTAGTCTCCTCACAATCAATCCCCTCACTAATAGTCTTCTCACTAACAATCCTCTTTATTTTACCTCTAAAAACAAACGGGCAATTTACGTAATGCAAAGCATGTTTATGTTTTGACTGTTTACATTAAAAAAAGAAAAGAAAAAAGGAAGTGATTAAAAATATTACAACCAGCATATCACCCGTATTATGCAGGAGATAAAATAATATATTATTTAATAAAAATATGATAGTTATAGTTAATTTTTTTTATATTTTATAAAATAAAAGTTAAGTGAAAGCTAGTCAATCGGGATTTTCTTAATTGTTTAAAATTAAAAAAATTTAAAAATTAGTATGAGATATTGATCATAAGGTTTTTCACTAAAAATCTCCTTTTGCTTATATAAATGGGAGTATAAGATTCACTTTATGTAAGTGAAACAATTCACTTTTTCTTTTCTTTTTTTCGATGTGGAATTATAAAATAAAAGTTAAATGGAAGCTAACCAATGGAGATTTTCTTAATTGTTTAAAAATTAACAATTGTTTGGGAAAAAAATTTATTTCGAATCAAGCATCTTAGCCGTTTAATATTTAATTAGGTCACTCTTTAATTTATTTTGAATCAAACAAATTTAACCAATATATTTTGATAAAATTGCTAAAATTGCAATTAAATTAGCGAATCAGTCAAACCGAAAGTGGATCACCCTATTGGCTAGGTCAAAGGACCAACCAACATATACAAAAATTAATTAACTAAAACTTTTAAATTTTATTTTAATTTTAAAATTTAAATTGTCTTAAACTGAAATATATACAACACTACAATATTAAATGGGAGTACAAGATTTATATAGTGAAACAACTCATTTTTTCCTCATTTTCCTAATGTGAGATTGTAAAATAAAAGTTAACAGTTGTTTGGACGAGAAGTTCATTTCTAATCAAGCAATCTCAGTCGTTTAATTTTTAATAAAGTCAATATTAGTTTATTTCAGATCAGACAAATCTAAACAATAAATTTTAATAAAACAGCTAAAACCGTGGTTAAACCAGTGAATCAGTCAAATCGAAAACGATTCAGCCTAATCGGCTAAGCTAAAAACCAACCAATTTATAACAAAATTAATTAATCAAAATCTTTCAATTTTATTTTAAAATTTAAACCATCTTGAACTGAAACATGCACAATACTATAATATTAAATGAGAGTATAAGATTCACTTTATATAAGTGAAACAACTCATTTTTTATTTCTTTTCTTGATGTGGATTGTAATTATTTTAAAGTTAAATATTATGAAAGTTTCAAAATCTTATACAAAATTATTTTTAAAATCAAAACGTCTATGTAGGATTGTAAAATAAAAGTTAAATGGAAGTTAACCAATAGAGATTTTCTTAATTGTTTAAAATTAAGAAAATCAATAAAAATTGGGGCAAATTACCTACACCGCCTTTCAGGTTTAACGAAATTACAGATTCCCCCCTGAGGTTTCAAAAATTACATCACGTCCCATCACAATTAACGCCATTAACGGATATCATAGATTGACTAAAATGCCCTTTTGACAAATAAGGGAAAATTACCTACACTGAGGTTTAGCTAAATTAAAAATTTAAATTACAGATTCCCCCCTGAGGTTTAGTTAAATTATCATTTTTAAATAAGTTATGAAATACAAAATTAAAATGGAAAAACACTTATTAGATGGTGAAAATATCATAAAATTAACAAATAATTAAATAAGTTAAAAACACAAGAAATGGCTTGTCAAAAAATGCTTGGAATATGTTTGGCTTGATTTTTAGAAATTAATTTTTAATTTTTTTAAAAAAAATTAAAAATTAATTTGGTTGAGAAATAAAAAATAAAAAAATTATTATTATTTTTATATAATTTTATCTTTTGAGTGGTTAGAAATAATTTTTACAAATTAAATATATTTTTTCATATTTATTTTTATTAAATTAGTTTTTTTTTTATTAAATTCTGAATTTTTTTTCTAAACAACAAATCAAACATGGTTCCAAAAACTTAATTTTTTTTCCATCTAACGTAATTCTTTTGTAAATTTTGTTGATTTATCAAAGGGATTTCAGTAGGAGCAATATCGTCCATCAATTTATATTTTGGTGATGTCAGTTAACCATTCTTAACATTTAGTTAACGGTAGGGGTTAAATTGTTATGCGAATATAAGCCTCGGGGAGCGGGATGTAATTTCTGAAACCTTAGAAGGGAGTTTGTAATTTAGTTGTCACGACCCAAACCCGCCCTTATAGGTTTAGTGTCGTAACCGGCCAGTAATCCTTAGATTACCACAGGCCTCTGTACAAAATAACATATAACTAAGGGGCTCGCGGAAGCAATTATACAAAAGACAACGTCCATTGAGCTGTGCAGATAAAAATGAAACAGATAATTTAAAACTTTATATACACATGTGATGTCATATTTACAATAGTCGTACGTCACACAGATAAAACAAAAGTGGGACTTAGCCCAATATACAGATAGTCAGAATCTTATTCGAGATTCACCAAAAAGAAAACAAAATCTGAGACATAGTTCACAAAACATAACCACATGACTTGACTTAATCCAAAACCTCCTCGGGAGGCATAAAGGGTGGCCGACAAAATGGGATTCCAGGCGATCATCACTGAGCCTAGTCACGCGTGAGCTGGAACTCAGTGAATAATAACAGAGTAAAGGGTTTAATGAATATTGTCCATAATAGTTACAAAAAACAGAATTTAGTAGTTAACAAAAATGGATTCATAATCATGTTTAGAAATCAAAGCTCATAACAGAAACAGATTCAGAATAATATTCATAATTAGAATTTGCAGCTAATTATATGTGGTACATCCATTAGCACTAGCAGAAATAGTTGACCCATAAATGGACAACCATTATGGCATACAATTGACTCACGTGCACGGAGACGGTATAGTTGGCTCATGAGACATACAGTTGGCCCATAATTGGGACATAACATAACAGATAACAGATGTTATCTGAAGCTAATGATGCCACAAATACATTTAAGAAACATTGGAAAACCATTCATTCATACATAATATAATATTCAGAAAACAGATTATCTTATATCATTCAGAAAATACTTATAAATTAAACATAGTTTTACAAAGTTATTACTCATAGATGGCTCCAAAGCAGACAGACAGAGCAAACAAATCAGATACTTTGCGGCGCGTGACCTACACAAACATAATAGATACATATATTGAAACACACACCCGGGTGGTACTTAACTTATTACGTCTTGTTCTTAGTGTGTTTCTAAGTCTTCTCCTCGTTATTATGTATGAATTAGGGCTTAAGATTGCCTAGGATGCAATGAGGATGCCAAGTTGTAATTCAAAACACTTAGTCAAATTTACTGAAAATAGGGTCCTTGCTCGAGCACAACTTCCTTCGCTTGAGCAAAGGCTCAAAAATAAAGGTGGTCGCTCGAGCATAGGATCTGTCGCTCGAGCTGTCTATAAGCTCTGCGAAGTACTGGTTGCATGAATTTTTTGCTCGATGGCCGCTCGACAGTCGCTCGAGCGTGTGACTGAGGTCTTCGCTCAAGCGCAACTCTGGTCGCTCGAGCGGTCTGCAAAATTTGTAAACTTCTGGGAGTATGAATTTTACGCTCGAGCCAACTTTTGGTCACTCGAGCAGAAGTGCAAAACAAAAAGTGGTCGCTTGAGCGCATGATATGTCGCTCGAGCGAAAAAGCTGAATTCTAAAATTTTCAGATTGCTGTGCATGATGCAAAACATGAGTTTAAAGCTTCAAACTTGCTCATTTGGGCCAAAAACTTTAGAAAACATTTAAAAACTCATATATCATCATGAAGTAAGGATCAATTCACAAAATCAAAGCCCAGAAGCAAGTCAATTCTTCAAAATTATGCTAAACACTTAGATATATATAACATGTATGCTATGTTAGGAGTTCTTTGCTTCAAAAACATAAACGAATAAAGTGACAAGTGCCGAATCATATTGAATTCGCAATGTTATACAAATATAGACTCATGCATATATGAATTCTTGATAATCAACTTACAAATCTTATTGAATTATGCATGCATGGTTGAATTCTTCCCATTTGCTTCTTCCTTAGCTTAAATCATGTCTTATATTCTTTTGAATTCTTACATTTGGTGACTCAAATACAACATTAAGAGTTGGATTTCTTACCTAAACTCTCCAATTGGGCTCCAAACAAGTTGTTCTTTCAATCTCCAAGCCAACTCCCCTAAATTCCTTCTAATTCTTCTTCAACTTGAATTTTTCTACCCTCAAGTTCTCTCTCTCTCTCTCTCTCTCTATCACATTTTTGATGAGCAAGGCTGATGAAAGTGTGTATATTTGGAAGGTTTTTGAGTCAACTTTAGCCTCATATAGGCTTAATTAGCATTTACTAATGAAGAGTGATTAAAACTAATTAATCTAGCCTAGTTTAATCAATTTATTCTAATTATTTGATTCCGAATCGAATTTAAATTGAACCTACCATAAATTTCCAAAAATTCCAAATAACACATAAACCAAGTCAATTTCGTGATTGGATGTTGATAAGGCCTTCAATTCGCAGAACAAAATAGAAACACAAACAGATATTTCTACGACCGATAGATGTAAAGACAAATAACATATAACACATGCAATTAATGCAGAATTTCATCTTAATTACTTATTAGACATTCTTAATCATAGGTCGGGGTTGTTACATTAGGTAAACCTCAAGGGAGGTGTAGGTAATTTGCCCTAAAAATTGGTATTGATTATAGGGATTCTCACTAAAAATCTTCTTTTGTTTATATAAATGGGAGCATAAGATTCACTTTACATAAGTGAGACAATTCACTTTTTCCTTCTTTTCCCGATGTGAGATTGTAAAATAAAAGTTTAATGAAAGCTAACCAATGGGGATTTTCTTAATTGTTTAAAATTAAAAAATTCAATAATTTATATAAATTGGAGCATAAGATTCACTTTATGTAAATGAAATAATCCACTTTTTCCTTTTTTTCCCCCCAATTTGGGATTGTAAAATAAAAGGTAAATGGAAGTTAGCCAATGAGAATTTTCTTAATTGTTTAAAATTAAAAAAATTCAATAATTTTAGAATGAGGATTTAGAGCTTTTAGAATGCTTCTCTCTTAAAACTCCCTTTATAAGATTCATTTTATATAAGTGAAACAACTCACTTTTTTTTTTTTTTTTTTTTTTTTTTTTTCTTTTTTCGATGTGGGATCGTAACACTTTATATAAGTGAAACAACTCATTTTTTCTTTCTTTTCTCGATATGGTATTGTAATTATTTTAGAGTTAAATATTATGAGAATTTCAAAATCTCATACAAAATTATTTTTAAAATCAAAACTATGTGGGATTGCAAAATAAAAGTTAAATGGAAGGTAGTCAATGGGGATTTTCTTAATTGTTTAAAATTAAGAAAATCAAAAAAATGAATATGAGATATTGATCATAGGACTTCTCACTAAAAATCTCCTTTTGCTTATATAAATGGGAGCATAAGATTCACTTTATGTAAGTGAAACAATTCACTTTTTCTTTCTTTTTCCGATGTGGGATTGTAAAATAAAAGGTAAATGAAAACTAACGAACGAGAATTTTCTTAACTGTTTAAAATTAAGAAAATTCAATAATTTTATAATAAGGGTTTGGAACTCCTAGAAGACTTCTCTCTAAAAACTCATTTTCCTTATATAATAAATAGATAGATAGTGAAACAAACTTTGCTTTTTCTTCTTCTCTCGATGTAGGATTATAAAATAAATCATAAACTAATTAGAATTTTATTTTTATATGGTTAAATGGAAGTTAGCTAATGGAATTTTTTTTTAATTTTTTAAAATTAATAAAATCAATGTGAGAAATCGCGATTAAACCGGTGAATCGGTCACACTCAAAGTGGATCAACCTAAAACTTCTAAATATTATTTTAATTTTAAAATTTAAATTGTCTTGAATTGAAATATATACAATACTACATTATTAAGATTCATCTTATATAAGTGAAACAACTTATTAGTTTTTTTTTCCCCCCGATGTGGGATTATAAAATAAAAGTTAATAATTATTTGGATGGAAAGTTTATTTCTGATCAAGCAATTTTAGTCTTTCAATCTTTAATCAGATCAATTTTTAGTTTATTTCGAATCAAACAAATCTAATCAATATATTTTGATATAAACGCTAAAATCGTGGCTAAACCAACAAATCAATCAAATCAAAAATAATTTAGTCTAATCGGCTAGGTCATAATTAATTAATTAAAACTTTTAAAATTTAAACTATATTGAATTGAAACATTTACAACACTACAATATTAAATGGGATGAGAGTATAAGATTCACTTTATATGAATAAAGTAACTCATTTTTTCTTCTTATTTTTCTGATATGGGATTATCAAATAAAAACTAGCCAATAGAGATTTTCTTAATTGTTTAAAATTAAGAAAATCAAGAAATTTTTTATTCTTTTCCCGATGTGGGATTATCAAATAAAACTAGCAAATAGAGATTTTCTTAATTGTTTAATATTAAGAAAATTAGTATGAGATATTGAAACTCTCACAAGGTTCCTCACTGAATGGGATAGGAGTATAAGATTCTCTTTATATGAGTAAAACAACTCATTTTTTTCTTCTTTTCTTGATATGGGATTATCAAATAAAAGCTAGCCAATGAAGATTTTCTTAATTATTTAAAATTAAGAAAATCAAGAAAATTAGTATGAGATATTGAAACTCTTACAAGACTCCTCACTAAAAAATCTTTTTCCTTATATAATATATAAGAATAATGTTAGGAAAATTTACCCATAAGTCCTAGTTTTTGAAACGTTGAACCATTTAGTCCTAAAAGTTTTCTTATGCTCCATTTAGTCCCATTTTTACATCAGCATGATGTAAATGATGTAAATGATCTGATGTTTCATTCTATAATTTCAAAATTTATTGAAATCTGATGAACATTAGATGTTTTTCATCATATATTTTCAAACATTATTGAAATTTGATGAACATTATATGTTTGAAATCTAATGTTTGTAACATGACTCTGATGTTATTAACATTGTATCTGATGTTATTAACATTGTAATGGAACCTTTCAGTCTATAAGAAAACTTTTAGGACTAAACAGTGCACAAGTTATTAATTTGGGATTTATTGGTGCATCCCCCATAATGTTATATGTACCAATTAATGTACTTACTAATGTACCAATTGATGATGTTGCATAATTTAAGAGGTTTTTAGAATTTGTAATGTAATTAATGAGTGTGGTCAATAATACTATCATAACTAGTGTTGATACACTAGTTGGTACACTAATTGGTGCATGTAGCACCACTAAATATATAAATTTAAAAAGAAAATTGGTTCGTATAGCATTTAATTTGGAATTAATAATAAAAGAAAAAAAGAAAAAAAAGAAAGAAAGTGAGATGGCTAAAAGCCCTCCAATAGCAGAGAATAATGCATAAAGGAGAGGGAGGAAGTGAGATGATGTTCTCTCTTCTTTTCTTTTTCTTTTTTTTTCCCAATAAAAGATATAGAAATTAGCAGTAAAGAGAGTGAGAAGGTATAGAATCTATGAAGCACGGATACTCTGAAATGGCCCCCATACGCGTGTCGGATACGTATTGGATACGGATACGTGTCCGATATGGCAGGATACATATCAGATACGACAAAGAAGTATCCCATTTTTTTTTTAATTTTTTGAATTTCGAAGACGTTTGGGATACACGAAGATACTTCAAGGATACGCTTGGGATACTTCCAGGATATGGTGGGGTGAAAAAATAATTTTAAAAACTTATAATGGGGTCGAAGTGTAAAATAACAAAAGTGATCTAAAATAACAGACAACAATCAACCAAGCCCTAGCTCACTCACCTCAAAGCAACAACAACTCGAATAGAAGCAAGTGGTCGTCATCGTCTTTATCGCGATTCGCGAACAACAACAAGGAGTCGTCTTCTTCGTCGACGATCAAGGTTCGTCCTCTCCCTCTCTATCTCCCTCTTCCTCTCGCTCCCTCTCACTTGATCTCACACTCTCTCTTTCTGTCCCTCTCGCTCAATCTCACTCACTCACTCACTCTCTCTCACTCTCACTCTCCCTCTCGCTTGCTCAATCTCTCTCTCTCTCTCTCTCTCTCTCTTTCTCTCTCTCTCTCTCGCTCTCGCTCGATTATCCAAAGTGTTTGTGAAGAAAAAGGCATCTTGGCATGCAAACTTTCCTTTTTATAGAATTTTTTACACGTTTTTTTAGGGCACTGAAGACATTTTTGTCTATATTTAGAAGACTTGTGGATGGTCTCTTTTCTTTAGGATCATTATGTGTTGTGAGAACAAAATATAAATTTGTATTGATCTAGATGGTAGAATTTATAATTTTAAATTAAATATGATCAATACACATTTTAAATATGAGATGGCATTTTAAATCCATCATAATTTATGTTTAGGTGAATTACATTGACCTCTTATGAGATTTAAAGAAAATATAATAAATCTTATCAATTTTACATAATTATATTAGATTTTCTTAACATTTTAATTCACATAATATTTTAATCCCATTTTCATTAAAAAAATTCTTAATTATATTAATAAAAAATAATATTGTAATTTTTTTTATATATTGAAATGTATATATTTTATTTTATTTATATTTATCTCTTCGTATTATCTGTAGTAATTTTGGAGGGTGTAGGCTTACTTGAAATTGCAAGTCTTTCTCTTGATGAACCAGATATGGAAGCTGTGATATTCACTGATGAAGGGGAACAAGTTGAAGCTATTGACCTTGAAGACTCTTAGCTTTATAGGAATCTTTCTTTTTAATCAAGTTGTCTTTTGCTTTAGGTTTTATTTTTATACATACTACTGCTACATTACTAAAAATTATAAAAATAATATTTTTTACAAACATATTCCTGCCGTACTTGTATCTTAGTTTTTCAAATTTTGATGTATCATCGTATCCGTATCGTGCTCATATTGCGTATCCGTATCCGTGATTCCTAGTATAGAATGTTGATAAATTAAAGCCTATTGAGCACACATGATGAAAGCTGATTACATATATATATCTTTATTCTCATTACGTTTATATATGAGTAATGCTAGAGATTTTAAAAGTTCTACCTTTCTACCAAATGTTTTATATGGGTGTAGGACCCACACCATGTGGGTCTCACACCCATGTGAAGCATTTGGTCAAAATTTTAGTAGAATTTTTGAGATCTCTAACATTTTTGTTTATATATATCTTATCTCACTACAAGAAATTCGCTTTTTAGCGGCGTTTTTAAAACTTCGCGAAAAGCCTGAAAAATGCCGTAATATCTTATAGTGACGTTTAATATTTTCATCGCGGATATGGCCGCCGCAATAGCTTTCCAACATTTGAAAAACGTCGCTAAAAATATTAGACAGTGTTTTATAAAACGCTGCAAAATCTTTGACATCCATCTCACCTTCCGTCCCAAATTAACGTGTGATGTCACAATAACGTCAAACGCCACTTTATATATATATATATATATTAAATGCCACCTTTTTTATTTTTATTTTGTTTGCGCTCTAATATTTCTCTGTGCTGCTACTGCTAGAAACTGGATTCACAATTTGGGATCTCATGTTTTATGTTTGCTCTATGCAACCAAACTGCTAGATTTATAAGCAACTAGGACCATAAGTTTTCCATTTCTTTGCCTTTTTTCTGGTCATCTGCAGTGACCAACCAATTCAAAAAGTTGGGCTAAAATCCAACCAGTGAAATTTGTGCTTAAGCCATGTATAAAGCTAGTGATCATGTGCCTCTTGGCACTTCTTCAATTAAATTATCAATACAAACATCTAGTAGGCTAACATCAAAAAAACAAGTCAAATCCACTGCAACAGTGATATCATTAGTTAGTCAAGACCATGATTGTACAATGCATACCCATTCTTGGTTTACAGTTTCAGAAGAAATCCTTAAGTAGAGCATTATATATGGATTCAAGTTCAGATCTGTGGCCATCAAATTCTTCAATCTTTTTCCACTTCTTTCTCAAAGAATCTTCAGCTTCCTTCCTTTCTGTACATAATTTATTCAAGCGTTGTATTTCAGACATCAATGTATTCAAGCTAGCCCTCAATCCAGCAACTTTTCTTTCCTTGGCCCAAACCTCCAACTACACAAAGATAAAAAGGAACTGCTAAAACACAAGCTCTTGCTGGTCAACTTCCAATTCAAATTGTAGATTAAGCTTGAAAAGATGAAATTGGAGATGGAAATAACTGATGCAATAGACTTTTCCAAGCCAGCCAATAGGTTCATAATTAAAAAATAAAACAAATTTGTCTGGTAACTAAAGTTATTGCCATTTTAGAATGCCTAGGCCTTAGGTAGCAATGGCAGGACAGGAAACCTCGACATAGGATGCCCTTGTTGCACCCTAGGACTCTTTAATGTTCAGGGATAGAATTGGATGAAGATTGATCTATTTTCAACTAATATTGAGAGACATCATAGACAAAATTCAACACCAATTCAACTATTTGACAGAGACCAAGACCATATTATTCATTAAATCAAAAGCAACCATATTAAAATTTTCATTTTTATTTCTTCTTTCTTTTTCTCAGAATAAGATACCATAGGCAGTCATATCAAAAACATAATGCTTGTTTCAACTCCCTTAATCAAGTTATCAACATAGTATTACCTCAAATTGTCTGAGACTGCCCATATTTTGTGATGTGCTTCCAACAAGAAGTGTTTGGTGGGGTGGCATAGTATATAGTGTGGTAGATAGATATAATAGTTTGACTTGGCCATGCATTCAAGAGTACCTTAGCTTCCTCGGTATAAAAATACTCTTCTCCTCTTTTCTTGGTCATCATTGACTAGGTTGGGGTACCCCTCGTTTGCATATTCACCCACAATATAAATTTCAAGTATCTTTGGGAAATATGCTGGTTTTGGGCAGAGGATATGAATGGATGCTCACATGAACTTGCTATTTTGTTTATTTTTATTTCACTTACCATTAATTGTAATGGTGGGTCACCATTCACAGCCATTAAAATAATTGACTTGCAATAAAGCTCCAACATAATTGACTTGTAACCGAAAAGTTTAGGCATAATTTGGTCAGGAGAATTCCTTCAAAAGTGCAACAAAATCAAGAGATCGATGGAATGCAGCAAGTGTGAATTCTAAGAGCCTCTTTTGAACCTACATGCATAAATCACAATGTATTGTGAATGTTTCAAGTATAAAAATAATTTCAGCATTTAGATAACAACCAACAGAGATATGTGATGTAGTATCAAATAAAAAAGGGACAGTTCTAACCGGTATTTGTCCTGTCCACTTCTCTTCTTCTTCTTCTTTCCTTTACTTGATATGTAAACCTGCATTTGATAAGAACAAATAATGTAAATAAAATGTCATATTGAAAATTTCATAATTAACTATTTACTCACTTCCTCAGACGAACGATGGCAATTAAACGATGAGGTATATGCATGGGATTGTTGTTGTGAATGGACGTGTAGAAGTTGGTGCAACAGGCCCACCCATGGCCTATTGAGACTCTAATTGCTCTATTCGTGCTTCTTGAGCTTGGATTGTGCTTTGCATATCCATTTGTACTTTCTGTTGATTAAGCATAGCATCCATCATCTCCTTCATTTGCATCTCCCATTGTGCTTTATATTGGTTAAGTTGCTCTTGGAATTGTGTTTGGATGAGACGAGTTTGTTCTTGTGATTGCCTATGTCCACCTCTAAAGACATCTGTCAGAGAAGGACCCAATCCATATGTTCAAACTCGACCAGGCCTCTCAGGCCCTAGAACTTGTGTGATAATCTCTTCATCTGTAGCATTGGATTGCGCCCCAACCTCCTTTATTTCTGTCTGCAATTGTTAATTAGTTAATTAGCCACCAATAAAATTTATAGTAACAGAACTGATAAGAGTATCAAGGGTTTCTATCCAAGTGTGTGTCCAAGTGTGATGAAAACACAAAAATCACAGCTACAGCCACAGCTGAAGCACCACCAGCAAACACAGCTTACCCAGACGCAACTTAAACCAAATGAATGAAAAGAAATACCCCAAGACCATAGCTACAATTTTGTACAACCAATGTTACCCAGACGCAGCTTAAACCAATAACATAGGAATATGATACCAACTGACTCCAGATGAGGTATATGAAAGACCTAGTTGGATTGTGATGCGACAATTCTCATTGCAAAATTGGTTTTCTTTTTCTTCTCTTTAGATGAAAATATATGTATTCAATTATGCCAAGCTCTAGATTCATTATGGTCATGTTTTATTTTTTCTTCTCTTTAGATGAAAATACTTCAATTGTAAAATAAGAATAAATATTTTGACTTTCTACAATCATTGTTTTCTAACAAAACCTATGGTACTAGCATTTCTAGAAACTACAACTACAGCCTACAAACCACAGGCATAGTAAAAATACCTGAATAACAATCATGCATGAACTACAGTAGCAGACTGACAAAAAATTACAACCAAAAAGATCTAACCTCAGCAACACCATATCTACGCAGCTTAGCCAGCTTACCCAAATGATTGAAAAGAATCACCAAATCAACAAGAATGATGAGAACAATATGCATCGAAGAGAGAGAGAGAGAGAGAGAGAGAGAGAGAGAGAGAGAAGCAACCAAGCTACATACCATGACCTCAGCAACTCTATCTGTACTTGGTTTGTTATCCTTCGAGTACCCAGCCATCCACACCTCTAAGCGAGTTACAGGAACTCCATTCTTCTTATTTGTTTCCTATAATTACAATTAAAATTAAGTAACAAAATCAAAATATACAATTTCAATTTGAAATATAAAGAAACTATATACCTCTACTTGAACAATTGAGAATGGTTTTCTGCCAGTTATGTGATTTAATGTCTTCTTCGGAATTTCTTTGTTTTTTGTACTTTTTTTCTATTACATATGAACACAAACACAGTATAATTTATTAATTAACAAACTCATCTTATGAGATTACAATAGAATTCAATAAACAATTTAACATTAATCCCATGTAAAAGTACAATTTAACATTAAATGATACATGTGCCTTCCGAGTGCCCCAATAATAGACTAAGCTCCGCCATTGATGCTGATGTACTCTTTCGGGTAGATGAGTTAACCTATCAGCATCATTGTCGAATGGCGTATACCCCATCTGTTTAACTCTAGCCTTCCACTCTCTCCATTTTTTTTCCAACAGATGCCAAAACAAATTTCTTCATTGACTCGTTAGCATTTGTATTGACCTGCAAATAATTGGCAACTTTGTGACTATTGCATACACATAGTAGCATACACACAACATAATATAAAGAACAACATACACACAACATAATATAAAGAACGACATACACATAGCATACACACAGAGAGAACATTTAGATTTCTCTTTGGTTCTGTTATAAGTTCAAGTTTGTTAAGTCTATCAGGTGCATAATCAGAATTAAATCAAGCAATCTAATGCACACCTCTTTCTTTCTGTTTCCTATCATTTATATTTTTCTTTCTTTGCTTAGTTTTTTCATAATGTGTAAGAAGCCATTCCATCTTTATGAGATATACATTTAATAAAGTCTGGTGTTCTCCAGCACCTTTCAAAAGGCTATTTAATAAATTTCTACTCAAATATTTTACTTCTCTCCATATTTTCATGAGATATATTTTACTTCAAAAGGCTATTTCATACAGTCCATATTTTCATAGCGAACAATGAAGAAAAGACATTCCCAAAATAAGAAATGAAATAATTCTTTTTCCTTTACTTCTCTCCAAATTCTTTCTTTGTTTTCCTTCGGTACATGGCTTCAAGTTCTATAAGTGAGGGGCGTAAGGTTCTGTAACGCCCTCAAAATAATACATAAAACCCCACATTTTTTACATGCATTGATATAAGAGAAATAAACACTTTTTCATTCATCAGAGTAGTCCTTACAAATGTATTACATGTTAACAACAAAAGTAAATGCCCAACGGCTTACAACTTTCCAAGTCAACACTTGGTTACACAAAAGAGAGTACTAACTCACATCATATTAAGCCCTTGGCCTGAATTTACATGTAATACAACAAAAGAATAACAAAACAACAAAAAGAGTCTTCAACTCCCAAAACCTTCCAAGCTATGTCCTTGGAGGTGGCATATCACCTAGACCTGAAAATGATGTCCCATATAGGGTGAGCCACAGCCCAGTAGAGATCTACTAAACCAAATATAAGCAATGACTAAAACAATAGCACTTGATAGATGGTTAACACACATAAACCAATTTAACTCACAATACAATTCCATGACAGACATGTCCATGTTACATTCCATTTTTCCTTTACTTATCAAGATCATTTCATATTACATGGCCCGGAACCTGGCCAAACACTTCAATGAGATTAAAACTCATATTAAAACAATTCCATATTTCACAATTCGTAAATGAGATTTCATCTCATATTTGAATACCTCCATACTTCAAATAATACACACATATTCGCTGTATTAACACTTCCATTTAATACACATATTTGCTGTATTAACACTTCAATCTGATACACATATTTGCTGTATCTATGGAGTCCACCCCTATCTCCTCCCAAACTAGTTTGAGAGTCCATCCCTTATCTTCCCTTAAACCATGGAATACATCCCCTATCTCCTCCCACACAATACACATATTCCAAGTATATAAGCAGTTATCATATACAAGGATCAAACAATACACATATTGGATGTATTATGCCAACCATCATATCCTATGACACATTCAATGTGATTAGTTTCGGTTTTCCCTAATCAACATGCAATGTCTACAACAATCAAGACTATTCTCCACCGATAGCCCAAAGCAGATATTTCTAAACAGAACATAAATGCATCAACAGATAAAATATCCACATTTTCATGGGTGAGCGATAAATTAATCCAACTACACCATCAAATCCCATAATTTCTCAATTTCATGGATTTCGACTCAATTCCATAATTTCCCAAATTAATTATACTAATTAATTTATTTTAATAATTAGGGCATTTTCCCCCAATCCTCAATATCAACCCTAAGGTTTGATTTCACCAATTTGACAACAATAATAGCATTATCCGATGTCCCTATACACATGGAGTTTTTAAAACACAAACCCCCTTTTTATAAATTACACAATAACCCCAACTTTTCCCAAATATTACCAAATACCACCAATTAATCAAAATGCATAAAACTTATGTCAAAACTCATAGATTGGAGTAGGAAATCCCTACCTCGAAATTAGAAGCCCAAAAGAGAAGATGACCAAAATCCAAAGTGCTCTAAATCCACTATTTTTCAGATTAAAAGGAAGCCCAACTCACCCTCTATCTTTCTTACAAAGAAACTAGGCTAGAAACTCACTAGAAGTAGATTAATACCTAGAGAGAAGGCATGTAGAGAGAGAGAGAGAGCTCGGATCTAGGGTTTGTGTAAGGAAAAGAGATGAAAAAGTGAAGTGTTTCCCGCTGCTGCGATCTGATATAACACAGCTTGCTCAAGCAACCAGACACAAAGAAAGACTCGCTCGAGCGAAGAAAGTCTCACTCGAGCCAACAATGCAAAGCTTCAGGTCTGCAACCAGAAGCACGCTCGAGCGACAGAATGCTCGCTCGAACGAAGAAACTCAAAACATACACCTCGCTCGCTCGAGCGAAGGAAAGCTCGCTCGAGCCAAGAAATGCAACTCTCAGGTCCAAACCCAGATGCAGTCGTACGCTCGAGCGAAGGAACCCTGGCTCGAGCGAAGAAGCCAAAACACAAAGCTCGCTCGAGCGAAGGACCAAAATTCTGGGCAGCAACCATTTGCTCCCAATCACACCCAACCTGTAACAAACCTGCGCAACACATCCTATAACTCATCAATAAGGAATTAAAGGATGACAACAAGATACATACAACAATAAGCTCCATGGGACCTAAGTCCGGATACAACAACCAAATGGAGAAAGACCGGGATCGCTATAGGTTCCCATCTCGAGCTAAAACACGCAAACGAGAAGCCAAGGGTGTATACTCATCAACCACTTGGTTCAACTCATTAGGCACAATATGTAAAATGCCACCACTTGGGTTCCGATCACTACCATGCATGAGTGTTAGGCCTCTCAAACTACAACCTACTCATTCAAATATCAATATCAAGTTAGAAGATACTAGAGAGAATGATAAAAATTGATAAGATACTTGGGTTCTAGTCACAAAACTGTTAAAAAAATTAATGTAATTGTCAACAAAAGAAATCTTCATTTTTAGTAATTAATGAAACAAGAAAGCAAAGATTAAAATCAATTAGTTTAAACCCAGCTCAACAAAATTAATCTCTTTACATGTGAACCAAATTCAACCATGACCATTAGGTGCAACGTACATGTCATTATAACAAGTGTTAGAACATCATCACAAGTATTATAACATCTTTTTGAACCCAGCTCACAAGTGCTCATTAATATACTACAACATAATCTCCAGCTGAGCCAGATGAACAAGAAGTCAGTAATTTGGACACAAATCTAAAAGGACCTGAATTTAAAATTACGAGGATAATCCTCCTAAGTCATACATTGTCACGACCCAAACCCGCCCCTATAGGTTTAGCATCGTAACCGGCCAGTAATCCTTGGATTACCGAAGGCCTCTGTACGGATTAGCATAAGATAAGGGGCTAGCAGAAGCAGATACGTAAATATAGTTGTCCAATGAGCTGTGTTGACTTACATGAAACAGAATATTTTAAAAACTTTATATACATAACCATAAGTCAACCATACATTATATTATACCACACACATTACAGTATCTCCGTACAGACAACATAATTAAAATAAAGTCCCATACATAAACAGAATTAATCAACACTTGAACCCAAGACACTTCGGGAACCTCCTCGTGAGGCGCAATGGTTGGCTGACAACAGAACAGAACTCCAAGCAAAAGCCTTCGGGCTCGAACTCCAAAATGCTCACCTAAATACATATATATACAAACAGTGAGCTAAAGCCCAGTGAATAACATTAAGGTAAACGGGTTAGTGAACAAATTTCGAACATTTCATACGTATAAAACAGATCATAGTATAATCATAGTCATCTCATATCAGAACATAATAATGGCATATCCCATAGAACATATCGAACATATCACATAACGTCTTCCGACTAGAGTAACCGGTCCCGGACACCGATTAAACACATATCACCACAATGAAGTGGCTAACGAGATCTCGTAAATGTCATGGACCCGCATTTTCATGCCGTCCCCCATGACTTGGGACTATCTATGGATGCCATAATAGATTTCAAACTTGGAATGTTCGTTCACAGAAGCATATATCATTTCAGAAAACATAACATATCATATCTCGTTTAGAACATAATTTCATATAAACGTATCTTTACGATAACGTTACTCACAGTGATTCCCGTAAATGGTCAATCAATCCTCGAGTCTTGACCTACAATCACAAAATACATAGCACAGAATATGTCTCATTATTATTCATTCATGTGGTCATACATGGCTTAGCTTTCTCACTTTAATTTCCCATTCATTCCATGCTACACAACTTGTTCATATTGCCCATATACTCGGATTCAACACATATTTCCTAATTCACTTACTTATGTTATTTCTTAGCTTATTAATCTTTAACGGCTCATAAATCATGCCTAAGAATGCCCATAAAGAGATGAGAGTAAAGATATGTACTGAAAACATCTTTTGAAAACATGCTGAAAATAGGCTGGTGGCTAGAGCCAGCTTTTCTTGGCTAGAGCCAGCAGAAGGCAAAAACAGAGCTCGCTCGAGCCAAGACTTCTTCGCTCGAGCCAGCCTTTGGCAGAGTGCAAAATTCTGAGAGCTCGAAATGTTGGCTCGAGCCACCACTTCTTCGCTCGAGCCAGCTATAAAATTCTGGGCAGCAAGCTCAACAAAAATGGCTTCCAAACCACCTCCAAACCTTGGGGTCTTGCATGATTTGATCAAACACACAAAAATAGCTTTAGAAAACTTCAATACAAGACCCTTGAAACATCTATTATTCAAAAACTCATCAATTCTTGAAAGGTTTGAACCAAAACTTCTTCATGCAATATTTTTCAACTCTTTTCATGGTCTTTCAAAACCCTTCAAACATGGAATTTTGCTTTCAAAACTTGATCTAACATGGATGCATGCTAATTTCGTGGCCTAAGATCAACATAATAATAAATTTTATGATCAAAATGATGATACAACACTCCTACTTCCATGCATGTAGGAATTATGAGCAAATTCTTCATCTTCATAGCAAACCCATGTGAAATACATGCAAATGATCAAGGTACCTTCATGACTTCAACATTTAAACACATTATCTACATGCATTTTAGCTTAGGTTCTTACCTAGAGCCTTGATCTTGCCAAAATCTTGCACAATATAGATGAATTCTAGAAAAGTCTTCAACTTCCACCTTGAATCTACCCCTCTCTCTCTCTAAAATGGAGTTCTCTCACTCTAAAATGCAGAACTTCAGATTTGGGAGCTCAAAGTGTTGGAGAAATGAGCTCAAGTGAGCTTAATGTGTCATATATAGTTTTAATGCCAAAATACATTAATTAAAACATAAGGCTTGCCAAATACAACTTAATTAAGCTTTAAATCATGAATAGAACTTAATTAGATACTAATCATGTAACATCTTGGACAAATACAATTAATCAAAGTTATCATAAAACTCAATTGTACTAATTTAATTATACTAATGTGAATTAAGCTCTAACTCCTGTTTAATTATTTAATTCCAACCTATTAAAATTAGCGTATCAAACGGAATCAATTTTTAATTAAACTTCTTAGACTGTTCCAAAAATTCTAATTAGTCAATCCATGTGCTCAATTCGGTTTCTGAAAGCATTTAGGCTAACAATTTCAGACCCAAAGTAGAAATCATGACAAATAATTTTCAAATCAAATAGATATGCACAAATTACTACAAAGCACATATCACAATCAATAATAACACATAATTCCATTTAAACACTTAGTTAGCATTCTTAATTACGAATTAGTAGCTAATTACGGACCGGGGTTATTACATACATGTAAAGTGCACATGCAATAAAATATGAGAGAGAGAGTAATACTCTGTTCTACACAGTTGATATAGAAAAAAGGGGGAAATTGGATTTAGCTAAACTTTCAATAACAACAGCATGAAAGAAACTAATATTAACATCAAAATTGGTCAAAAAAAGACGAAGTGCTGAACACAAGTGTTGAATGAGAACAACTCTAGATGTGATATGTGTTCAATTTTTAAGGGTTGATATCCAATTAGCCAAATCTGGTTAAAAATAATGGAAAAATCTCTCCTTTTTTTTCTTCTTTTTTTCTTTTTTTAATCAAAGGAAAGAACAAGGAAACAAATCAAGGGACCATTTTTTTTTTCTAATCTAAAAATGAAAAAATTAGAGAGTTAATTAGCAGATTTGACAATGAGAAAGTAGAGCAACAGAGAACGATCTGGTTCAAACTCGAACACCAATTAAGAGAATGAAAAATGTACCTGAGATAAGAGTAACAGAGATCGATTTGGTTCGAGAATGATATCGATTTTGGATTGCGATTTGATGAAGAACAGATCGAGTTTGAGTTTGAGTTCGATGAAGAGATTGATCAAAGCATTCCAGCGATAGATAAATGAAAAGCAACAGAGATCGAGAGTTCGATGAATATACAATCACTACTACAAATACAAATAAAGATCACACTTTTTTTGTGTGATGTATGTTTTTTAATCACCTTTTAAGTTTTATTAAAGTGTGATCTTTGGGAGTGTGATTAAAAAGGGTCATTTTTAATCACACTTTTTAAGTGTCATTAAAAAATGATTTGATCACATCTTTTAAGTGTGATTAATAATATTTAGATCACATCTTTTAAGTGTGATTAAAAATATTTAGATCACATCTTTTTTAAGTGTGATTAAAAACATTTAGATCACATCAAGTGTGATCAATAACATTTAGATCACATCTTTTAAGTGTGATTAATAATTAATAAAACCTGTGATAAAAAAAAGCATTTGACATATTTGAAGAATAATCAATATTATTTTTGTATGCGTATTTGAAGAATGTAATACACACTATATACTATATTTTGAATCACAACCATATATTGAATAGAATAACGTCATATATTTCATAAATGAAAGTTAAATGTTCAAAAGTATATACAAAGGAGTTAATAAAAAGTTTTTAACTGTGATTACATATATTAAAAAATGAAAAAAAAAACTTGAAAAAAACTAAATTCTAGAATTCTTTGACCATATTTTGCATCTCTCCAGGAAATTTCTAAACAGAAAAATAAAAACACAAATTAATTCAAAAACAGCTAGAAGCATATGAATAAACTTACTATTTTCGAACATTTTCTCATCACATTGACTCTTCATCCCCTGCATCAATAGAAAAGGAATTACGACTTTGATTGTTACTAGTATAAAATGTTTGCATTATCATATATAAATATGACATATACATAGAATCAATAAATCCAAAATAAAAATCTTCAATATATGGCTAGATATTTTAAAGTCATAAAACCAAATATATATAGAATCAACAAGTCCAAAATTATAAACCAAACATAACAAATCCACGCCCAAGTGGTTCATTCCATGTATCCTTAAAAATTGCAAATGCCCCATCAGCCTTTGATTCCCAAACATACCTGAAAGCCAACAAATTAGATACATCCACGGTTACATTTGTTAAATTTTCGACTGTAAGAATAACTACTCAAGTTCACTAGAAAAAGGATATGAATTCAGAGGCATACTGTTTATCTTCATTATGTTTGCTGATGACTTCAACATAGTCAGCGACAAGTAAACAGAGTAGAACCCAACACCAAACTGCCTAATGAGATTAAGGTCTACTTGTCTACATTTTCTCCACAAAAGCTGTATAATAGAATAAATTCAATTACACACCATTGATTATTAACTCCCCCTAAGGAAGAACTTCACATTGTACCAGTAAAACACTCAGCCTTATTGATAAAATAAAATAAAATAAAATACCTGAAGTTCCAGATTTAGCTATTGTTCCCAAGTTCTTGATCAAATCCTCCTTTGTCATACCTATACACCTATCACGAATGGATAGGATCTTTTTTTCTTTGTTTAATTTAAAGAATAAGTCACTTTATAAATCTTCTTTCTTTGTTTAATTTAATCTGCATCTATCACATTATAAGCTTAAAAAATTCTTTCCCCTCTCCCCACCCAAGAGGGAGTCTTTAAAGATACAAGAATTTATTGTCTCATAAAATGCCTAACAAAAACCCTACAAGCACAAAATACACCGATGTCTCACAAAAACCTCGGCTCCCAATATTGAAATCGGGCACTTAACCTTTATAAGAACAAGCTGTCAGTCACACACACACACACACACACATGCATGTTATGAGCTTGAGAAGTGTGAAATTTACCTTTGATTTCATCTTCTGTGATGCGACCGGGATGCAAAACCACTGCAGCCTGAATTTCATCGGTCCTTGCTAGTTTTACAACTACCACCCCTGAGTCAAACGCAAAAAATAACCCATAATCTTAGTAGCCGAGTCCATGACTTGTCAGTGAAGAGCAGCCCAGTTCAAATATGTCAAGTTTCACAGCTTATTTCATGTAAAAAGCAATATAAATATCTTACCACTCTAGCAAAAACCTGCAACCCCTATTGAAGTGACTCCTTTGCTTTGTAAAGCAGAAATTACTGGCTTGGCATCTTCAAACCCTTTATCCTGGAATGCAAAAAGTTCACATTAACATAGCTAATTGAATTGTTGAAGAAAAAATTCTTTCTTTCCAAACCTCGTGTTCTAATAGGATCCATATGCTTCTTATAACATTTTAGTGATGAATCTATCTGCCTAAAGTTGATCTTTATTGTTTTATTTTTTTCTTTACTTAACTGTTTTTTAATTTTATTTTAATCATGTCAAAAATTTTTGGTTTTAGTCCTATCTCAACTGGATGACCCTGAAAATTTTAAAAATTATACATGATGACAATTTGGAACCTTTTTGAAAAATCTAGAAATCCCCTAGATATTGATTTGTGATTATGTATCAATTTTAAGCAATAAATAACAAACCCAATCAAACAATCACCAAAGCTTCAGGCTCGAATTCTTCAGAATCCACCGAAGAACAACTCTTTCTTTTGTGTAGAACAAACAAATAATTCTTTGATGTATACTCTTTAAACCATGAGTTGAATACTCAATCAAAACATCAAAGAAAACTAGCAAAATATCCCCAGATATAAACCCTAGAATCCAAGAAGAAGATCTGGAGAAGTAAACCTAGATTTGGACTGAAACACGTATTTATAGAAAACTGTCCTGCGATCTCCACTCGAGCGTCAGATTGGCCGCTCGAGCGGACCTACGCTCGAGCGCGGAAAGTTCCGCTCTAGCGGGAAAAAACAACATCTAGTATTTTTGCAGGCGAACACACTTCTGAAACCCATCATTCTCCGCTCGAGCGGAGGAATGTCCGCTCAAGCGGACAGGCAATCTTGAAAGTATTAACATCACAAAACTTCTCTGCAAGGCACAATTCGGGTTGGATTCGCATCTAAAAACTCATAGCTTCACTGAAATAAAAAGTACGAAAACAAATACAACTGAAAGGAGTTTTGTCAAATGGGGTTGCCAAGAATAAAACCTAACACTTTTGATGTTGAAATAGAGAAAAACTGTGTGCGCTATCACTTCTTTAATCTTTGAAACTAGCATGCCAATTTTGATGACCGACTTTTAGATAAAGGGTAGTTAAACCAGAAACTAACCACGCCATGAGCCTTTCTCCACGATTCCCGGTCCATATTAGGGTTATTAAGATCGAAAGGTTCACCATAGAAGAAATTAGGAACCACTACTAGAAATCCCTCGGCTGCCACTTTGTCTGCAAGTTTCCTTTAAAATGATAAAATGCAAAATGTTACTTCAACTAAATTACAAGAGATAATGATTCAATTAGTGAAGCTCTCTGGAAATATATTTCTTTGTGTTGGTCGAAGTTAATGACACTAAAATAGGGCAGTTACAAGAGAACAAAGCAAGCCAACCTTGTACAATTGCTGCACCTGGGTTATCAGCATTTCTTGAGTGATATTGTTTGGCATATGAATGAACAGTCTTAGCTGTGAGTAAATTATGAATTAGTAATATCAGTTATAGAGAGTAGGATTTTTGTTGTATTTGATCTTTTGGGGCAAGGTTGAAACATGTTATTACTCTTCAATTTAATTAAAATTATTTCACACAAGATAACATACAAGATTGGAGTTTCCAGAGACCAAGGAAAAACAAATAACTGGGCAACCAATCTATGCCAGAACTTTGATAGATGCAGTATTATTAATTGAAGATTGATCATGGTCCCTCATTTCTAAAATTCAAATTTGTTTTCAGTTGAATGATAGAGAGAGAACACTCATTTAATAACAGATAATAGTAACGATTTAGCATATCTCAGATTTGGAGCTTCACACCCTGCAAAACATTTTAAGAAAGCAAAACAACTAAAGCTTAGTTTGTGAAAGAATATTGAGAACTCAAAACATATATCATAATGCAAACTTTTAAATTTTCATCGGAATCATCTTCTGCATTCGCATGTAACTTTCTACTTGGAGATGCATAGACCAGAACAAGGTCGATTCACAGAACAATATGCATATTGTTTGGAACCATTACCATTATGTGTCCTAATACCGCGATTTAAAACCTTAGTGATTAATGATTTTAAAAACATGAAAACCTTAAGTTCATCATGCTCTTGTACTTCTAAGTTCTCACTAGACTAGAAAATAGTGAGTTAAATGCTTCTAATTTAACATAGTGCAATGAGAAGGAAAATTCAAATTCCAACTCTAGCTTTTCACACAGAACCAATAACAAGTTATACCTGTCATTTTATCTCTATCAGAACCTTCAAGGACTTTCAGGTAGTGAACAAATGAGGGAACAACTATATCGAGCTTTCCGTCACTAAGATATAAAATATGAATACAGCATAAAACATGTTATCTACCACAAATATTAAAATCATTAGGCAAAAAATAAAGCATGTTCCCTACAAATCCTTGATATCAAAGAATAACAGTTACTAGATATTTTATTTCGTTTTTGAAGTTTCTAGACATTGAAGGTTTCTCTGCTGAATGCACTCATTTCGGAGGGTATTTGATTGTGAAGCTTGGGAAAACTTTGTGTTGTCAGTTAAAAAGGGCAGCCCAGTGCAAGAGGCTATCGCCTTTGCAGGATTTGGGAAAGGCGTCAGATCACTACAAGGAAAAGCATCTTTGGCGACTAAAAAAGCACCTTTGGTCGCTGAAAGTATAGGTTTTGGCGACTAAAAAAGATTAGTAGCCAAAAGTAAAGATTTTTGGCGACTAAAAAAATTTAGTAGGCAAAAGTATAGGTTTTGGCGACTAAAAATCTGTTTGGTCGCCGATATATGGCTTTTACCGACTAAAAAAATTTTAGTAGCCAAAAGTAAGGCTTTTTGGCGACTAAAAAAAATTTAGTAGCCAAAAGTGAGGCATTAGGTGACTAAAAAGATGTTTGGTCGCCAAAAGTGAGGCTTTTACCGACTAAAAAAATTTTAGTAGCCAAAAGTGAGGCTTTTTGGCTACTAAAAATAATTTAGTAGCCAAAAGTGAGGCATTGGGCGACTAAAAAGATGTTTAGCAACCAAAAGTGAGGCTTTTTGGCGACTAAAGTGGTAATTTTAGCGCGGGAATTAAATTTTTTAACGACTAAAAAATAATTAGTAGCCAAAAGTATAGAATTGGCGACTAAAATTATGTTTAGTCGCCAAAAGTGGTCTCTTTTTTTTCTCTAGTAAATAATTTATTTTTACATAAATTATGTTCAATAAAAAATAATTATCTATATATATGTACTTTTATATTTATACCGGTCTATGTACTATATAAATAATATATGTTGCATATATAATCATTTTGTGTTATAGAGGCGTAGTGGAAAGAGTGTGTTGTATAAGGTTCATGGTGTGGGAGATTGATGGTTTGAATCTCCACAAGAACAGATAAGAAGCTAGTGAGTGTATTTTTTTTTTTTCACGAATGAGCTTTTGGCGACTAAAACATTGGTCAGTAAATGTATAATTTAAAAAATATAATTGACTATCGGTGACTAAAACATTGGTCAGTAAATATATAATTTAAAAAATATAATTGACTATTGGCGACTAATGTTTT
The DNA here is from genome assembly GCA_030407325.1 of Camellia japonica. Classification (NCBI taxonomy): domain Eukaryota; kingdom Viridiplantae; phylum Streptophyta; class Magnoliopsida; order Ericales; family Theaceae; genus Camellia; species Camellia japonica. The sequence goes on from JAPPVO010000024.1 coordinate 25,662,689, forward strand.
GGTCGCTAAAGACTTGCTTTTTGGCGACTAAAAGTTTTTTAGTCACCAATACCTTTCCCGACAGTTTTCGCCGCCAAACCGGCAACTAAAAAATCTAGCCGGGGAAACTAAAAAACCGACTTTTGGCGACTAAAAATTTAGTCGCCAAATGTGTTATTTCTTGTAGTAGATGCACCATGTGCGGAGAGGCTCTTTCTACGTTTCAAACCCACAATTTTGTTTTGTCATTAAGTTATAGAAAAAAATAATCTGTTTATTTTTTTCTTGGGTTAAAGTTTAATTTTTAAAAATTGCTTTATATTAATTCCAATGGGTAACATAAAAAATTGGCTTCATTTCCTAGAGTGTTTTCAAGAAAATTTTGAGCAATACTCTTAAAACAAAGTGAAGAGAAAAACGATTAATTAAAATGAAATATGTCACATGAATTAAAAACCAAAATTGGCGGCATAAAATACTTGAAAGGAAAGCTTCTTTTTTTTTTTCACCTGTTTATATCAGCAATCAAGGGGGTAGCATATACACTAGAACTAACTTCTGTCTGCCATCTCAGCTCCAAATGTTGAGGACACTGAGTATTCAACAATTCATCTTCATCCTTACACACCCCCACAAGAAAAGTAAATACACAATCATCCTTTGAAGCTATTGATTCTATATCTCAGGAGAGCAATACAGTAAGAACAATCAATTCTACTTCACTTTACCACAAATCTCATCGAAGTTAACTGAAAAAATAACTGAGAAATAGTACATAAATATATACAGCTTGTTAATTGTCATCTAATTCTACTAACACCACATTTCAAATCTAAGAGCCTCAAATTCAATTGCTTAGGCTAATCTAAACCAACTTAGAGCAACAAATATGGGTCCGTCTAACACAAGTAATAATATGAGAGGAGAGTCGGGTGTACGTCAAGGCTGAACCTGGAGCTGGACTGAACCAACAAATCTGGTGCAGAGTTCTGATTAGAGAAGATCGAGGGGTTGATTGAACAGAAATGGAGAGAAATTAGGGCAAAAATGAACTGTCCATCTTCTGATTTCGTTTCTAACGCATTAATGTGCATCGCCGCCTAATCTTTCTCATCACAATCAACCCGTTCAAGATTGCCGTTCTGACGAGTTCGACAATAGTCCTTTGTAGACAAAGGTTCTGAAATAGTTGAGGGGAGTGTAGGGTCTGGATTCGAACATATGGCTTGTGGAGGGATTGGAGAAGATCGAAGGTAGGGTTAGGGTTTTGGAACCGATGACGAGAGTGAGAAGACGAAGTAGACGACCAGTGAAGAGAATAGAAGAAGAGAGAGAGGGTGGTGAGGAAGGAGGCGGTGGCGGCAGCAGTGGCGGCGCCACCGACAACGTAGGAGGTGGAAGACATAAAGAGAGGAGAGTGAGAGGGAGTGTGGTTAGGGTTTAGACTTTGTATAAATATATAAGGTTAGGATGGTTAGGTTAGGTTTACACTAATATATATAATCACACTTATTTGAAATTTGTGATTAAAAAAATATGATCTCACTCATTAAATTAAGTGCGATTAAAAAATTATTTTAATTTTTTTAATCACTTTTGATAAAAATGAGATATTTTTAATTCTTCATATGTGATCTTTAATCACATGTTAATTAGAAGGTGTGATTAAAAAATATATATATATATATATAATCACACTTAATTGAAAAGTGACATAAAAAATACATATTATCACACTTAATCAAATCAAGTGTGATTAAAATATCAAACTAATTTTTTTTATCACACTTCTAATAAAAGTGAGATATTTTTATTTGTCAAAGTGTGATCTTTAACTGTTTTTTTGTACTAGTGAATGCAAAATCTGTAATCGAGTGAGCGAGAGAGAGTATGTGTCTTTGATCTGGTTCAATGAACACTACAAGAATTCCCACTTTTGCTGACTAAAAATTTGGTCGGAAAAAGTCCATTTTTAGTTGGCAAAAGTTATTCGCAACTAATTTTTTTAGTCGCCACTTTGGTCACCGATTGAGGGTCGCGGAAAGTAATTAGCAACTAAAAAATTTTTTAGTCGCGAAAAAGTTATATTTGCCGACTAAATTTTTGGTCGCTAAATATATAATTATTACAACTAATCCATTTAGTAGTTAAAACACTTTAGTCGCGAAAAGTCATTTTCCGGACCAAACATGTTAGTCGCCAATTCGCACATTCAACGACCAAATAGTTTGGTCGACAATTGTGGCCGATTTCCACGACCAACAAATTTGGTCACCAATTGTCACATTCCACGACCAACAAGTTTGGTCGGCAAATGGCACATTCTACGACCAAAAAGATTGGTCGGCAATTGTTACATTCAACCACCAAACATGTTAGTCATGAAAAAAAATGTTTGCGCAACTAAAACTTTAGTCGGCAATTGACCTATTAGCGACGAATTCCTTTTTGGTCGCCAAAATTAATGACTTTAACGACTAATTATTTAATCGGCAAAAGTATTAGTTATCTTTCCCAACAAATCAATTGGTCGCCAAAACAGAAAAAACAAAATCAACATTTGATCGCCAACATCCAACTAAATAAACCTGTAATTCATAATAATTCATCCAATCCATTCAATATAATATATAATTACAAGCATCATTCAAATCAACTGAATCATGAACATTCGACAAAACATAAATCATCCAAACTGAACCTGTTTAATGAAAGTCATCAACTACTATAAATTTTCATTCACAAGTAATTTCAAACTACATATTCCTCCTATTAAAAATCCACGTGTAATCTATATAATCATCAAATCACATCCATCTAGCATAATAATTTAAAACATAACAATTAGTTGTTATTATATTTTAAATTGTTATCCATGCGCATCTATCAAAAAATATACACACCTAGTAGTCTATCCAAATATTTTCCATACATATTCATCCAAAAAATATAACTACTAGTCTTTCCAAAAATATAACTACTAGGCCACCCAAATCTTTTCCACACACATCTAACCAAAAATATATATTCTTTCCAAAAATGCTTATAGTGTTAATCAGTCATATACAATTTAGCTTTGTGCATGAGATAATCCATCTGTACCAAAGAAAATGAGAAATAATGTCAGGTAAATTTTTGTTGAATATATTTGCACATCACTTTATTGTAAAATTGGACAAAAATGTAAATTCTACATGAAAAGTAAAGGAAACATTAACAAATTAAATAACTATCAATACCATTTTGTAAATAAAACATCATTCATATGTATATATCAATTCTAACTATTGTTCCACAATATGCCAATATTGACCTATGTTTCAACAATGGAAACTAAGTTAAAATAGTCTTTCTACTTCTGAATAGTCTATATGCTTTGGTTGAACTTTTACTTAGAGGAGGGCAAGTGTGAGAGCGGAGTGGAAGATACGAGGTTGGGATTATCAACACAAGCTCCAACAAAACAACAAACCCATCTCTCTATCATAAGCATATTACCAGACTAATGTATGTGTTTTTGTCTGAATAGTCTATATGTTTTTGTCTATATGTTACCAGACTAATGTATGTGTTTTTGTGAGAGCGTAGTGGAAGATACTTCTGAATAGTCTATATGTTTTTGTCTCTACCCATCTCTACAACTACTATTTTCACTTTGGGCCACTGCATTGAAGGGGTGCAAACATGCCTTTGTAGCTTGGAAATAGGGCATATAATAAAACTTATGCTTTAATATGCAGATGTAGAATTTGAAAATCAATTCCCTCAGTAAAAGGTTTTTTCATTAGTCACACACTGAAGTGCACATTAGTCAAAACTTATGTGGTTAAGAAGTTTACAATTCCATACAAGACTAATGTATGTGTGTGTTCTATGTACATAGCATTATTCTGTTTATGTTCATGTCAATTTGGTAAAAGAAGAAAAAATTATAATGCTACTATTTCTTATGTTGTTAAATCACAAACAGAATGACAAGACCATGTATCTTATAATTAGTTTACACATTGAAACAATACAATATTCTAGAGCATCTCCATACTAAAACAAAACCAGATCAACCGGCTGCACCATAACAGGGCCCATCCTCAAATATCAATGTCACAAGTTGAAAAAATCAATGATGGACTGCAACAAGTACACCTATTCAGTCCCATTCGAGTAATAACCTACAGGTTCAGTATGTAGAGAAAATTTAATTTATTGTACTTCAGCAACGATATGGACATTCTCAAAAAATTCAGCCATTGCACTTTGTGGCTTAACTATCACTACTTAACTATGATCCAGAATAATCAAATTGTTATCCATCATTACATTTTGCCACTAGACTGTTGCAAATGCCAAAACTAGGAAAGTAGGTCATATCCAACAAACATAATGCAACCTTAAGGCCATGTTTGGCTGGCAGGAGTGGCAAGGAAAATGAGAATCTCATTCCATGTCTCTTTCATTCCTTTGTTTGGATGCATCTAAGAATGATAATGTGATTCTTACAATAGTTCCCAAGGCAAAATGAAATTACCACACTAGTAAGAATCCCATTCCCACATTCCCCATCGAAATCTCACATTCCTGGAGGTACATAACTCATTTCAGAATAAAATAAATTGATGGTCCTATAAAATTTAAAATTAAATCATATTCCTTTGGAGGATTTATAGAGGATTCCTAACCAAACCAAACACTTAAATTACATTGACACAGAAATATATTATTACTAGTAATGGAATCACTAGTAAAAAGATTCTCATTCTCACTCTTTGATTCCTCCTATCATCCAAACAAAACCTACATGTAAGAAGGTGAATCTCAATTGCCAACATATGATATCCATAAAATACTAATCTTACTAATCCAAAAAATACATGTAACTACAGCAAGTATTACCTTTGAGTCATCCAACCTGTACCATGCATCTGGGGCAGAACGAAGGAAGCAATAGTAATGACCCGAAGTGGATGAGAATCCGATATACACAACACCTGCATACAAATTGTACTTCAAATCCACCTATATGGTATAGAGAAAACAGAGTTTAGTACCTGTCCATATAACAAAAACCCAAACAAAGATAATTGAAATATGCATTTTCTTTTCAAGTTTAAAGTAATACTTAAACCCCACTAATCCCACCCTAAAAGTATCTTTACCACTAGATTACCAAAAGAAAATTTACTAAAAACTCATGCAAAGGTATGATCACTCAATTAGTAAAAATATTTGAAGTAGCTAAGTTTTCTAAAGCCATTCATCATCAGCACCCAACAGAAAATGCAAATTACTCAACCATCATAATTTTTCAGATTAGATCATGAGACAGTTGCATTAGGATTTCTATTTATGAAGTTTATTTTCCTAACAGATCTTTCAACCAATGGCTTTGACATTAGTAACAAACTTACTATTTGATTATTTGTTGATAGAAATTCTCTAGCAAAACCGGAGCCCATATACTCGCATCATTATTCTGATTGCCACCAGTGTATGGCAGCAAGTCTAGCTCTAGTGGGAACTCCACGTGCTTGTCAATCTTCTCAACATAGGAGCCATCATTCTTGAATCTTTTCAAGTGGAACGCAGCAACAGAAGGAGCCTGGTTCAATATAAGCTGCTTTTCTACTGACACTTTTTCTTTACATTGTTCACAAGTGAACTTTGTCTCTGGATCTTCAATCTTCTCCACCTTGGTGAAAGATTCCAATGCATTAGGAAGAGTACCCACATTCTCAATCTCCAAACTCAGGTCAATCAAGGGCTCATAGGTGTCAGAAAAGTGACCACAATTGCAGCATTGAAGCTAGAATTCAAACACAAAAGCATTCAACAATTAAGAAACAATTCCAAATCCTAAATCCTACCCATATATGTATGTCTGTGTGCGTATGATGTTAGCTTTAATAGCAAACTTTTTTCTAATAAATAATAGCTAACCTCGTTATCAAAATAATCAATATAAAAGGTGAATCAGAAATAAATTTAAAATTCATACTTTGCTAATCAGACGGCCACCAAAAACTTGCTTGACCAAGCTCTCATCAGCTGAAGGCAAAGAAGTATCCTTTGTCTGTGAATAAATACAACAGCTGTCAAGTCTATCCAACAAGCATTGCAGGAACTCATGTGCATCTTCCTGCTGGAATCTGCGAAAGTTGGATGAAATATCTAGAATTTCCTAGGTCAAGAATCACAATGACATAAACTTCTAAGAAGTTAATATTTGAAGAAGCGTTAGTTAGCTAAACGAGATAACACGAGACCACAAACACAGAGAAATAAATCAATCAGAAATGCTGATTAGTTCAATTTGCTTTGATGTAGTGACAAAAACTATATTATTAATACATCCTAAAAAAATGTAGATAAATCAACACCAATCAATTAAACCCGATTTTATTAAAATCATAGTGTCGTATCAATAAATATCACTGTAGAAGAGGATACAGTTCAAATTGTCAACACGCTTCCAAGGGGAGACAACCCTGTCCATCGAAGCTATGGAGTATTCAATGTGGTCACGAAGAGTGCAAATTACACAGAGCCCTTCATTATCACCTGCAAATTCCAATTCCAAATCAAAACTCAACACATAAATATAACAAATGAAATATATGAACAAATCAATAATATAAACTAAAGCGAAATGAGACGAAGTACCACCATAGCCGGCTTAGCTTCACTTGACCAATCCGGAGAGACCGAATCAGAAACCTTGGCTACAGTTTCTTCCTGCAAAGGCATTGAATCAGACCAATCCAAGCTAGAGGGCTTGGTGTCTTCTACCGAAGGCCAATCGGACCAACCCGAGGCCGATGCTGAGGTCTTGGTGCCTCCCGGGAGTCCCACCCCATGGACGACCAATGCGAAGAATTCAATGCATCGTTTTCTTCATTCTTTTAAGAATCAACACCACCAAACAAAGCCGAATAAGAGTGATCATCGGGATTCGAGTCGGGCGGAGCTGCTGACGAGTTGAGCAGACAATCTAGGGTTTGCGGCGGAGGTGAATTGTGTGAAGACCCATCTAAGGTTTGCTTCGAATCAACTGAATCGGGAGGTGGCTATTCAAATTGGAGTGTTTCTGTGAGATGGGTATCCATTGAAATGCAGAGAAAGAGGGGGGAAAGTTTGGGAATGTGGAGTTAGGGAAAAGAAAACGAAATTAGGGTTTTGAAGGTTTGATTTTGGGAAGTTTTTTGGGTTTGGGAATGTGGGCGGAGGGAAAAGAGAAGAAATTTGAAAATTAAAGCTTTGTGTTTTGATTTTTGAGGGATAAGAAGATGAAAGAAGAGGGAAACAGAAAATTTTCACTTCGAAATGGTTCGACTCGCTTTCAGACTGTGTTTTGAAAAAGGAGGGAAAATGGAGAGAGAAAGAGAGGTTTTTCCCTATTTTACTAAAAACTTGTTCAAATTCCTTTCTAAAAATTGATAAATATAAAACCAAGTTTGGCTAAACTAAAAAAGTGCACTTATTTCATCTTTTTATCTTTTTTGGGTCACATCAATCAACATCTCCTCTCTACTTTTTCTACACATAATACAAGAAAAGTCAAAAAGTGTACTTATTTTGTCTTCCCAAACGTGGCCTAAATATTATATAAGTTACAGTTTTTTTAAAAAAATACTCCTATAATTTTTTAATATGGTTGTATAAGATGGTTTAAGAACGTCGTTGGAAAATTCGAAATTTTTTTAAGATTCTTGAAGAAAAATTTGAATTTTCTAGAGAATGATGAGAGGCTTAGATTCTTCAATAGTCTCAACTAAGAACACAAAAGTAAAGAGATAGTAGAGATAAAAGATTGGGTGAAGAAGAAGGCAAAGTAGCTAGAGAGAGAATAATGACAAGGCTCTCCTATGGATCTCCCACTTTCACTTTCAAGGTTGATAATGGAGAAATGAAATTAGTTCTTTCCCAAGAGTTATCTCTCCAAAATCCATCACTTGTAAAGCTATGGGTGGGTGTTATTTATAGGCACCTCATGATGTAGGATGAAACCCATGTGTAAGGCACATAGGGAATATTCTCTCTAACCACCTTATCCGAGGAGATGACCTCTCCGAGGATGAGGAAAACCCTCAAAGAGGAGATCAACATCTCAGCGACCCCTTCTTTTTAGCCATACCTAACCAATGATCCCTAATCATCCTAAAGTGTTACGAATTTTAGGCTTTCACAACCCAAAAAAAGAAAAACAATAAATTACGTGTTCCTTGAATCATTTTATAGAAAGAGAGGGATATTTATACCTCAAATTGTTTTCAGGGAGAGTTGAAGATGCTCTAGAAAATGGGGATGGTGAAGGCCCTGGTGGGTGAGACATTGTAGAACAAAATTACTTTAGTCAAAGAGAAAACAAAAACAAAGAGAGTCATAGAGTGAGAGAGACAGATATTAGGAGAAGAGAGGCAGAGAGAGGGACAGAGAGAGGGCAAAATAGAGAGGACATACTGGGGTAATGCTCCAATAGTGGATTGACGGTGGTGGTCGATGGCAGTGATGCTCCTTACCTGACGGCGATGGAAACAAAGCAATAGGGATTCAATATCAAGAGGAGGGCAATCGGCGTGAGAGAGAAAAAGAGAGAGAGAGAGTAATGGAATGAGAGAGACAGAGGCGTGAGAGAATCGAAAGAGGGCAGATGCGAGAGAGAGAGAGATAGAGAGAGAAAGTCACAGAGTGTGAGAGAGAGAGAGACGTGTTTAAGCCCTAACTCATTTTAGTGTGTTTGAAATCCCTCCAGAGTTCCTCACCAAATTAATTTTAAAATCCCTCCAAAATGATAATAAATAAAAAATAAAATTAAAATAAAAAATAATAATGATAATAATAATAAAAATTAAACACGAACTCAAATTGGGCAGTATGTGTTCCCAAAAAAAAAATTGAGTTTTATTGCCAATTAAATGTGTTTGTCACCAAAAATGTATATTTGCCGACCAAATGAGGTAATCACCAAAGATTAAAAATAAAATTATACTAGATATTTGGTAACTAAATTTCTTTTAGTCGGCAAAAGTTGGTATATGACGACTAAAATTTATTTAGCCGCTGAAAATAAATTTTTGGCAACCAAATTTTTAGTCGCCAAAAACAAAAGTAAATTTTTGTTTTCCATTCAGCGACTAAATAAATTTAGTAGCCAAAAGTAACTATACAACGACTAAAATATTTATTAGTCGCTGAAAATAAATTTTTGGCGACCAAACTTTTTGTCGCCAAAGATAAAAAGTAAATTTTTATTTTTCATTCAGCGACTATATTATTTTAGTTGTCAAAACTATTTATACAGTAACTAAAATATTTTTTAGTCGCTGAAATTAAATTTTTGACGACCAAACTTTTGGTTGCCAAAGATAAAAAGTAAAATTTTATTTTCATTCAGCAACTAAATTATTTTAGTTGCCAAAACTATCTATACAGCGACTAAAATATTTTTTAGTCGTTGAAATTAAATTTTTGCTGACCAAACTTTTGGTCGCCAAAGATAAAAAGTAAATTTTTATTTTTCATTTAGCGACCAAATTATTTTAATTGCCAAAACTACCTCTACAGCGACTAAAATATGTTTTAGTCGCCGAAATCAAATTTTTGCCGACCAAACTTTTGGTCGCCAAAAATAAAAGTAAATATTTATTTTTCATTCAGCGACTAAATTATTTTAGTTGCCAAAACTACCTATACAACGACTAAAATATTTTTTAATCACTGAAATTAAATTTTTGCCGACGAAACTTTTGGTCGCCAAAGATAAAAAGTAAATTTTTATTTTTCATTCAGCGACTAAATTATTTGAGTTGCCAAAACTACCTATACAGCGACTAAAATATTTTTTAGTTGCTGAAATTAAATTTTTGCCGACGAAACTTTTGGTCGCCAAAGATAAAAACTAAATTTTTATTTTTGATTCGGCGACTAAATAATTTTAATTGTCAAAACTATCTATATAGCGACTAAAATATTTTTTAATTGCTAAAAATAAATATTTTGCGACCAAACTTTTGGTTGCAAAAAATAAAAAGTTAGATTTTATTTTTCATTCGGCAACTAAATAATTTTAGTAGCCAAAACTAACTATGCAACGATTAAAATATTTTTTTAGTAGCCAATTGTAACATTTTTAACGACTAAATTTTTTTTTAGTCGCTAATAATTAATATACCCCGACTAAAAAAATTTAATAACTAAGTATTGTATTTTACTGATTAACATAATTTTTGGTCACCAATTTCATAATTTTTAACAATCAAAATATTTTTAGTTGGCGAAAGTGATCGCCGAAAATATATTTTCTTGTAGTGGAATATCAGCCGAGGGCTTTGGAAGAGAGAGAGAACTGTGGAAAAGACACAGAGAAAGTGAGAGACGGTGTCAATATATACAGCCAATACGACGCCAAACGTTGTCTTTAATTCATCTATAATGGCAAAACGCCATAAAAAAAAATTGCAGAAGGCCATTTTTCCTGTAGTGTCTCTCTCCTAAAAGGTGTCTTGCTTTGTTTTGATGCAATCATTCTCAGAATCAGACAGCCAGCATCTCTCCCACCTCTCTCCCTCTCTCAGCTGTTCTGTGACTCTCTCTCACTCTATATTAAGGAACACAGTTACTGAAGCCTCTTCATACCCATCTTGCACTTTGTTCGGAGGAGGGAAGAGATGGAGAAGAAAATCTTGATGAAATTTCTTGTACTACTCTCGGCGGTTCTGGGTTTCTTCCACGTGTCCACGGCATCAATGGAGAAGAAGAACGATGTACAGAAACGAACATACATAGTACACATGGCAAAATCCCAAATGCCAGCGAGTTTCTACGAACACACTCACTGGTACGACTCGTCTCTCAAATCAGTGTCTGACTCAGCCGAAATGCTCTACACATACAACACCGTGGTCCATGGATTTTCAACCAGATTGACTGTTGAAGAATCCCAGTCACTCGAATCCCAACCCGGTATTCTCGGTGTGTTTCCTGAGACCAAGTACGAGCTTCACACCACTAGAACTCCTCGGTTTCTGGGCCTTGACATGAACCCAGATTTGTTACCCAAGTCAGACGCAGTGAGTGAAATTATTGTTGGAGTGTTAGACACTGGTGTTTGGCCGGAGAGAAAGAGCTTCGACGATACTGGACTCGGTCCCGTTCCTAGTAAATGGAAAGGGACTTGCGAGTCTGGTACAAATTTCACTGCATCCAACTGTAATCGGAAGCTAATCGGTGCGAGGTTTTTCTACAAAGGCTACGAAGCCGCGGTGGGTCCGATTGATACATCACATGAATCAAAATCACCGAGGGACGACGATGGCCACGGGACCCACACCTCCAGCACAGCCGCCGGCTCCGTCGTGGTTGGCGCCAGCCTCTTCGGCTACGCTTCCGGCTCTGCTCGAGGAATGGCTTCGAGCGCGAGGCTGGCTATGTACAAAGTGTGCTGGCGCTTCGGATGCTTCGATTCAGACATATTAGCCGCCATGGATAAAGCCGTCGAGGATAACGTCAACGTTCTCTCTTTATCGCTCGGCGGCAGAAATAGGGATTATTTCATAGACCCCATCGCAATCGGAGCTTTCGCCGCCATGGAAAAGGGTATTATGGTCTCTTGCTCAGCCGGTAACCGCAGCCCGGTTCAGTACAGTGTCGGAAACCTTGCTCCGTGGATCACAACAGTCGGTGCCGGAACTTTGGACCGTGATTTTCCGGCGTACGTTAGCCTCGGCAATGGTTTGAATTACTCCGGCGTGTCGCTTTACAAGGGATCTTCGTTGCCGAAAATGATGCTACCCTTTGTTTACGCTGGTAATGCGAGTAATGGTACGAATGGGAATCTTTGTCTGACAGGTACTTTGATTCCCGAGAAAATCAGTGGGAAAATTGTGTTGTGTGATCATCGAGGATATGGTAAGGTAGTGAAAGGGGCTGTGGTGAAAGCGGCTGGAGGGGCCGGCATGGTTTTGGCAAAGATAGCTGCGACTGGCAAGGAGCTGGAGGCGGAAGCCCATCTACTACCTGCTACGGCGGTCGGTCAGAAAGCTGGTGACAAAATAAAGAAATATTTGTTTTCAGATCCTAATCCGATGGCCACGATTCTTTTTGAGGGTACGAAGGTGGGGATTGAACCGTCTCCGGTGGTGGCGGGTTTCAGCTCTAGAGGACCGAATTTCCTAACACCGGAGATACTCAAGCCCGACCTAATCGCACCAGGTGTCAACATAATAGCGGGTTGGACCGGTTCACAGGGACCCACTGGATTACCCATTGACACGAGGCGCGTGGAGTTTAACATTATTTCTGGCACGTCCATGTCTTGCCCGCATGTGAGTGGCCTCGCTGCGATTCTCATGGCGGCCAAACCTGAGTGGAGCATCGCCACTGTTCGCTCCGCTCTCATGACCACCGCCTACACCACATATAAAAACGGCCACTCAATCCTCGACGTTTCCACTGGAAAACCATCTACTCCGTTTGATCACGGCGCTGGACACGTGGACCCTATATCGGCCCTTAATCCCGGACTCGCCTATGATTTGGACGTCAACGATTACTTAGGCTTCCTTTGCGCCTTAAATTACACCACGCCGCAGATTAACATACTCGCCAAGAAGAATTTCACATGTGACCCAACAAAGAAGTACAGTCTAACTGATTTCAACTACCCTTCTTTCTCTGTTCCTCTCCTAGGCACGCAAGTTGGCCGCCGCAGTGGCGGAACTACGGTGGTGAAGTATTCGAGAACACTCACTAACGTTGGCTCACCGGCAACTTACAATGTGTCGGTTAGTTTAAAAAGCAAATCCGTTATGGTTTCGGTTGATCCAGTGTCGTTGAGTTTCTCCCAATTGAATGAGAAGAAAACTTATACGGTCACGTTTACAGCGGGTCCGAGGCCAACGAATACATTTAGCTCTGGACGAATCATCTGGTCCGACGGAGAGCATGTTGTTAAAAGTCCGATTGCGATTAGCTGGACATAAGTGAACTGGAAATGGAAATAATAAATAAATAAATCCAGAAGGAAATGGTAAGTGTGATTTCTAGTGTTTGATATTTTCTCTAAAAGAGGAAACGTGGGTGTAAACACAAATTTGATAGCTGCAATTAAGACATGAAATAAATGTATAAATAAGTATTTTCCGATGTACCTAAAAAAAAAAAAATATATAAATAAGTAATTTTATTGATTATAATAAATGAGTATAATTTTCTGTGGTTTGCTCTATTATAAAAGAACAAATCCTCTAATTCGATCTCCGAAATTGGCATAATTCAATTCTGTAAAAGCTTGTTGTTGAACTAGACAAGTTGATAGATTTCTTCAAGTCTTTTAATGGAAAAACTTGGAAAAGAAAGACTTGATCTCAAGCTTAAATGGATTGATCTCGAACGAGTCTTGAAATTATCTCTTTGAAAAGAGAGACCAAATTTATATTTTTAACTTGAAAGGATTGGCACAAGTTTAGAGTGCTTAATAATCATTTCTTCTAAATTTGAGGAACTTTAGAGAGAATTTTAAGAGGAGAATTTGACAGAATCTTGAGATTGTTTAAGAACTTGCAAGACTATTGGCCAAAGAATGTGTCTCCATCTTCATGGTGAGAGCTTCTATTTATAGGCTTAGGAGAGAAGGACAATTTAGGAAACTCCAAAATTGATTTTAATTTCTAAGAAAATAACAATTTACTTCTTATTTTTTAGACATGATTAGCATTCAAATTTGAATTTAAATTTGAATTATGCCACCAAATTTTGACAAAATATTTTTGTGGGCCACACACTTTTGAGTTGACTCAATTATCAAAATAGGTTCATTTTTTTTTATTTTCGTGTGACCCATAATTTAAAATGGGTTAAGATTCATAATTTTAATAGACCCACATCCATTTAAAAATTTTGACCATCTTAATTTTTACCAATCAAAAAAATTTATTTATCTTAATTAATCAGACGATAGTCAAAATACACAAAAATTTAAGTGCCTACATGGGAAACCCAGCCAACATATGTTTCTTCCTCAATGCACAGTAATTTTCACACCATGTCTTTGTGTCCAATGGATTTGCCATTTTAAAATATTGAAAAGAAAAAATATATATTTATAAAGGATGATTCTATGATGATTTTGTTTTGTTTTATTTTTATTAAAAAATATGTATCATTACAGTTTAGCAATTTTTTATTTTGAAATCAACAACATTCTCTATCTTCTTGGTTTCAACTTTGAAAAATTATAACTTATTTTTGAGGTATCAATGGTCTATATTTTAAGAATAATATTATATGCATCAATTAATATATTAATTAGTATACTAATAGATAATATGATATAATCTTAAAAGTTTTAAGTATTTGTAATTTATATAATAGGTAGGCTCAGTAATAATGACATAACACTAATTGGTATACTAGTGTGTACATTACTTGGTGCATGTAGCACCACCGATATTCTTAATCAATTATAATTTATTTTATCTTTTCATATTTTTTAATCACCCAATATAATATTTCACCTATTTATTTTCTTCATTAATTATAATATTATAAAATATCACGCATTTATATTTTAAAAGGTAAATTACAAACACACCCTCTGAAATTTACTTAAATTACAAATTATCCCTATAGTTCTAAAAATTACATTATGTCTCGTAAGATTTCTAATTTCATAACAAATAGGTCCTTTTATTAATAAATCATCAAGTTAATCAACAATTTTTAATAATGTTAAAATTTTATTTCAATTAATAATTCAGATAATTTTATTATGGTATATGTGAGCAGTTAGAAATTTTACTTTTTTAATTAATTCTGTTAAATAAAAAATTCTAACAAAGAGATATTTGTAATTTTCTAAACCACAAGAAATAATTCATATTTTAAACAAATATCAAGGAATGTATTTATAATTTATTCTATTTTAAATTAATTAGCTTCACCTTTTGAGATTGCCACTCCAAAAATTATGATGCTTTAAGTCGACCATAAGTCATTATGACCTCTCACTTTTGTATGAATAAAGCTTGAGACCTCTAATTAGAGGTACCACTAGTGATGTGACAGTGGGGCCCACTCATTGCCATAGTGTGTGTTGTGTTGTGTTTTTTTTTTTTTTTTTTTTTTTTTTTTCATTTCCATCTCACTAGTGGTGGATTTAGAGCTCTAAATCATTGCTATTTTTGTATTGGTGTCTTGAATATGATTGGTTAGAGCCCATCAATCACAATCACAATCACAAATAGGGATACCTAAGATCGCTACCCCGCGAATAAATCTCACCTCCATTTCTGCCCTAATCTCGTTACGGGTAAAATCTTTTAAATCTATTCTCGCCTTCACGAATACTTGTAAATACTTGATATTCATAAAAATCCGATCACGTTTTAAATAATTAAAAAAATTAAAAGTAATTTAAATTCTTAATATATTAAATAATTAAAAAAAAATTATTTAAAAATTCTATATGAAAAATATTGATCCATTTAATTCTAAAAGTTTTCTTACGAATCAATTAATCATTTTTATTTTGAAAAGTTAAATTTATTTGATTTGGTGTCATTTGACTTTAAGTGAATGCTTTTTTATAATTCATTTTTCTAATTTTCTAATTCATTTTTGGGAAGGGAATGGAAAGGTAAGGTGTGAAAGATTCTTTTTGAAAGAATTGTTAGTTGAAGTGTTGATCGTCGAGCATGAAAATCTACATTTCTGTAGTATGATTTTATGGTGCTACATTGGAGTGTTATATTAGAGTGTTACGTTTGGAAAAAGTACATTAGAGAGTTTTTATATGTTACATTGATTAGAGTATTACGTTTGAAAAAAATACATTAAAGAGTTTTTTAGAGTGTTATGTTTAGAAAAAATACACTAAGGAGTTTTAGTGTATTACATTAATTGGAATATTACGTTTGGAAAAAATATAGAATGTTACGTTATTATGTTTGAGAAAAATATCTTAATGAATTTTTTAATGTTATATTGATTTGAATGTTATGTTTGAAAAAAGTATACTAAAGAGTTTTTAAATTTGTTACACTGGAGTGTTACGTTTAAGTAAGAAGTTTTTGTGTGTTATATTAATTAGAGTGTTACATTTCAAAAAAGTACACTAAAGAATTTTGAATAATATTAGGGATCATGAAAAAAATATCATAAAATGCATCATGAAGATTTTTCATCATTTGATTAGTGTGTGGTATTTTATTGTATATATAATCCAAAGGTAAAAAATCTTTCATGATCATCTTCATGATATTTTTTCATGATCACTAGCATTATTCAAGAATTTTTTACTGTGTTACATTGGAGTATTATGTTTTGAGAGTGTTATATTAAAGTGTTACATTTGGGAGAAAAAAAAAACTACACTAGGAAGTTTTTTTTGAAATGTTACATTTAGTAATTTCAACATTTTGAAAAAATTCACATTTTGACAATTTATATAATTCATACTAGAATAGGACCTTTGGATCCATAAGAAAAAAAGGATCAAACAGCTTATAAGATCACTATTTGAGATTTATTGGTACTTCACCCAATAATTTATCTTGTTTTCATATATATAAAGTGAGACTTTTAGAATTGTTATTTATTTATATTTAAATAGAATCACAAATTTTTAATATTCTTTTTTATATCTAATTATATTATACATATTTAATTATATTAGGTCGAGTTTAAATTGGGGAGGTGATACCCGCCCCTGCTTCAATTCTGTTGCAGGTGACCAAAATATATCCCCCAAATACTATTTCGCTCTGACCTGCAACATGTTTGAAAGTCCATTAATTAATACAAAGTTTGTTGAACCCCTCCAAAATTATTAATTAAGGCCGGTAACATGCCCGGGGTACTCATGCATGTTAAATAGTTTGGATTTTCGATTTCTTTGATCTAGTCTCATTAGTGCAATGTAAAACATAGATGAGAGTTCACATTTGGCAACTTTTAGAAAATTTATTTTATTACAAAATTATTGCCACAAATGAACTGCGTCATCAGATCTCAGAGTCGCCACCTAATATTTATTTTGAAAAAATTAAGAAACCCGTGACTCGTGCTAAGGCCACTGTTCGTCGTAACCAAGGATGCTCGGCTCGGAACCTTAGGTATGAAGAGGGAAGGTCATTAATTAAGCATCATCGCTCACCCGATCAAAAGATCGGTCTTTACTAAATCATGATATGAATTTTATTTTCTTTATATATTCATATTCTGATTATTTAATAAATCTTAAAATTTACTATGTGAAGCATATAAGTATAGATTATGCCATTCATTTTGGAACAATTTGATTTCACGTATTTTGAAAGAGTTTTGAAGATGTACAACCCAAATAAATTGAGTTTACAAATATGAAAAATCAACATCATTCCAAGTTAAGTGACACAACCTCCATCCACTGGCATTCTTAAACATAATAAGAAAAACACACACAAGCAGGATGCTAAAGTATAAAAACTTACATATTTACCGACGTTCCACGAATAGCTACAAAACAAAGTTAGTAAAACATCACTACTAGAAAAGTGGCTTTTTGAGACTATTTTTTTTGCGATTGATTATTTGACCGTTGCAAAAAATAATATTTGCAGTAGCAACCTGGATAATTTATTCTTTTATTTATTTTGCCCTTTTCTTCTTATGCCCTAACAGAGACTGATTTCGCCCTAGACTCTCATTTCCCCCAAATCTGATTTCGCTCGATCATGTCTGAGTAAGAGAATCTGATTTCTCTCGCTCGATTTCACTCTATAGATCACCATGGTCATCTGAAGAAGAGACCTTCAACGGTATGAACTCTCTCTCTCTCTCTCTCTCTCTCTCTCTCTCTTCTCTCTCTCTCTCTTAGTGAGTCTTCAAATCATTCATTCGTATTTCAACTTCTTTGTCTCTCTACTTCGATCACTTGTTTCTTATCATCTGAACTCGTTGTAGTCACAACCATAGATCACCTTTCGACAAAGCTTTGGTTTGAATCAATCCTTCCTCATCTGCTACAGGTACAAGCTGAACCATTCAATTCTTAATTGTGTATTTTCTGTGCTGCGAAAATGATGAACTTGCTCTGAACTTGCTTGATTTCAGTTCTGAATTCGAATTATTATTATTTTTTTTCTGTCATGTTAGATTGGAGCATGTGTGTGGATTTTAGCTATAGTCATATTTTGGTGAATTTTAGATGTGCTTTGTAGAAGACTATAGAATTTGATTTAAGCATTGGTTTTTCTGTGCTGCAAAAATGATAAATGTGTATTTTCTATATCCAAATTTCTGTCATCTCTTATGTAATTTGCTTAACAATAGATTCGGACCTTATAGCGTTCGATAAATAACAAAATTGAATAGATTATATAGTTGTTCAATCCAATCCTTTATTGTTTATATAGCTATTATATTTAGTGAGTCAAATCTTTTTTCTTTTTCTTTTTTCTGTTTGATGAGATGCTCATGATCAAACAGATTAGTGTTTTTGATCTTTTCATTTGCATTGTTCTATGGCACTTGGAGGCCATTGTTCATCTATGAATGTTTTTCTTGGAAACCTGCAACAAGAATGGTTCGTGACAACATTTGATTTTCTATATTGGAGGCCATTGTTCATATCTTTAATTGTGCCACCAAAATTCTCAATACATATCTTTCAATACTCTATATATCACTGCATTTCGACAAATACTAATTCGTCTCCTACTATTTAAAACATTATAATTTTTTTTTTAATCATCTTTTAGTTTTCAGATCTTCAATTGTCATTTAGTTATGTACATTATGCTTAATTGGACATTACTATTGTTGTTGTAATATATATTCATGTTTTCGCTATAAACATGAAAACGGTTGACATTTTCAAGTATATTTAACATTAAAAGCTTATACTATTAATTTAAACTTGTTTTTAACTTTGAATTGTTAAGCCAAGATATGGTTTTTTTAATATATATAGGCAATGACATATGTTGAAGATTTGATGATGCAATGACATTAAGGACTGCTTAATGTGCGCCCATCTTACAAGAAAGCCAGATTAAAAAGAGTCAATTGCTATGCCAAGGTAACTAACTAACTACTAGTAGCCTATCTTATATGTCTATTTGTTACAACATTTTTTGAATTTTTTTGATACTTATGAGCAGAATTTAAAAGGAATTGAATGCTCTTCGCAGTACTAGAAATATGATGGTCTAAGTGCTTCGTGCTTTACATGTTAATGCATCCTTTTTCTATGCTTGAAAATAGGTTATGGCAAGCAAGACAAAGATCTACATTGTGCTCGAGTATGTTGGCAGGGGCAAGCTTTTTGACAAAATAGTAAGGCATTGTTTTTTGAGTTTCTACTCTCTGAGCACCTATAATTTCATTCATAATATAATCAATTGTGTAATGCATTACATCTTAATTTAGGCATTTGCGCATGTCATGCTTACCATTTTGTTGTGGTAATGAGTGTTCAATTGAGGCTCATTTATGTAAATCATGTAGGTACCGAGTCTTGTATTTGTCTGATAATATTCCCTTATTGACCCTTTTATAACTAGGCTAAACTAGGAAGACTTAAAGAGGATGACGCTAGGAGATATTTTCAGCAGCTCATCAATGCTGTAGACTACTGCCACAGTAGAGGCGTGTACCATAGAGACTTAAGGTTTAACAAACTTTCTTACATATTTCATTGATTAATTAATGTACTTATTCTAATTTTTTCCTATAAAAAAGAATTTATTATCTAACAGTAATTTGGTTTCTTTGGCTATCTATTCAACCATGACTCTGAAATTTTCATTACCCTGAATCTTTTGCAGCCCGAGAATCTACTTCTAAACTCATTTGGTGTCCTCAAGGTTTCAAACTTTGGATTGAGTGCATTTTCCCAGCAAGTGCGGGTAAGTATTATGTGAGTTTGCAACAATTTCCCCATCTAAGAGCAGATTTTTAGCAGGTGGGTGTTAATAAACTGAACGTTAAATTTTTAAAAGTGGTTGCAGCACTGAGTCAATTTTGCAGTCTATTTGGTTTACTAAAATCACCTAGTCCAGAAGCTACTTTTCCAGCCAGGAGCAGTGCCCTATTCTGAAAGGAATTCCTTAGGAATAATGTGGCCATTAGTTTTTCTTCTGTCCTTCAGTGGCTTGTTCATTTCTTGTTTCTATTAATTTGGAAATGAACTTTTTCTTATGTTTTGTTTTTCCTTTCCCTCTTTATATTAGTTTCCCCAAATGAAGGAGGCAGTTTAGTTTTATTAGTTGACTTCTTCATAAGATTTTGTATCATGCATCATCTAGATTTCGACACTTTGAAAACATTCAGTGACCATTTTTTAAGACTTGATCTAATCCACATTGAGGTTATATGATCTCAATGTCATTCAGACACATAAGTTATGGATTGCCTTAAACCTAACCCTCATTTATCAATATAAGTTAGTGTTGTGGCTTTGCTTAATCAAAGACTGACTACCTTTTTTATTGTAGGAAGACGGGCTGCTTCACACTACCTGTGGAACCCCGAATTATGTTGCTCCTGAGGTATCAATTATGATGTCATGGAAATGGATGGTCACTTTGATGCAAATTTTTTCCCCTTTACTTATTAGTTTCTTGCATTTGTGATACTTCTTTCTTTCTTTCTTTTTTTTTCCCCTTTCTATCAGGTGCTCACTGATAAAGGTTATGATGCTACAACAGTTGATATATGGTCTTGTGGGGTCATTCTATTTGTTCTTATGGCTGGATACTTACCTTTTGACGAGCTGAACCACATGGCTTTGTACAGGAGAGTAGGTTTCAAGAACTCTGCTACCTGTGTTTCTGATGCTTTGAAATTTATTAAGAACATTATGAATGGACTAACTATTTTCCAGATCCACAAGGCCGATTTCTCTTGTCCATCGTGATTTTCATTGGGGGGGAAAAAAATTGATTATGCTATCGTGAGCTCCACATCCTTTCTTGGTTTAAACTTCAATGAAGATGCACATATGAAGTCTTTTATTTTCTTGTTAAACTTTGCCTGTTCTGTTGCAGCGAATAACAATTCCTCAAATCTTAGAAAATGATTGGTGCAAGAAAAACTACAAGCCACCACAATTCGAGCAGGGAGAGAATGTGAACCTTGATGATATATATGTTGTTTTCAATGACACAGAGGTTTGACGTTCACATTTTTTTTTTTTTTGAGTTAGCTTCACTGAGAGTTTATTTTAAAGCTAGATCACAGTTCTTTGAGATTTTTGCAAATGTCTTTACGTTTAGGGGTACTTACGTGTAGATCCTAATAAGTAGACTTATTGTCTAATAGGTACTATGGAAAAAATTTGTCATAAAAAAAAGTCACTAATTGTAAGTTTTAGTGACAATTTATAAAAATCATGACAAAAAAAAGTCACTAATTGTCAATTATTAGCGACATATATAAAAAATTGTCACAAAAAAATTATTTTTAGCAACAATTTTACCAAGACTTATTTTCAATAGGACTTGATGGGAATTAAGTCTAACTGTTAGGACCCATTGGTAGTTAACCCTTACGTTTATTGTATATAATATTTGAACATATATGCATATATATATATGATTGCAGGTATTTGTTTTTGTTTTTTTTGCGACGGTAAGAAGATGGTCGCTAATACATTGTAGGCATTTTTTAAATGTTTTTGCGACGGCAAAATACCAGTCGCTATAAGTAGGTTAAGCGGTCGCAAATAGTTTACGACTGCTATTTTGCAGTTGCAAAAAGTATTTGCCACCCCCACATTTGCGACCCTCATTTGCCGTCACATGGGCCGTCGCAAAAAGTCTTTTGCGACTGTTTTTTTATTATTTGCGATGGCTTGTAGCGGTCGCAAAAAGTACTTTTTTTTTAGTAGTGCATGCATGATCTTATATACAAAATCCTAATGCAATTCACTCATGAGATGTAATTAAAGATTCGGCTTCTAAAATATGACATGTGAATCATCTCAAAAATATGAAGTAGCGCACATAATCACATAGGAATTGATTAAATCTATAAATGCAAACTTAGCCGAATCAAGATGCATGAAATATGGATGCAAAACATGGATATAATGAAAAAACAAAATATGATTCGTATTCACAAATAAAGAAAGCAAGTAAAAAAACGGGATAGAAAGAAGTGGGCGGGAAATTATTACAACATTTTAAATATTACAAATCCAAGGGAGATGAATAAATATTACCACACAATATAAAAAAAACCTCACAAACACTCAAAATAAAATAAACATAAGAAAATAGCAGCTTCAAGCACCTCAAAGATCATTGAAGGTTGATCTTCTCAACGTCGGAAGGCTGTCCAATTTTAACTAGAGGTCACAGGCATGATCATGAAGGTTGCGGGCACAATGGTGTACTTTTAGGTGGCTACCTAGCCAACTAACGGGCTAGGTAGCTCGATAGGCTCGACCAAACTCTGTTTTTTTAGATTTTCACAACAAAAACATAACTAAAAGCAATATATATGGGAGTCTCAACTCACCACTTTCAATTAGATTACAACAATATATAATATAACATTAAATCAAAGCAAAAGGGCAAATAAGTAAGAAATGTAATGGGTTCAATATGACGTCAGACTGAACCTAACTCAATTTTATTATCTTGTGCCTCTTTTAATCCAATTTTATTAGCCCTTTTTATTACATTTCCATTCTTTAATCATTTTGTCCAAAAGTGATAATTATATCCACTAATGAAGAGGAGCGTCAAACAAGAAGTTTGTTCTTGGCATGAGAGAGATGTAATGCCTTGATAATGAACCTCCGAAGAGATTAAATCATTCAGCATGGAAGGTCTCTGTAACGCCCCAAAAATAATAAAATAATACAATAAAGATTAAACTATATGCGGAATAAATATGAGAAGCAACATGCTTTCATACATCAGAGTTTACTGTTTAACAAACAATTAAATGCCCTGTAGGCTTATATCTTTCCAAGTCATTGCTTGGTTACACAAATTGAGTCTCATTCATCACATCTTAAGCCCTTGGCTTTACAAATACCAACAAACACACGACAATGTATAATTAAGAAGCTCTTGCTTCCCGAAAGTCCATCCAAGCTATTGCCTTGGAGAAAGCATCTCATCTGCACCTGAAAAATGGTATTCCCTTATAGGGTGAGCCAACAGCCCAGTAGAAATAATCTAACACAATTTATAAAGTTTAGCAAAGGTATAAATACCACGTATATAAACAATACCGATATGGAAGCATCCACAAGGCCTACATATCCAAATGCCACTATGGCCAACCTTATCCCACTGTCTATCAGTTCATTTCCAATTTATACATGCTACTCAATTCATGAGTTAACCTTATTATCTTTCAACAACCAAAATGAGACTACAACTCAATGGTTCTCCAATTATGCAAAACACTCACATAAACACTTCAAACTTGCCATTTTACGGATATTTCGTCCGCGGGAACCGACACCCATGTATAATAGATTTTGGGTCTTTCACCCAGGACACTCAGGCCAGCTTGCTTTAAATGGAGTCCATCCCCTTTCTCCTCCCAAAAAAATATACATATTCAATGTATTAATAAACATAATCATATATGGAGTACATCCCTATCTCCTCCCAATAAACATACATATACAATGTATTTATAACATCATCAAATATGGAGTACATCCCTTTCTCCTCCCAAATAAAGATACATATACAATGTATTTATACCATGGTCATATTTGATGACACCAACAATAGATTAGCATTTAAAATCGCCTAATCCTCATGCAATTTCTACAACAATCATAGCTATCCTCCACCGATAGCCCAATACAATTATTTCTAAGATATATTCAATATTGGATTTAATAGTTTATTCAAAACTTCCATAGGTGAGATAATACATATCCAATATCACCATTCATATCAATAATCATCCAATTTAACATATTCAATGTTAATTCCAATTATTTATACAAAATAATCATTTTATCAAATTAGGGTAAAATCCCCATTTTTCCAATATTAACCCAAATATCCAAAATTAACTATTTTGGTACACCAAGAGTTTATATTCAACCCCAAACATCATTTATCTCATATACATCAAAAACCCCTCTTTTCATTTTACACCCAAATCTTAGATTTGTTCAAACTACAACCAAATCTCATCATCTATACACAATAGCAAATAACTAAGCTAAAAACCATACTAAAGTGTAGAAAATCCCTACCTTAAGTGTAGAAAACCCAAGAAACAAGGTGGAACTCCAAAGATGACGAAACGAATTTCTTCTTGGATCAAAACGAAGCTCTTGAAGCCCTCTACCTTATTCTCAAAGACACTAGGGTCAAGAACACAATGGATCTAGATGAAATCTTAGAGAGAAGGTGAGTTTCTAGAGAGAGAAGCTCAAGATCTGGAAATTTGGAGACTTTTAGAGAGAGAGAGAAAGCAGAAAATGATCTGAAATGTCACTTTCACGATCTAATAAAGCGTGGTCCGCTCGAGCGTGGAAAGCCCCGCTCGAGCGTAAGACACAGACTCCCGCTCGAGCATGGAAAGATCCACTCGAGCGTTGAATACACATTTCCAGTATTTTTGTAGACAGGTCAAAGTGCAGGAACCAAACATTCTTCGCTCGAGCGGATAAGCAACTTCGAATGCATTTTTCCTTTTTGCTTCGAGGGGCACTGCCCCTCGACCCCGCCTGGGCGCCGCCCCCTCGACCCCCGCTAGCTGACTGGGCAGCTCGACCCCCGACCGGCCCAGTCGAAGTGGCAAAACGTAAAAGAATGATCGAAACCGGGATCGCTATAGTCTCTTTCTTATGCTTAAAACAGAACTAAGAACAATATATACGGGGAATCTCAACTCACCACTTTCAATTAGATTATAACAATATATAATATAACAAGAAATCAAAGCAAAAGAGCAAAATAAGTAAGAAATGCAAGAAAATGAAATAAATTGAAAAATTCACCTCTTCAAGAAATGATGAACTTCATGCTTTTCAAACTTCCTTTTGATCCCCTATTATATTCTCAATCCTCAATTTGAAAGCTTGGAATTCTTGCTAAAATGATGGCTTGGAGGTATATGTGGTAAAAAGTGATTATCTCTATTATTTTTGTTCACTTTTACCAACACCCACCTTCCTCTTAATCAAAACTACTGAAATTCAAGTATTTTAGAATTTTTGGAGTTTTGGGTGTAAAAAAGGTGAAATTTCAGTTTGTATGGAACGTATGGGGTATATATGGAAGATAAGAATGTTTTTAACTCAAAAACTCAACTTTTCTCTCTTTTTTCACTCTTTTCTCTAGCTCAAATGTTCTCTCCTTTCTCTATCCTCTTGCTCTTCTCAACAATCTGATGTATACATACAGGTTAAGCAAGTAGAGAAATTGTGGAAGACAAGGTGGAAGACAAAAGGAAGATAATGGAGCTAATGGAGCACTAATAAAGCTAATGGGAGACAAAAGTGGAGCCGTATCTCTAAGGGATCAAGCACTAGATAATGGAGCTGAGTGTATATGCATTTGGTGATGAATATTTCAAAAAATGGGTCAATGAGGTGTCCCAACCAAACCAAAACCAAAAAAAGGGGTCCGATGCTGTTTCGGGTCGGGTTAACAAAATCTACTCTTAAGCCCAATTTCAAATGGGCATATCTCTCTTATCCGGACTCTGTTTTAGGTGATTCTAAGTTCTAATTGAAGCCCTAGAAGTCTACTTTCCAATGGTGATGGCCTCACATCTAAATTCCAAGTGTACAAAGAGATATGCCTAATTTAGTGAAATATGTTCATTTCTTAAGCCCGACTTCAAAATCTGCTCTTAAGCCCGACTTCAAATGGCCATATCTCCCTTATCCGGACTCGATTTTAGGTGATTATTGAGTCTCAATTGAAGCCCCAGAAGTCTACTTTCCCATGGTGGCAGCCTCACATCTAAATTCCAAGTGTACAAAGAGATATGCCTAATTTAGTGAAGGCTATGTATTTCTTTCTTAACTATTTGATGCTCATCCTTTTTAAACCAGTTTTCTTCCATCCCCTCCTATTTCCTTCAACTCTAAACCTATAAAGAATATGTTTTTAAATATTTTTCCAAGCGTTCACCTTCCTTCCATTTATTTCCACTTTGTCCTTACTCGATTTACTGAAAAGTGCAATATTTTAATTGAAATGGGAGCCTCGGAACATCGTAGAAACATTTGGAAAAATATTTTGAAAAAAGAGTTTTAAGGTCTAAAATAGTTTAGCCAAAAATGTGTGAAGGTTAGGGTTAAAGCTCAAATTCCAGCTCTTTTCTGAGATTCTGTGAGAGACACATTCTGATTGTCATCGGGTAATCAACAGTAAGTGCCTAAGTCTTACGACCGGTCAAAATGGGGTGTCTACAAGGCCTTATTTGGGAACATGTTTTTTTAGTAATTTTTTGAATTTTTGGCTAAAATATGAGGTAAAAAAAAAAACTAATATGTTTGGGATGACTTTTTAATTTTTTACGAAAAGATGTGCAAAAAGTAGAGATAAAAGATAATTTTTTACTTTTTGGTATAAGTTGTTGGCTTTTTAATTTTTTTAGTAATTTTTTACTTTTAAACTAAAGAATAATATTGTCAAATGAGGCTTAAATGTAATAATCTATTTGGGTCTGTATGTTAGAAGTATTTGGATATGTATACTTTTATAATCATCATTCTTTGTCAAAATCTCTTAAGAATATATTTTCAATATTTAGACGAGAAAGAAATAAATGTTAATCTATTTACACTCATTTTCGAGTGATTGCACTACATGAAATTATATTTTTGGCGATTAAATTTGGTGACAAACAAATTTAGTTGCCAAAAATTATAGAATTGGCGACCAAAATTTGTATTAGTTGGCAAAAGTATAAGAGTTAGCTACTAATTGGTATATTGATTATTGGCGACTAAAAAAAAAATAGTCGCTGAAAATGCCACGATTGGCGACTAAAAAAATTGTTAGTAGCTAAATATGCCACAATTGGCGACAAAAAAAAAATTAGTCACTATATAGTTACTTTTGACTACTAAAATTATTTATTCGCTGAATGAAAAACAAAAATTTACTTTTTATATTTGGCGACCAAATGTTTGGTAGCTAAAAACTTATTTTCAGCGACCAACTCTTATTTTAGTCGCTGTATAATTACTTTTGGCTACTAAAATTATTTAGTCGCCGAATGAACAATAAAAATTTACTTTTTATATTTGGCATTTGTTTTTCATTTGGCGACCAAAAAATTTTAGTAGTCAAAAGTAACTATACAGCGACTAAAATATTAGTTGGTCGCTAAAAATAAGTTTTTAGTTACCAAAAGTTTGGTCGCCAAATATAAAAAGTAAATTTTTATTTTTCATTTGGTGACTAAATAATTTTAAAAACCAAAAGTAATTATGCAACAACTAAAATATTAGTTGACTGCTGAAAATAAGTTTTTAGCTACCAAAAGTTTTTATTTTATTTATTGTTTATATATATACTAGGGATAACTCGCGCCTAAAGGCACGACCAACAATTTTTTTAGCATCACATCTGTTATGAAATTCAATTGTAATAAATAAATTCAAAATGATAATATTATTTTAATTTATAACCTCAATGATAAGAAGTGGAAATTGTTTCTACATATTGAACTGACAAAAATATTCATAAATCTCGAATATTAAACTTCAAAAATAAAGTCCAAATAATGAATTTTATATTTCAGTGTAGCATAAGCAAAGAATCTAAAAAGATTTGCTAAAATTTAATTCCAAATAGCAAATTTTATAATTTGATCCATGTTAAAATGACACATGCATAACAAACATTCAATAAAAAAATATTACTGAATTAGTGTCATAACTGGTAACCCTTTTGCCTTATCAGATTTCAATATCTTTTTTAAGTGGATGAATGAATATTTTGATACAAAAGAGTAATCATCCTAGCTAGCCAAAAATAAAACATTAATCATCTATTTTAGAATGAGAGCCAACCAATGGCACACATAGTGTATTAACATCTCATATGTTCTTAAGGTCATTGTCAAATAAAATCACTTAATAAAAAGATCTCTACTGAATCACAAAAAATAGAGACCTCATGTCTCCGAACAATTTGATTACATGTCTAACACATATTTTCTATATTTAAGCAAGCATTGCAAAAAAATAAATGAAAAAAAAAAAAAAGGTGGCACAATAACAGTTGAAATTTGAACTTGATGACAAAATAGTGCCACATTAGATAACATTTACCCAACAATTCCTTTTTTTCATATAAAATGATAGAGAGGAGTCAAACAACTCTGACATGTCACCAAAATGTTTTACAAAATTGACTCAACTTGAGAGATTGCAGGTTGCAACACGTGGTCTCTAATCTTACCTTTCTAGCGAATGACTCGTGCCAAAAAATACTTGCATACATTTTGATTTCTTCCAAAACCAACTATCCTTCCAATAACATATAAAAAACTCCAATGATTTAGTAATTCTATATGTTTCAATATTTTAATATGAAGTTCATAACCATAAAAATTACCACCTACTGGAATTGTCCGTATACAAATAGTGACATAGGATAAAAAAATCCTTTAGCCTTCTAACAATTTAACAAATTAAAATGATAAAATCAAAGTCTAAAAATCTAAAATACCACACAATAATCAAACCGAAAATTACTCATGTCTACGACACTTCTAAATTGAACATTGCTAGCAAAACTAATTAACGATGCCTACTTAATTAATAATACAGCTAAATACGCCATAAATAATTTCTTGCAATACATCAAGCTCTCTAATAAAACTATGTGAACAAAGTTGAGAACTGCCTGAAACTGCCAAGTAAACCTTGAAAGATAAATAACTCAAGTATTGAAATAACCTATTATCTCATCCTCTTAGCACTTGTAGCATTTTCAAGCTCACTGTGTCAAAATAGAGATCTCATGTCTCAAGCAATTTGATTACATGCCTGACACTTATTTTCTATATTTAAGCAAGCACCGCAAAAAATAAATGAAAAAAAATGGCAAAATAAAAGTTAAAATTTAAAATTTAAACGTGATCACAAAATAGTGCTGCATTAGATAACATTTACCTAACTATCCATTTTTTTCAAATAAAATGTTAGAGAGGAGTCAAATAAACAATTCCTTTTTTTTTTTTTTGAATAAAATGTTAAAGAGGAGTCAAACAACTCTGACATGTCACCAAAATATTTTACAAAATGGACTCAACTTGAGAGATTGTAGGTTGCAAAACTTGGGTCTCTAATCTTACCCTTCTAGTGGATGACTCGTGTCTAAAAATACTTGCCTAAAAATACCACATAGTGAAATTGTCCATACACAAATAGTGATATAGGATAAAAATTCCTTTCGCCTTCTAACAATTTGATAAATTAAAATGACAAAATCAGAGTGTAAAAATCTGAAGTACCATACAACAATCAAAACAGAAAATGACTCATGCTTATGATACTCCTAAATTGAACATTGCTAGCAAAACTAATTAACGGAGCCTACTTAATTAATAGCACAACTAAATATGCCGTAAATAACTTCTTGTAATATATCCAAGCTCTCTAATGAAACTATGTGAACAAAGTTGATAACTGTCTGAAACTGCCAAGTGAACCTTAAAAGACAAATAACTTAAGCACTGAAATAGCACATTATCTCATA
This sequence comes from Camellia japonica, assembly GCA_030407325.1. Taxonomy (NCBI): domain Eukaryota; kingdom Viridiplantae; phylum Streptophyta; class Magnoliopsida; order Ericales; family Theaceae; genus Camellia; species Camellia japonica. The sequence continues at coordinate 25,692,352 of JAPPVO010000024.1, forward strand.
CTCTTAGCACTTGTAGCACATTCAAACTCACTATGTTAAAAAAAAAAAAAGGACACAAAGTAAAACAAAAAATAAACCCAACAAAGTAACATAATAGCCAAATTTATTATATTGTTGTAATTGAGAGTTAATTAACATTGAAAAGAGATAACCAATTCAAAACCATCTTCTATATGTGACCAATAGACATTTTAGTTCAAGTGACATTGTCATATAAAGCTGCCTTGCTTTAGAACTATGTTCACGAACACTCCCTCCATGGACTTGACGCATCCTCCATCTTAGCTATGTCCATTGTCATGTGAGAAAACAAACAATAAGCTCCACTACTCTAACTACAAAAGGACCAACAAATTAGATTAAAATAAATTTTATAGTAATTAAGAAATCACCGAACAATAAATTATATAATCTAGTGTGTTTCTTAACAAAAACAAACCCATAGAATAAACCAATCCAAACAAAACTAAGGATAAAGTAAAGATAAATTTCTTTCATGAATGGTCAAGAACAAATAAATAAAAAATCTATACCTCCCAACTTGCATTATTAAGGGAAAAAAAATAAAAGGTCTAATTTAATTTTTGAATAGGAATATCTCTAAGAAAACATCAAAACCATAGATAATTAATGAAATTATAATTTTCTTTAAAAAAAATTTCTTCGATGCCTCCTCTTTTTACTCAGCTTTGCAAAATACATGAAAGTCAGTAAGTCATTTTGTTGGCGGCAATTCAAAGCTAAAACAGGTCTAAACTCATCTTATATGAAACTCACCTTTTACTCGTCTGATCGCATTAGGGTGTCGTTAGCTCTTTAAGAATATTTTTATTCTATCTGAATAGGCTTCCCACTCCATTTTCAATCTTGAAATAATTCTCAAAGATTCTATGTTTTCAAGAAAATCAAAATAAGGATACATGCTAATCTACGCAGCAAACATTTGTTGATGTTTCGAAATTCAGATTATACATTTTTCACTACCCGTGAGACAAATCCATTAGAAACATGAAATTCAGATCATGACAGCCAAACTAAATTCAAAGTTACATATAAATAACCCACACAATGTGTAGGAACCGTAAGTTTAAACAATACAAATTTCAAATAAAATTGTATTCTCCTTGAAGATTAATTAATGCTTTTTGACATTGATACACAACAACCTAGACGATATAGTGATAACCTGCGCCTAAAGGCACTCCTTAACAAAACCTAAGCATTCGATAGTGTATACAAATCAACATTAAATGAGGAAAAAATTGTATAAAACTCGGTAGTGTATATGTAAAAACTTAAAAAATATATTTTCAAAACCTTTAAGAGTAATTCAGCCATAAACATTTTATTAGCATCGTTCTTTCAACACCAGAAAATTTTAAATCAATCCACATTCAGCTGGGCTCCTTTCCCCTAACTCTCCCACATTCACATTCCACTCTTTCCATGTAGACTAACCAAGAATAACCCAATTGGTGAATGAAATATAGAATTGCCTTTTTTTGGCATTTTAGAAGTTGTTTCTAGTGTAAAAGTTGCTTCAATTTTGTTGCCTAAATGCAAGAGAAGTAACTAAATAGCTAGTTTCAGCATTCTCATGGCAGCATTAACAGTAACAATATAATAAATGAATTGCTAATTTAATATTCCTTTCATAATCAATTAAGAAAAGCTCTACAATTAGAATACAAAACAAATTCTGTATAGAATATCAAAAAAAATTATGCCTATAATATCAAATGAATTCCTATATGAAAATGAAGACAATTGGTTTAGAGATGATAATTTACTGTATTCCATAAAAAATATTATTCAAAGGATGTGATCAATTAAAAAAAAAACCATAAACTCAAAACCAGTCAATCCATTTGCTTCAAATAAAAGAATAATGAACTTGAACTATGAATTAACTTATGTTGTTCATGTAAACACATTGAAGTTCTATTGATTTCTAGAAGGCACGAGTTGCAAAGTCTAAAAATATATAGAACATGAACTTGGCATTCATTTTCATTATAACAACCATGTCAAAATTAGAGTGTCATAGTTTTGGTGATAGGTTCATACCCAAATCTTGCACATACCATGATGGATAGGCTTGAATAGCAATTTCACTCACCTATAAAACTCAAAGCATTATGAGCTACTTGAAATATTTGTGTTCAACAAATGGAATTAAAGTGCAATACTCATGACTTACATATGTCAAAATAGACAACAAAAGATAACATTCATTTGCATATTTCATCAGGCTTGGAATTGCATTCCTACTTTCTTTTAATGCTAACGTTGTGTTTGGATCATGAATTTAGATAGAGATTTGGAAAGGGAAAGGAAAATAGAGAAATAATTTTATATTCCATTTACATTTCACTAATTCTTTTCCTCTATATTTTCATAATCCTACCAAAATCCATGATCCAAACACACCTATGAAGATTATACAACACATCGTCCAACCAATTGGAAGAGAATCAATAGATTCCTTTTCGGGAGCGATTCATCCTAGACATTTTCATAAATATATGTCTCTTAAAAAAAAAACATAAGCATAACTATGCCAATCTTAAGCAATGTTCCTACATGAGAGGGGAAAAAAAGAAAAAGAAAACGGTCATATTAGCACCTCCACAATTCAATCCCACAGGAAATTGAAGTGCCAAAAAATGATTATTGAATACTATTTATTAAGATATAAAGCTCATAGGCATGGCTACTATATAAACTTTTTAAAAAATTACAGAAAAAAAAAGAAGCAAAAAATCATATGCATAATGCATAAGGTAACCATTCTATTTGGAATTATATCACCGGGATTTTTATTAACCCAAGAAAGACAAATTTAGTGATGTACTTTTTGTTAATGTTAAAGATTGCTAAGAATATAATTGAAACTACCTAATAGAATTTTCAGCTAATTCAATCAAACTTATAATTAACGTAAACAAATTCTTGAACCCAAACAAATATTAGCTAAACACACATACATGTTCCTCGAAAAGATAGAGAGAGAAAAAAAAAGTGAGAGGACCAAACATCAATCAATTGAAGAGAAACCTATTCCCCACTACATTTGTTTATTCCCCACTACAAAAGTTTCTCTTTCTTTATCCGATTCAAATCTTAGGAAAGTAAATGCAACATATCAGCCTATTCGTTCTTCTCACAATCAAAAACCTTCCTAACATAATTCAAATTAATCCCAACAAAAGAATCCACATGATCAAAGTAATTACTCCCTTCGTCCCAAAATATTAGTCCCGTATTCCATTTTTCATTGTCTCAAAATGTTAGTCCATTTTCAAAAATCAAGTACAAAAATAATATAAATTTCCCATTTTACCCTTCTTTTAAATTCATTAACAACATAAAAAGTACAATTATGATATTGATATTCCCAAAAAATGTACTATCAATGGGTAATTTTGGAAAATCAATTTTTTTAAAGTACAATAATTGTACTACCAAAAAAAGTTGGATTCCTTAAAAGGGACCATTATTTTGGGACGGAGGGAGTAGAAAGTTTTATAGCAATATCCAAAAGTTCTCTTTGTTTTGGGAAGAAAGTTGGGAATGAATCTAAACAATAACAAAAATCTACATGATCAAAGATTTCCTGCTATACACAAATCACAAAGAAAAACAAAACAAATCACAGAGTAAAATAGAGTGAAATAATGGGTTGTGCTCCAACCGGTAATAAAACTTCAAGAGGGCTCAAACCTTACACCTTTCTGGAAATAGAGCATCCTTGGAACGCTCAAGACAATATCAGACATCCAATTAAAATCATTACTAAAAGACAATAATTCATGACCCAATCAGAAAATCAGAGGTCCAATCGACACTTCATGTTGCGTGTATCAGAGACCCAATCAATCCCCATCTATAAATGGCCTAATTGATACCCAATCCCTACCCCAAATTTTATTTTAATAAACCCAAAGTATGATAATTGTAACAAACGATTAAACCATTGCTTCAAATTTTATTCAACTTTTCAACTCAATAGTAAGCATGATTGATGATTAATTCGCAGACTTGTAGAGTCAAGGAAGGCAACTAACCAAAAGAAATAGTTAGACAATAAGAATGAGCAACCATTGCTTCAATAAGAATACAAATCAGATACTTACCTCAGTGTTTGGATGTGATAGTGTAGACACCCCATTTTGACCAGCCCTAAGACTTAGGTGCTTTCTGTTGATTACCTGATAATGGCAATCAGAATGTGTTCCCCAACAGTCCTCAACAAGAAAAATGGAATTTGAGCTTTAATCCTAACCTTCACACATTTTTGGCCAAACTATTTTAGACCTTAAAACCCTCTTTTCAAAATATTTTTCCGAATGTTTCTATAATGTTCCGAGGCTCCCATTTCAATTAAAATATTGCACTTTTCAGTAAACCAAGTAAGGACAAAATGGAAATAAATGGAAAGGAGGTGAACTCTTTGAAAAAATATTTAAAAACATCTTCTTTATAGATTTGGATAGGTTTGGATTTGAAGGAAACATGAGGGGATGTAAGAAAACTAGTTTAGAAAAAGAATGAGCATCAAATCATTAAGAAGGAAATGAACAGCCTTTACTAAATTAGGCATATCTCTTTGTACACTTGGAATTTAGATGTGAGGTTATCACCATTGGAAATTAGACTTCTGGGATTCAATTTAGACCTAAGAACCACCTAAAACCAAGTCCGGATAAGGGAGATATGCCCATTTGAAGTTGGGCTTAAGATCATATTTTGTTGACCTGGCCTGAGGGAAATGAACAACCTTTACTAAATTAGGCATATCTCTTTGTACACTTGGAATTTAGATATGAGGCCACCACCATTGGAAAGTAGACTTCTGGGGCTTAAATTTAGACCCAAGAACTACCTAAAACCAAGTCCATATAAGGGAGATATGCCCATTTGAAGTTGGGCTTAATAGCAAATTTTGTTGACTTGGCCCAAAACAGCAGCAGGCCCTTTTTTTTTTGGTTTTGGCTCAGTAGGGACACCCCATTGAGCCATTTCCTGATCCATTCAAGTGTACCCACTCATTCTCCATTATCTCCACTCACCCCCCAATGTCAAAAACAAGTTTTGTTTGCATCCATAAAGGAGTATCCCATGCAACCACCTTGAAAATTTGTCCTTCTATCACATTCTTGTCTCCCACCTTCTTTTTGACCTTCACTCTCCCTCATTGCTTATATAGAATGATCATATTGTAAGAGAGAAAGAGGACCACAAAATTGAAGAGAAAAGAGTGAGAAAATGGTGAAAAAAGAGAGAAAAATTGAGTTTTTGAGCCAAAAATACTATTATCTTCCATATACACCCCATACCTTCCATAGCTACTGAAATTTCTCATTTCCATACACCAAAACCACTTCAAAAATTCTGATATAGCCAAAGATTAATTGCCTTGATCATAAAGAAGAGTGTTTAGTGATTGAAAGTGAGAAAAACTAGAGAGTTAGCCATTTTCCATACCATAAACTCCATAATTTCGAATTGAGGATTTGAGAACACACTTCCTACACTTGAGGGTGATCAAGAGGGAGTTTGTGAACTAACGAGTTCATCCTTTTCTTGGAAGGTGAATTTCACAAACTTTTCATTTTCTTGCATTTCTTACTTATTTTGCTCTTTTGCTTTGATTTCTTGTTATATTATATATTGTTGTAATCTAATTAAAAGTGGTGAGTTGAGACTCCTATTTATATTGTTTTTAGTTTTGTTTTTGTTGTGGAAATCTAAAAAAACAGAGTTTGGCCCAGCCTACCAGGCTACCCGGCCCGTTAGTTGGTCGGGTAGCCACCTAAAAGTACACCATCGTGCCCACGACCTTCATGACCGTGCCCACGACCTCTAGGCAAAACCGAGCAGCCTTCCGACATTGAGAAGATCAACCTCCGATGGTCTTTGAGGCGTTTGAATGTTGCTGTTTTCTTATGTTTATTTTATTTTGAGTGTTTGTGAGGATTTTTATACTGTGTTGTAATATTTATTCATCTCCCTTGGATTTGTAATATTTCAAGTGTTGTAATAATTCCATATCCTCACTTCTTATCTATCTCATTCATTAATCGCTTTCCATAACTGTGCATATGTATATATCTTACATGCCATCCATGCTTTTATATACATGATTCATGCCTAGATTCGGCTAAATTTGCATCTTTGTGCGCTATCGCATGTTTTGTAATGTTTCACATGTCATGTTTTAGAAGCCAGATCTTTAGAAGCATTCTTGTGTATGTATTGCATTAGGATTTTGTATATAGTGAAAAATCTAAGTGATTTGTGATTAGATGAAGATTTAATTATTTCAATTCCCAACTAATTAAAACCCACAATCTAAATCATCAAGCACGTACGAAAGTAATTTAGATTGTTGTTTCAAAAAACAATGAAACGACACAAATGATTTTTTATGCGAAAAAATCACAATTGAAGCACCTTCAATTGTGATAAAAAACCACGGGCGAAACACCACAAATCAATCCACTACTAAAGAAAAAAAGATTACAAAGATACCAAACAAATTACCAGAACTGCTTCCAATTTGTCTTCAAATCTTCTGTATGTCTTTCACCGCAACCTTCACACGGAATTGATTAACTTGATGTTGAATCCATAACATCAATTGTCGAATGAACGACTACACACAACATCAAACTCCTTTGAATACTCTGTGCTTGAATCTTCGGATTCCACCAAAGAAGAATACTCTCAAAGAAAATATCAAACAAACTCCTTGATGTGTGCTTATAAGAACATGAGTTCAAACTCAATCAAACATCAAGGAAAACCAAGAAAAATATCCCAAAAGAAAACCTTAAGACCCTTAAAGAAGATCTAGGAAAAGTAACCCTAGAGTTGGAGCAACAAGTGAATTTATAGAGGCAGAGATCGCGAGGTCCACTCGAACGTAGGAATGAACACTCGAGCGGGGACTCTATATTGCGTGTTCCAAACCAATGTTCACGCTCGAGCGGAAGATCCCACGCTCGAGTGTAAAAACACATCACTTAGTATTTTTGTAGACACGCAAAATACTGTGAGAGTGTAAACTCCGCTCGAGCGTCACTTTGCCCGCTTGAGCGAGAAGACTAAAACTGGAAAATTACAACTCGATTAAAAACTCAGTTTTTCCATGGATTTTTACAAAAAGGGTCCTAACATTCTCCCCCTGTGTCAAATCCAGGACAAAACTGTTCTAAACAATTTTCCTAACAAATCCCAAAACACAAACTAGCTAAGATAATCAACAACCTCAAAAACCTCAAAAACAAAAAAACAAAACCACTGAAAGCGACGACCATGAACCTAGCAATTCTTGAACAATCCACCTGAAGAGACAATCACACAAACCAAAACTGTGGAACTAGATAAATAGCCAAATATATAGATATCTAAAACAAAAACAACCCAATATCCAAAAACCAAGCATAATACCTATCCATCCAGAAATAATAAGGCATGCAAAAAGATTTCTAACACTAACAAAGTATCTCAATAAGGCATGCACCAAGTATAAACATCCAAAATCTAGAATCTAGAAATATTCCTAACAAATGCCATCCACTCCCCCTTTTTGTCCGGGAGAAAAAAAAACCAATATAGAAATCAGTGCAATAGGAGATATATCTATGCAAGAACAATACTAGCCAAAAAAATATGTCTGTGCAACAAAGATCACTGAGCTGGTGTCTATAGAGGTGACTGTATCTGGAAAAGAGACAGGATTTGAGACAAATGAGCAGAAGACTGTGCGATGGACTCCTCAATGCGCCTGGTTGAGGCCTCTAACGCGGTGAGCTGAGCATCGGCAGTAGTCTCTAGATCCGTGAGCCTGGCCTCGAAAATATCCATCCAGCCCTCAAGACGATCAAAATAAGAAACAACAGACTGCTCAAAATGGTGGGGCTGGCTGCGGATAGTACGAACTGGAAGTGGCTGCTCCCCCTCACCAACAACCTCATCGGCAGCAGCCACATCAAACTCAGCCTCCTCTGCCATAGCAGCATCACCTGTACTTGTACTTAAATGACCCACCCCGGTAGGAACCCCCTTAACATGAGACTGACTCTAGGAGACAGTCTTTTTGGTGAAAGGCTTAAAAGGTGAAGCAAATTCATCCTCGTCAAACGAGGGAACCTTAAACTTGGCAAGAAGCCGGTAATGAGGCACCTGTAAGGTAGACCAAGGTTGTTACGCTCAAACGTAGCAACCATCTTCTGAATGATCAAAGTGGCAAGGTCAATGAAGTGATGGTGAGCAATACAATGAAGGACAAAACCTTGTTCTTGGTTTATTTCCGAGCTATGGGTGGTCACTATAATGTTGGCACACACAACGAGATTGAGTAACGAAAATGGGGAAGGAGCTCATTTTGCTTGATCAATGAGTCTGGGAGCTATGGACGAGATGTACCACATAAAGCAGTGGCCACCTCATTAAAATCACAAGTGAGTCTCACAGGAAAAGGATAGAAAATAGAGAAGACTTTACTAATCCCTAAAAGCTCACGAATAAGATAGTGGTGACTGTGATAGATTTGGACCGGACCCAAGTCTTGAATGAAGGACCAATGTCATCAAGACTCTCCATATTACGGTAAAATTCTCTAACCCAACTGAGATTTTGAGGACCCGAGAAGGAAGGTTCCAACTCCCCACCCAAAGGATCAAACAGTGGTTGGATATGGATGGACTCAAAGGTGTTTGGTAGAACATTTCGTTCGAGATGAACAGTGCGAGAAGGATAGGACTCTCTAAACAATTTGGCTTTATTAGCCGAGGAAAATCGATCTGAGTTAAAGGAGGGTCGAGTGGCAGTGGACTTCTTTCATTTAGAAGAAGACATGACTAAACCAAGAATAAACCAAAAGAATAATCACCAATCTCCCAACCCAAGACAAAAATTAAAACCAAAAGAGAGAAAAGAAAACAGAGAAACAAAACATTAGTAGCACATTTAAATCTAGCAACATTAGACAGCCAAATAGTGGTATGAATCAATATGACCATCGCAAAACAATCACAATAGAACAAAATGCATCAGAGATGAGTCAAGGTGAACATAGTAGCCATACCCAAAGAAAAAAATAGATCCAATGACAAGCAGTAGAACATTAGACAATGATATTCCGTAACCCAACTCAATATGACAAAGACTCAATATACCATAACAAGATTCATAACACCAACAAGACCCAAACATTACAAACATGAGTGAAGGATGAAACATGAGAGGAATAAACTACAACCAAAAATAAATAAATAAAAACAGAAGAATAGAGATGAAATCGAAAAGAAACCAACCTTAGATGCTCAAGAAGAACAAGAATCACCAATTAACAGTCCAACGAAAGACAAAGCACTGAATCGCCAAGAAGCCCTAGGAGAGAGATTGAATTTGGGGAAAAATAGAACTGAAGAGACGAGGGAAAGAGTTTTATCTCAAACCAGTCCGCTTGTGCGTGGGTTTTAACGCTCGAGCGTGAGCCAACACACGCGTGGCTACGCTTGAGCACGAAAAAGGACGCTCGAGCGTCAAAAACGACCTCACAAAACTACAAAACTCTGCACAAAATGCTGGATTAATGAAATCCACGCTCGAGCGTGAGAGTTTCCGCTCGAGTGGGGACAAAACAACCCCTTTTTTTTTTCTTTTTCTTTTTTAAATACATGAAATAAAAAAACAAAAAACAACTCAACCAGAGAAGTGTCACCTGTAAAATAGAGGGGAGTATGATTGCAAGACTGTGACACTGAGATGAGATTATCCACAAACCATGAAGCTTGTAAACTTGTACATTATTAAATTATGAACAAGATCATGAGCAAATCAGAGAATGTTCAATCAATGATCATAAGCAACATTAGAATGCATAACTCAAAAACAAACATGAGAGCTCACAAAAAGAATGTATGTGTGTGCAATCCTTGAGAGGCCACAGAGCTAGAGTTAATCCTCGTAGTGATCAGATAGCTGGACCTCCGGCAAGAGTAGCGAAACAATCATAAAGAAAAGTCAAACCACTAGAAATCAAAGGGTATTTGTTGAGTAAGCGCGGAGGCTTCCCCTCAGTCAATGAGTCCCCTTTTATTTTTTATCATGAGACTTTTCTTTTCTGTGGGCACTCACTGGTGGCTTGCACGCTCAAGAGTATAGAGACCAAACCAGAGAAGTATGAAATTAAGAAAGGATGGCCTGGTTGGTGCCTCTGAGGTAGCCTTTTCCTAATGCCTAGACTTCAATAAGCTGAGAGAGGAACCGTGAAAGTGAAAAAATGATGGTAGATGGTTAAGAGACTCAACATCACTCATGATATACCAGTATAGGTCAATTCCTCCAATAATGTAAAAGATACACTGTTAGTGGTTGTAAACAAGCCCGCGGGGGACCTCGCTACAGCTCGGACTCGATTGTTGTCACGGTTCTTAATCTTGAACCAAAGAGTCCAAATCCGGCAAATCGTTTTGAGAAAACAGATTTTTAGAAAAGAAGTGCCAAACATGGACTGCTTTGCCAGATACAGAGTCGCCATCTAAATATTTTATTTTTGGGAAATTTAGGAAACCCTGACTCGTTGCCTAAGGCCACGTGTCCGTCATCACCAAAGTTGCCTCGGCTCGGGAACTGGGGTACGATTGGGGAAGGTCACTTCGTGAGCACCCCCGCTCGCCCGATCAAAGATCGGCCTCTACTAACCATGATATCTATTTTTGAAAACATTATGTGTTTTTATTCCGGTTATTAGCCTAGATTACTATGTGATGCGCACAGCATACAAGTATAGACTGGATCGGCTGAATTGGAACAAAACATTTCATGTTTGTTTTTGAAAATGGTTTGATGGTGCTACTTGCAAGTAGGCTAAGACGTGGATTTGCCACCCTCGGGTGGGCTTAAGAAAAACATGATTTTGCCACTATCTAGTGGGCTTAAAACAAACATTTGATGAATTGTTCCAATCCAAATAACCTAACCTTCACCCACAGGCATTCAGACAGTTATATCACGTAAGCACATAGCCTCATGGTAAGCATGCTATTCATGGCAGTCACTCACACGCATGTAAGGATGCTAAAGCATAAAAACTCACCGAGTACTCCAAGCCAAAACAGAAACCGATTAGAAATCCATGCATGATCCTAAGTATACAGAAATGCCTAATGCAACACATGCAAAATGCAACTATAGCAGGCTCGGCTATTCTAAACATAGCATATGAGATACAACAGCTATCAAGTATTCAACTTGGAATTGAAATACAAATGCAGTTAGTATGATGCGCCGAGCCCGGTGCATGCAAGACAGATGAATGAATGCAAACATGCTATCATATTGTATGCTAATTGAAACATGCCCTAATCTAACCATCATAAGCTGGTAAATAAAAGGGAAGAAAGACGTGGAGTTGGAAGACATACATCACACTCACGCACACTTATTACAACATTGCCCTCGCGCAGAGGGTCCGAAAGAATAATACAGTCCGAATAGTACAGTCCAAATAAATAATACAGTCCAAATATGTACAAAAAAAATCCTAATTAATTACCAAATTAACTAAGAAAACAATAAACTGGCATGCAAGCCAGGGACTGCCTTGACTCTTCTTCAGATGATGAATGATGCATGTCCGGGTTGCCTTGTGCAGAAATCCACTGCGATGCCCCAATTAGCCTCTGTTTGCAATTGTTTTTGGAATGCGTGCCCAGCTCCGGAAGGCTGCTGATTCTTGATTTGCTGCAACAGAGAGCAGGAAAGGGGCATGGCAATGTATTTTCACATATGTATGCATGCCTCGATCCTCGTGCCACCAATCACGCATATCGATGCATGATGGCCAAGGAGGCGAACTGCACAATTCAATATGGAATGAATGCACATGAAAATACAACTAGGACCTAACTCCATCATGGATGATCCGGAGTGTCGGTGACTGGGAAATTGAGACACGTTCCGTCACTCGGAGTGCGAAACGTACCTCGTTTCCCGTGCTCGGGCTAACTCCTATCCCGAACACAATGCAGTATGCATGACATGCATGAAATGCAGCTAAGATACAACCTAACATGCAACATGCTATGAAGTGGCATACACGATGCACGAGGTAACATGGCATACGCAATGTGCTAACTTACAGCCTAGCATACACAATGCTATGGAATGAAATGGCATAAACAATGCAATATGGACTTACACTAATACAAGTGGACCTCAGCCACACTCACATAAGAGGCCATTAGATGAAAATGAGACACTCGAAATGCGTGCACACGTGCACGCAAACCGAGGACCGACCCTAAAGCACGAATGCCACTCTAATATGACATGGCAAAGCATGGAATACGGCATACTGTCATGCAAATTTCAGAGGCAATAAGTGATGCAAAACAGCCCCGAGAGATGGCAAAACAACACCCGGTGCATGGAATAGGTCCCGAAACATGGAATTATGCATACGAAATGACCTATGACTATGCAATGCATGCATTATTTGAACATGGAATGTGAAGAAAGAATCAAGACAGCCCAAAAATAAGCATATTTTCAGTTATAAGCAGAGCCAAGCAGCAAATGAAAATGGGGCTAAACTAGCATGCAAAAATGGCCCCAAAAACAAGATAATGAAGCAAGTGACAGCTTCTGACCCTAAACAGAGAAGGGCCCTTCTACAATGTTTAATAGGGGCCTAAAATATGATGTTTTACAGTTTACCACAAACCACAAAAACAGACACAAGTATGGAAAAACTCTCATGCAAAAAGTGGGCCTAAAGGAGGACAAAGAAGTAAGTGATGCATGCTGGCCCCAAAAAGATTAATGTCCTTCAACAAAGTTGAAGAGGGACCTAAAATATGACTTTTTACAGTTGATGATAAAACCCAAAACAATGTACAAGTATGCTCAAAATACTATGCAAGATAAGGCCAAAAAGAGAGCTATAACACAAAGTATAAAAAGGATGCCTCAAAAAATAAAATACCCTTAATGAAACATGAATAGGGGGTCAAAATAAGGCCATTTTTAGTTCGGACCAGAGTCCAAAAACAGAAGCATAAGAGGCTAACAAATCATGCAAAAATGGGGCCAAAAGAGGGATATAAAGGCAAGTGACAAAAGGAGGCCCCAAACAGTGATGATCCCTTCAACAATGTTGAATAAGGGCTCAAAATAAGCTACTTCACAATTTACAACATGCCTCAAAACAGTTTACATATAGGCCAAAAATAACATGCAAGAAAATGGCATATTAGGGAGATAATGAAGCAAGTGCAACAAGGAGGCCTCAAAAAGTGAGAGGCCCTCAATAAAACATAGAATATGGCTCAAAATAAGCCTATTTATAGTTAGGGTAGGAGCCCAAATATGCAAGCACAAAGGGCTTAGATAGGGTGCAAAAATAAGCTTAAAAAGAGGGGAAATGTTGCTCACCCTTGTAGACCAAACTTCAACACTTCTTGGCTTGAGAAAAGGTGCCTCCTAAGCTCTGAGAAGACCCTCCAAGCTGCTGGAATGGAGTGGTGGTGTGGTGCTAGGTGGTGGTGTAGAAATGGTATAGGGTTTGGGAGGTTTTGATGGTTGAAGTAGGGAGGGAGAGAGATATAATGCAAGGGGCTTGAGGCCAATTTTTCCAACCCTTAAACCAGAGCTGGAGGCTGGTTTATATAGGCAAAAGAGGGGGAGAAAGAGGGGGAAAAATGGGGGGGAAATGAATTCAAGTTTCCCCCCAAAAAATGGCCCCCCGGATACAAAATCTGGGGGGGAAAGAGATGCATATTTGGACTGTACCTGCTGTAAGGATTCTGGCCGGCTGCTTATAGGGCTTGCAGGTGGCCGGCCGGCTCTCCCCATGGCCGGCCGGCCAGGGGTCAAAAAGGCCAAGTGTGATTAGTGGCCGGCCACCACAAATTGGTGGCCTCCCATGTGTTCTCAACACAACCCTGTGGTCAAAAATTGGAAACAGTGAACCAGGAGAGAGAACAACCCACTTTTCAAAGGGGTTCAAAAGCAATTACTGGCCGGCCACCAAATATTGGTGGCCTCCCAGATGTGTACATCACAAATATGGGGTTTAGGGTGCAAGAAAATGGCCCAAGGGTGGTCAACATTGGCTTTGAAGTGAGAGAAAACGGGCGACGGAGGGCGATGAAGAAATATAACTGGTTGCTGAAACAATTACTGGCCTCCCACCCTTCTATGACCTTCCTGGTGATGAAACAGAGGTCCCTGCCAAAAATGAACGCAAACCGATGCGAAATGAAGGTTCGGGGGTCGAAACGCGCAGCCCGGGGCCCCGAAAACCGACTGTTAGGCACCGGGAGTGGTGTTCGACCACAAAGTTGGTCTCTCGGACCACAGTGTCCCTCAAAAGGGAGTAAATAAGATGCATGCCAAAAACCGGAGCAAACGGAGGTGGTTAGGCGGTCCCAAACCGAGGCACTCGGCCTGACGGCTCCGAAAACCGGGAACCGGGCTCCGAAATGGGCAAAATGGCCTACGACCACGAAATGTAGCCCGCGGCCACCGAGAGATGATCTACGAGACCCCTCCCTCCCTTTGGGAAGAGAAAACAGAGAAAATAGGGCCTGGTTCGAAAATCGAGGCAAAGCACAAAAGAGTCCGGAAGTCCGGAGGCAAGGCTCGCAGCTAAGACTCTGAAACTTCAGAACGAGCACAATATGCAACATCACCAAGCGCTCAATCGGTGACGTCTGAGTCTTAAGGTCGGTCAAAAATGGGGTGTCTACAGTGGTCCATACAGAACTTTGATCACTCTTGCGGAAACCCCTGCAATAGTTTATCTCAAAATGTGTACAGAATGAGGTCATGACGTCAATGAGCATGAGCATTCAGAATAAGCTATGAACAATGAAAAATGAAGTCTAGCAAGCAGCATAAGAGGAGTTTATATTTTTCTAAATGCAGGGATGATAGGAATCAATAAGAATGAGATTATAGCATCCAATTACACAGAAAATCAATCGCTCACACCCCCTCCAGTAACAGATAACACCCTAACAACTGAGCACTACACCCAAGGTCTTTCTAAGGAACTCAAACCTAAGAAGATCAAGGGGTTTTGTAAAAATATCAGCTTTTTGGTGCTCAGTGGGAACATGTTCAAGTACAACAAGGCCTTCTTCCACTAACTCTCGGATAAAATGATGACGAATGTCAATGTATTTGGTGCGAGAGTGTTGGACAGGATTTTTAGAAATGTTAATGGCACTTGTGTTATCACATAAAAGAGTGAGAGTGTTCTGGTCTATACCATAATGGTGAAGCATTTGCTTCATCCATAGCATTTGTGCACAACAACTCCCTGCAGCAATGTACTCAGCCTCAGCGGTCGAAAGAAATGGCATTTTGCTTTTTGCTATGCCAGGCAACCAAATTATTCCCAAGATAAAAATACCCCCCAGATGTGCTCTTACGATCATCAGCACACCCTGTCCAGTCTGCATCAGAAAAACCAGTGATCTCGACTGTAGTGTCGGTCGAGAACCAAATCCCATAACCCAATGTCCTATTCACATACTTAATGATACGTTTGACAGCAATCGGATGAGACTCTTTAGGACAGGCTTGGTAACAGGCACAAACACTAACACAAAATGCAATATCTGGACGATTGGCAATGAGGTACAAGAGACTCCCTATCATACTCCTATATAGAGTGGGATCAACATCAGTACCAGAGGAGTCTTTGGAAAGGTGAAGACTGGTGCTCATGGGAGTGTGAGCATGTTTGGCCGACTCAAGACCGAACTTTGTGACAAGGTTTTTGGCATACTTAGTCTGAGAAACAAACATACCCAAAGGAGACTGTTTAATTTGAAGACCTAAAAAGTAAGACAACTCTCCCATCATGCTCATCTCAAACTCATGTGTCATATAATCCGAAAAGTATTTAACCAGATGATCAGTAATGGATCCAAACACAATATCATCAACATAAATCTGTGCAACAAGAATATCAGACTTAGTATGTTTCACAAATAAAGTCTTCTCCAATTACCCCTTTGAAAATCATTATCAAGTAGGAAGGTAGTAAGTTTATCATACCAAGCCCGAGGGGCTTGTTTCAACCCATACAAAGCCTTGTCTAACTTGTAGACATGGTTTGGACATTTAGGGTCCTCAAACCCTTTCGGTTGCTCAACATAAGCCTCTTCTTTCAAGTACCCATTTAGAAAGGCACTTTTCACATCCATTTGAAACAGTTTGAAACCAAGAAAGCATGCAACACCAAGTAAAATATGAATAGATTCGAGACGTGCAACTTGGGCAAACGTCTCATCATAGTCAACACCCTCTACTTGTGTAGCCTTGAGCAACCAACCTAGCTTTATTTCTAACCACAGTACCATTCTCATCAGATTTATTCTTAAAGATCCACTTGGTACCTATCACATTCATGTCTCTAGGTCTGGGAACAAGAGTCCAAACATTGTTATGTTCAAATTGACCTAATTCTTCATGCATAGCATTAACCCAACTATCATCTAGTAAGGCCTCTTTTATATTCTTAGGTTTAATTAATGAAACATAACACATATGAGATACCTCATCCCGAATTTGTCTTCGAGTTCCAATCACCTGTTGAGCTGGATGATTCAGTTTCACCCTTGTTGATGGTTTGAACTCAGAACTTGTGGTGACAGAAGCATCAGAAGTAGTGTCTCTCTGTGCACTCTTTGGACTCTGACTTACCTGAGAAGTTGGTGTTGTCTCAACTTCTTGTGCTTGGACCTCAGCTTCTTTTTGACTTTGTGGTTCAGTATCCAAAAATGGAGACTCACTATTATCTTCCTCATTTGTTGCTGAAGTAGGAGAACCTGTGTCATCTATAACCACATTGATCGATTCCATTAAAGATGAACTTCACAGGTTATAGACTTGAAAAGCCCTACTAGTGGTTGAATACCCTAAAAAATACCTTCATCGCTTTGGAAGTCAAATTTGCACAAAGGCTGTCATGACCCAAACCCGCCCCCATGGATTAAGGTCATAACCGGCCAGTAATCAAGAGATTACCTACGGCCTCAAATCAGATTGAATATATTTAAACAGAGTTGAGGGGCCAAAACGGAAGCAAACTTACAACTTTTGTCCATAGAGCTGTGCTTACATGGCACATCATAACATTTCACATATATTCGTTAATAACTCACATCAAAGGAAGTTAACATATAAGCTTTACACAACAAGATCATTCAAGTCATAGTCAGCCAAACCAAAAGCTTATATACAAGGGTGATCCAAAGTTTTCGCCAACATAGCAAAATATAACAAAAGAACAAAAGGGCGAAAACAAGTCTCATGCGTGAGACGTATGGGCTGACTCCTCAAAACTTTGACTGTTTCTCACATACTTCACTGGGGCTGGGTTTGGACATCTCTTGGCTCACCTACAGACACATGAATGAGAGTGAGTGAAAGCCCAGTGAATAATATCATATAAGGAAGATACATGAACGGAATTTGAAACAAACGCATCAGACGGCCTTAGGCCCAGTTCATGTTTCTATCTAGTGTATCAACGACTACAATTCCAAACGTATCAAACGGCCTCAGGCCCAATTCATTCATATCAAACGGCCTTTGGCCCAATCATCCATGTCCGACGGCCTTTGGCCCAATCATTCATGTCAAACGGTCTTTGGTCCAATCATTCATATCCAACGGCCTTTGGCCCAATCATTCATATCCAATGGCCTTTGGCCTAATCAATTGTGTCAAACGGCCTTTGGCCCAATTGTATGGCATAACAAATATTGTCCACCTTTTAGATTAACAAGCTTACGAAACTCAAATAGGAGTAAATAGTTGGACAAATAGTATGCTTCATCATATCTTTATTAAGATATTACTCACAGTGTTCTGCTGGTGGATTCGTCCTTGTGCTCGACCCTACATAATACATAACACATATATGGGTCACAAACGATTCAATCCATTCTAAATTCATACATCCCTCTTAGGCTTCTTTCTTATCCTTTTTAACTCATTTATAATGTTCAATGCATGCCTAAGAGTGCTTAGAAATGAAAAAGAATAAAAAACAAAACTTAAATCAACTTTACAAAATTTCTGAAACAGGGCTCCCCGCTCGAGCTCAGTTTCCGCCGCTCGAGCAGACCCCTTTGGTCTGCAAAAGTACTGGTTGCCTCATTTTTACGCTCGAGCGTGACTTCAGACGCTCGAGCTGGAATTCAAACTACGTGGCTGGCGCTCGAGCGTGATTATGTTCGCTCAAGAGGACATCAATGTCTGCAAATGTTCTGGGAACTAACATTTCACGCTCGAGCGGTGCTTTCCCTGCTCGAGCGGATATGCCAAATTCTGGAATTTCCAGAACTATTCTTGAAGCTCAAACTTGATGTTCAAAAGTTCAAAACTCAAGTTTTGGGCACAAAAACATAGAAATACATTACATAATATGAGAACATAACTAATATGAGGCCAATTGTTCAAAATCATGATTTAATTCTCAAATTAATCAATATTTCTCTTGTATGGTCAAAACCCATGCATTAAAACTTCATACAAGCCTCATATCTCCATCAATCAAGCATGCATGTTAATTTTTTACTCCAATTCCATTTCAAATGGCACCAATGATGCTCATAATCATGAAACTCAACAAAACCATGCTTGCATGTGTGTTTTAACGCTCAATTTTTCATAATTAACATGTTACATGCTAACTTATGCAAATTCATGGCAATTCTAAACATGCATATGCATATAGACTCCAATCTCACCATAATCAACTCAATTCATGTTCTTGATCACCATTTAATTTTGAATTTACAAAATCTCAAACTCAAACTCATGAATTCATGTCTAATTACTCACCTAGAAGCTCAAATCTTCCAAATTATAGTTAATTCTTGAGTTGATCTTCAAGATCTTCAAGCTCCTTGACCAATTCTCCAACTTGAGCTCTCTCTCTTTCTAACCGGCACACACTCTCTCTCTCTAGAGTGTGATCTCAGCCAAAATGAGTTCAAAGGAGAGGAATTGAGTGTATATAAGCCTATTTATAGGCTTGGCTAATCAAATTGATTAAGGCTAAGTAATCGAGCCTAATTTAATCGTTCTGAATCTAATTATTTCATTCTGAATCAGTTTTCAATTAAATTTCACCATAGGCACTAAAAATTACGCCAATCACAATTGCGTAGTCAATTTCGATTTCTGTGGCCGATAAGGCCTTCAATTTTCAGTTTATAACAGTAAGTTGAACAGATTTTCCTACAGTGGACAGATAGAAATTCAAAACCACATATAATCATATAAATGGCACTCAAAATCATATCAACACATATTCATAATCATAATTAAGATTAATTAGCGTAATACGGAACAGGGTTATCACAAAGGCTCTTTATCTTTGAAAATGTAACACTTACTCCCAAAAGTTTTGAAGTATTTTACATTAGGTTTCAATCCCATCCATAATTCATATGGAGTTTGTAAAGTACCGAGCCTTAAATACTCACGATTTATGACATAAACAGCAGTATTTAGGGCTTCAACCCAAAACTTTGGAGAAACTTTCTTACTAAAGAGCATGACCCTTGCCATCTCTTGAACAACCTGTTCTTCCTCTCAACAACTCCATTTTGTTGTGGAGTAATAGGTACAGAAAATTCATGGTTAATTCCATGCATATCACAGAAATCCGAAAACGAACTGTTTTCAAACTCACGACCATGATCAGTTTGGATTCTTATGATACGCCCAATGGAAACACCCTGTTCATTTTGGATTTTAAGGACTAAGGCATGGAAAGCATCAAATGTATCAGATTTTTCTCTTAAAAAATTTACCTATGAAAAACAAGTAAATTCATCAACAGTTAAAAAAATGTATCTTTTACCTCCAATGCTTTCAGTGCGAGTAGGTCCCATTAGATCCATATGAACCAACTCAAGAGGACGTTTGGTTATAAAGTTGTTCACCTTTTATGAGGGGCACGGGTTTGCTTTCCAAGTTGACATGGTCCACACACATGGTTCAGATTCTTATCCAGTTTAGGTACGCCTCTCAAGCTCTTTGTTGGCTATCTTAGTTAGGTCTTTGAAATTCATGTGACCTAATCTTTGATGCCACAGATCAATGTTACTTATGATGGCTAAGTGGCACGTAAGATCATTAGTAGTAACAATCTCGTAGCAGTTGTGAGATGTGCGAACCCCATGCATGACAGTATTTCCCTTTTTATCCAAAATTTCACGTTTATTTTTTGAAAACAATACTTCATGGTGGGAATCACACATTTGATCGATGCTCAAAAGATTTGCTTTAAGGCCATCAACAAGTAATGCATTATCAAGCTTGGGAAAACTAGCCACACTTATAGAGCCCTTTCCAATGACTCTAGAAGTGCCACCATCTCCAAAGGTAACAATTCCACCTTCATATTTTTCAAGGGAGGTGAAGTAGGATTTGTCACCAGACATGTGACGATAGCACCCACTATCAAGGTACCACATGTGTGAGTCACGTGCTTTTAGAGCAGTGTGAACAACTAAACAAGTCAAGTCATCTTTTCTTACCCATAGCTTTTTGGTCTTAACAAAATCAGGACTGGCGGTCTTGGTAAATGTCTTAGCGTTGTGAACACCCTCATGCATCTTGGTGTTTTGCCTAGACATGTAAGGTTGTCTCCTAACCCAAAAAGTATTAAGATTTCTACCCTTTTGAGACACCTTACCAAATAATTCAAAGCAATAAGGACGAATGTGGCCATACCTACCACAATGATGACAAATAAAAACAGGTTTTACCTCCCTTTTGTTGATCTTACCCCCGTTAGGTAGATGAAAAGAGGGATCACCCTGGTGCACCTTCAGTTTTCCCTTTGCTTGAGTCTTCAGGTCATGAGATGTAGAGGCCTGTCCCTTGTGAGCTGTCGTATTACCATAGCCTAGCCCGCTTTTGTCACAACCCATTTGTTGAGACCCGAGGATGTCTTCTAATGACTTGGAACCTTTGTTCCACATGGCAATTGTGGCTCTAGCAATTCTAAGTTCTTCATCTTTATGACAAACCATATCTTCCAATGTAGCTTGTGACATCTCAAGGCTTTTAATCTTCTCTTCATATGAAACATATATTTTCAGAAGTCCATTCCTTTCGGTCTCACAAGATAGAAGTTTCCCACAAAGGTCATGCCTGTCATTAGATATCTTAATGACATTCTGCTTTGCTGTTGCAATTTTTCCTTTTAGTTTGACATTCTCGCTCTCACATGCTTTGAGCTTGAGAGTGAGTTTGTCATTAATCTTGGACAGATTCAAAGATTCATCGTAAAGATTTTCGTAAGCTTGTAGTAAATCATCACCATCAATCTCATCATTGTCTTCTGATGTTTCATCATCTTCTTTTTGCTCCTCTTTTTCCTGGACCTCATCCAGTCGAGCCACTAAGGCAGGAAAGATGATAGAAGGTGGTGAAGATGACTCTCTTCTTTCATGGAATTGACTCGGAATTTTCCATGCATCTTTAGCCTTTGTGCAGTGAGCAACCCGTTGCTGTTCTCCATCAGTAATTGCTCGGATTGTCAGAACTTTCAACATCCTCTTCAATGGCTTGCCACCCTTCAGGGTCGAAAGCTCTGAGAAACGCCCTCATTCTGATCTTCCAATACAAGTAATTACTCCTATCAAAGGTAGGAGCACGGTGCAGATTCTGACCACAAGCAAATTCTACTGACTTTGGAGGAGGTTGAGTGAAAGTGGACCAAAATGCCATGATAGCACTATCCCCGTCTTCAGTGGATTTAGTTTCTTTGGGTTCTTGCTCTGACCCACTTTCATCATCCCAAGTCACAATATAGATTTTCTTCTGATTCTTTTTTGATGGACATTCAAGAGCAATATGTCCAAAACCTTGACATTCATAACACCTGACCCCTTGCCCCTTTAGAATCTTCTTTTCAGTTTTTGGAGCAAGTTTTGGTGGAAAAGTTTTGGGTTTATCATTACTCTTGTCTTTTGAACTAGGGTCTTTGAAATTTGGCTTCTTTTTCTTTAAATTTTTTTTGAATTGTTTAGTAAACATAGCTGTCATCTCGGACTCCAAATCAAACTCAGTCTCACAAGTTTTTACAGTCTCATGAGCACTAGTGAAAGCCACACTATCTTTTTGTTTTTTCTTAGAAATCTGGTGGACTTCATAAGTCTGCAAGTTTCCAACCAACTGATCAAACTTGAGGGTATCAACATTCTGAGCCTCCTCAATAGCTGTCACTTTTGATTGGAACCTCTTAGGTAATGACCTCAAAATTTTTCCAACCACCTTGGCTTCAGGGATTTTTTCACCGAGTGTGAAACAGGAATTCACGATGTCACTAAGTTTAGCATAGAAATCATCAAACATCTCATCATCACGCATAAAAAGGGTTTCAAAGGCAGAGGTGAGACGTTAAAGTTTTGACCTTTTAACAGAAGTAGTACTCTCGTGAATCATTTCAAGAATGTCCCAACCCTCTTTTGCTACCTCACACGTGCAGATATGACGAAACTCTTCAGGTGTGACGGAGCAAAAAAGGGAATTGAGAGCCTTACTGTTCCAACTCGAGTTTTGATAATCGAATGCGTCCCATTTATCAAGAAGTTTAGGAATATCAACACCATCAATGGTAACAATAGGTTCACTCCACCAATAGATCACACAGTGCCAAACTTTCTCATCGATAGATTTTAAAAACACTCTCATACGAGCTTTCCAATAAGAATAGTTTGTACCATCAAGTAACGGAGGTCTATGGGTCAAGTTACCTTCGCGAATTGAATCCATATCACCAATCACACACAATCACACTCTATAGTTTTAATAAAAACAAGGAGTGACCCGCTCTGATACCAATTGAAAAACCTAAGTGATTCATGATTAGATCAAGATTTAATTGTTTCAATTCCCAACCAATTAAAACCCACAATCTAAATCATCAAGCACGTACGAAAGTGATTTAGATTGTTGTTTCAAAAAACAATGAAACGACACAAACGATTTTTTACGTGAAAAAAACCACAATTGAAGCACATTCAATTGTGATAAAAAAAATCACGGGCGAAACACCACAAATCAATCCACTATTGAAGAAAGAAATATTACAAAGATACCAAACAAATTACCAGAACTGCTTCCAATTTGTCTTCACATCTTCTGTATGTCTTTCACCACAACCTTCACACGGAATTGATTAACTTGATATTAAATCCACAACATCAATTATCGAATAAACGATTACACACAGCATCAAACTCCTTTGAATACTCTGTGCTTGAATCTTCAGATTCCAACGAAGAAGAATACTCTCAAAGAAAATATCAAACAAACTCCTTGATGTGTGCTTATAAGAACATGAGTTCAAACTCAATCAAACATCAAGGAAAACCAGGAAAAATATCCCAAACGAAAACCTTAAAACCCTTAAAGAAGATCTAGGAAAAGTAACCCTAGAGTTTGAGCAACAAGTGAATTTATAGAGGCAGAGATCGCGCAGTCCGCTCGAGCGTGGGAATGGACACTTGAGCGGGGACTCTATATCCCGTGTTCCAAACCAAGGTTCACGCTCGAGCGGAAGATCCCACGCTCGAGTGTAAAAACACATCACTCAGTATTTTTGTAGACACGCAAAATACTGTGAGAGTGTAAACTCCGCTCGAGCGTCACTTTGCCCTCTCGAGCGGGAAGACTAAAACTGAAAAATTACAACTCGATTAAAAACTCAGTTTTTCCATGGATTTTGACAACAAGGGTCCTAACATATAGGAGCATACATATTTTACTAACTTTGTTTTGTAGCTGTTCGCGGGACATCAGTAAATATGTAAGTTGTCATGCTTTAGCATCTCGCTTGTACATAATGTTTTTATTATGTTTAGCATCTTACCATGTAGCTATTTGCTTATGTGATATAATTGTATGAATGCCAGTAGATGGAGGTTGTGTCGCTTAATTTGTAATGATGTTGATTTTCATGTTTGTAAACTCAATTTATTTGGATTGTACATCTTCAAAATTCTTTCAAAACTACATGAAATCAAGTTGTTTCAAAGTGGGTGACATAGTCTATACTTGTATACTTCACATAGTAAATTTTAGGATTTATTAAATAATTAAAACATGAACATATAAAGAAAATAAAATTCATATCATGGTTAGTAAAGGCCGATCTTTTGATCGGGTGAACGGGGTGCTCAATTAATGACCTTCCCCTCTCATACCTAAGGTTTCGAACCGAGACAACTTTGGTTATGACGAACAGTGGCCTTGGCACGAGTCATGGGTTTCCTAATTTCCCAAAATATTAGGTGGCGACTCTGAGATCTGATGACGCAGTCCATTTGTGACAATAAGTTTGTAATAAAATGAATTTTCTATAAAGTTGCCAAATCTGGACTCTCATCTATGTTTCACATTGCACTTGTGAGACTAGATCAAAGAGATCTAAGGAGTCCGAACTGTTTAACGCGCGTGGGTACTCCCCGAGCATGTTACAGATAGGTTCTGAAAAAGTTTTACTTCTTCCTCATGCTCTCTAATGTGATCCTATTAAGCAAAATTTTTTTTTAAAAAAAAATGGAAATGCAATTCAATCAAACAAATAAAATAGTTTGCCAATCAACCAATCCAAAAATATACATAGTTATATAGTACACCACAAAGGCAAACCTTCAAATACAAATTGTAAGAATCCATAACATAAATGTAATAAAGCAATTAAACCTGTGTTTTCTCTTTTTGAATCACTGTTGACTGTAATTGTAACCTTCATTCAGATATGTACCAATGACAACAAAACAAATGCTATCAAAACTAATAATGATAACAAATTACTAACCTGCTTGATGGCTGGAAGCTCTCTATAATCCAGCCAAATGCATTGCAGGGTGTGACTACTTCAATAAGAATCTAATTCTTGATTTGCAAATGTTGGAGCCGATGGGTGTTATTCTAATTAATGATAGGAATGAAAATTAGAATTTAGGAATAATTATTGATTGTGATAGGGGATACCCATTGAATCGTGGACTCGAAATCACTTTAAGTGCTTCAGTCGTTAAAATCAATCACTCGTAGAACAAGCTGACCCAAAAAAAAATATTAATAATAATCATTTTGTTTAGAATGAGAGAGCCAACCACGAAACACAGGTAGAATCAATGTAACCCAACGTTTCTAATATGGATCAGTCACCTGCAACAAAATCACTAGTTTAAATTCGCTTTAAAAAACCAATAGCTATGAAAAATCACATCAAAATGCATATGAGAAATCGGAAGAAATTGTAATGAAGAATAATTGCATCAAAAGAAATGTAACATGGAAAATCGCATCAAAATACATATGAGAAATAGGAAAATTAACAGCTATGAATTAAGAAGAATTAAACATAACTATTATGGTCAACTGAATTATATCATTCAATGGTGAAGCAAATAAATCATACAAACCTCCAAATAGAATTAAACTCAAATTTTTTGCGGGGAGCAAATAATTTTCTTTATTAAGACTAAGAGAGTCTTGTTATAAGGAAGAAGAATTTTTGAAGGTTGTAAAACCAAACAAAATTAAATTTTAAAACAATTAAAGCTTACTTTGTGTGAAGTATCCATTTTTGGATGATCATGCTTCTTTGAGTTTCCATCCCTGTGATAATGCATACCTCATTTTCTAGTTGAAGCATTATGTATAACAATTAGCAAGCAACAAAAAAAGAATCAAACTCGAAATCAATGTTAATGGGCAAATCTAACTAAAATTAAACCCAATGTTTATTAAATAAAATTAATTGTACTATTTTTTTAAACAAAGATTACAACCAAATACTTATAAAAGATACTTACCACAACTGAAAAACGAAAGAGAGAGAATGAAACTGAATTAAACATAATTAAGTAGAGAAACAGAATGGTTAAAAAGAGAATGAGAAAAACATAATTAATACTCCAAATGATATAAACAGAATAGTTACATAAGAGACCTAAATTAAACAAAATAAAGATAGGTTTCCGAAAATGAGTACATGAAAATTGATTTTAGAAACCCATTCAGAAACCCATTTTAATAATTGTGCTGGTTCATTTATCATTTTCATATTTTTGGAATAAAAACCATTCAAAAACACATTTAAATCTAACCCATTTTAAAAGATCATTACATGAAGATGAGTTTCTAAAATCTAAACCATTTCAAAAAATCATTACATGAAATTCATGGTTTTTCCTCACCTCATACCCAACATCACCTTTGCCTCAAACCAATCAATTGACCTGCCTACTAAAAAGAAAAGAAAAGAAAAAGGGAATAGTTAGTTTGTATGCTTTGTAGGTGATTGATAACATGCTGGTTATTAAGTGAGGATAGAGAAAAGTGAAAAATATAAGGAATAAAAAAGGCGAACATGATCTCTTGTTATTAGAGAGAGAAAGGAGGTTAACCAATGAACCGTATCTAAAAATAATCTCAAAACACATACAAAGTTTGAACTATCCATCACGAAAATATAATTCTAATTACTTTCACAAAATTCAACATATTACTAAAACCAACATCGAAAAACTATTCGTAGTATGATGTGTTTTTGTGCTCGAAACTTTGGTACAACAATTATGTTAAATAAACACACAAAAAATGTGGACAAAAGAACAATGCATACAACAACACACCTATAAAAATAACACACATACAATAACACACATGAAAAAGAGTAAGATATGAAAGGAAACTACCATCCATGAACCTCAAATATCCAAGTAGATCATTTTCGGAGAACTTTATTTTTTTAACACAAAAAATAAAATAAATACAAAGTGAATAGCTTAAACAAAAAAGGAAAAGTCATCAATCACCAAGAATTTGCCCACAACCTTTAAGAGGGCACTTCACCAACATTAAGGGTTGAAATTGAAACCACATTCTTCTTCACTTATGAGGTATCATTATGCATAATCATCCAATTAAAAGAATAAAGCAAGTTTAAACTACTTCAAGCGTAAAGTAAGTTTACAACTAACTAATAACATAGATGGTCTACTGAATTAATTTAGTTCCAAAACCAAATAGTTACAAGAAAAAAAAAATGGCCAATCAGCTTAAAACTGACTTTTGTTACTGTAGACCTCTTTACTGGTTTTTTTTTTTTTTTTACAAATTCTTTCTAAACCTCATTGAGCCAATTTCAGCATTGTTGATAGAGTCTTACAAAAAAATTGGCAAAGCTGAAAGTATAATTTTTTATTTTTTTTTTTTATCACAACTTACAATCCTCACTCTGAAAGTAAAATAAAAAATGAGAGGAGAAGAAGAAGAAAGAAAGAAAGAAAAGGAAATAAAAAAAAAAATAATAATAATAAAAAAGAAGAAGAAGAAGAAGAAAGGAAAGAATAGGCTCAGCTCCTGTAAAAAATAACAGACTATATTCACCCAATGAAACTAAAATATATTGAGTTAAGAGTCATAGGAGTAAAGAGAAGGGGAAAAAAAATTGACTCTAACCCATCCAATCAAAATTTTAATTTATTATAATCACATTTGTTTGTCACATCACATCTATTTTAAAATCAATATACAATTGTGCCTACAGTGTCTAAATTTTATAAGCACTGGTAGAGTTATAGGGTGTGAAAAAAATAATAGGCAAAGTGATAGGTAGTTGTTTCAAGAAAAGAAACTCAATAAATAAACTTCTAGTTCCCCAAACAAAAATCTAAAATTGTGAAGAAAAAAAAAAGGCTCACTTGTTCAATGGGTCGTTGCGCCATTACTCTCCATTTCTTGAAACAATCACTAATAGACCCACATGACACTTCCATTCATTGTATAACCTGAATTTTTCAAGTCTAATCAAAACAAAGTAAAACATCTTGTTTTTGAAAAACAATAAAATCAAACATAAAGGCATTGGATTGAATAAATCCTAATTGTCAAAAGTGATAGGTAGGACAAATGTCTTTTCAAGATTCAAAAACTGAGCTGCTTTGTTATATAGATTGGCTTATTTAGGTCACATTACCTCTGTACATTTTTTTCGTAATAAGCCAAAAAAATTATAAGCCACATATAAACTTGACAAAACACAACCTACAGGTAACATCAAATAAAAGTTTAACAACAATACTAATATGATGAAGCATCAAGGGTTTTATAGTCTTGAATCATATTAATATTATAATTGTTAAATGAATAAATAATAAATAAAAATACTTCAAGAGCCATATCAGTTGATAAGAATTTTATTCAAGAATTATCCTGGGACTAAAAAAAATTGCGATGTCAACGGTTTGAAGACTGTTGAACCTCTTTTAAAATTAAAAAAAAAATTACTTTTGTGACAAAATAAAAAACTCAGCATCTCACCAAAAAAGAAAAAATAAGAAAGAAAGAAAAATAAGCATTTATGTGAGAAGAAGACATTACCAAAAAGCAAAATACATAAAAATAATATAGCGAATGACCTGTGCCTAAAGGCACTCCCCAACTAAAATGAAGCACAAATTATCAACATCTGATATGTCCTTAAACTCACTGTTAGCCTCATACTCCATTTTTAATCGTCAAACAACCCTCAAAGATTCAATTTTCCCAAGAACATCAAATTAAGGATATTAATGCAACAAAGTTCACTCTAAATGCTTAACAACAAAGTCCAAAACAAAGGAAAAAATAAATAAATAAAGGAAAGAAAAAATGAAAAGAAAAGCAAGAAGACAAATACAAATCTGAATAAAGGAGCTCTCATATGATCTAAACAACAATGCTAGGAATACAGATGTATAAAAACAAACCCAAAATAGAATTGTAAACAAACACCAAATCAAAATCAAATTAGAAAACAAAGGCACCTAAGGATCTCATCACAGCTTGAGTTGAAGATAGAAATGTTTTTAGAGATCTATTAGTTGGCATAATGGGAAAACGAAAAAACCAAAAAAGGAAAAGCTCATTATGTAATGAAAGAGGCACAAAAATAGTGAAAGCAAAAATTAGAAAACCTAGACAACAAAAATTAGACTTTGATGAGGCAGTGGCTAGGAGGAAGGGGCAAAGCTAAGGAGGGGTTGAGAGATCTCTAGAATCTGAAATGGGTGAAATGTTAAAAAATAGACCATTGGATTAAATTAATCTAGACCATCCAAATTGCCAGATAGGACAAATAAATTTTTAAAATCAGTCTTGGAAATGGACCGTGGATGAAAGGGAGAAGCAAATACTACCCTTCCTTGTTACATAGAATTTTCTCTAAAACTAAATATTTTGTTTTTTTTCAAATTTATTCCCCCATCGCATTGCCACCACGTTCTTTGTCTTTCCCTCCCTTACCGCACACCCTCTCTACGTTACCAACAACTTACCAAATCCATAAAGATAGAAATTCAATAAAACCAAAGTAAACCAACTAATGTGCTGAAGAAATTTAAAAGCGCATCAACTAATAAAAAATCAAAAACATCAAAATCAACAACCAATAAAAATAATGATTGATTAAGTATAATATGAAAAGTAGATGTCAATGAATACCTTCAATTATTTGGATGATCTCGTAAAAGCATAATCAGAATTACTTCAATTATTTCCTGCAGAATAACGCAAAAGATCATATAGAGGGATTCCATTCTAGAAAACCATGTACAACAGATTATGAATGTGAAAATGCAAATCAATAAAATGTATTGTTAATTACTAAGAAGTTGTCATTTAAATACGCAGGAAATATTGTGAAGTAGGCTTGGGAATTATTGAACGAAATAACCAAAAATGTAGTTAGGAAATAAACAACAGTACAGGAGTTACTAAAATGATTGTGATTCACTTTAGCCATATAAGTCCTCTTCTTGTTATAATGCTTTTAAAATTACATTAACCTCAAATTTACAAACAGATTTCATGAGTATTCAAATGATAAAAAATATACATAGGAAAAAAATAATGAATCACATAAAAAAAATATTCTTACAAATAGTGATTATATTAGAAACCTTGAAAATTGTTGACCTTTAGCAAGAAGAAATCAAATTTCAGAAATAGATTTAGAAAAAAATCCACAAAATCATGAATCACATAAAAAATATTCTTACAGATAGTGATTATATTAGAAACACCAAAAATTGTTAATCTTTAAGCAAGAAGAAATCAAACTTCAAAAATTGATTTAGAAAAAACCCATACCTAATTTTCATACCTTTGACATAGCTTCACTATTATACGACCGAAGAACCAAGGGACATTACAAATTCTCCTATAATACAAATTAAATAAGAAAATAGATTAAAAAAAAAATTATATCAGTAATAGGAATGGTTACAAAAAATACAAACAGATTTCATAAACCACGTAAAAAGTATTCAAAATTATACAAACAATGATACTACAAAGAACAAAAATTGTCCCAGATTTTTCCTTTGTTGAACACCCAATTCAAAAACACCATTGTTCCCCTTTTGCAGTGGCTCCATTCGGTGGATTTGGATTTGGAGGGTTTGCAGATCGGACTCTGCTTTTTGGATAATGGAGAGAAATTATTTACCTCTGTGGCTCATCTCCATGACGCCAGTTGTAGAGCTCAGATTCGGCCTTCTTAAGGACGATCTCAGAGAGGGTGGCGGGGCCAACGGCAAAGTTGAAGACGCAATCTTGGGATTCGGAGGCGGTGGAGGGGCGATCTTGGAGCAGATGATTGAGATGGGTTTATCGGGGCGGTTCAGTAGGAAGGCATTCAGGTGGGTTGTGGTGGTTGTGGAGTTGTTGAAGAGGTTGAGATTAGGGTTTGGGGTTCGATCGCCGGCAAGGGTTGGCTCTGATAGGGAAGCACAGGACTGGGCTCCGATGGAGGTAAAGAGAGAGAGAGAGTGTGTGTGTGTGTTCAAAATTTGAAAACAAAGAGAGAGGAGAGGAGTAAGTGTGTGTGTGTGAGAGAGAGAGGGTGTGTGTTGAAAGAGATGAGAGTGAGATGCTTTCAACCCTTGAATTGAATTAATCTAATGGTCCATGTTTTGACAAAGGCAAAAAAGTCCCATCAGGAATAAAAACCAGAGCTGTTTTGTTATATAGATAGACAACATATCATTCAAACGCCACCGACTCTCTCTCCCTCTTTCTCTCAGAAACCACCGACTCTCTCTTCCTCTCTTTCAGAAACCCTAACTTTCTTATACTCATCGTCGTCGTGTGTTGGTGTTACTACTACTACTACTACTACTACTACTACTACTACTACTATGGTGCTGGAAGGAGATGAAGAAGAGCCCTTATACGGGTCAGAGTCTGATTGGGTCGAAGCCCTAACTAGTTGCGATCATTTGGCTTCGTTGGCTTTCGATCTCATTCACATTCCAACCCCAGATTCTCACTGCAACAGGTCCGCAAACGCCTCTTCCTTAAACCCCCTACTAAACCCTAATTACTCACTCACTCGTGTATATATATGATTTAGAAAACCTCAATTGGTTTTTATTGTAGTGATTTTGGGTGGCAATTACTTTCATACTCTTTTGAAATCTGGAGTTTGTGCTTATACACGCCTGTTTGGTTGCTGGAACAAAAAAAAAAAAAAAAAAAAAAAAAAGAGAGGAACATAGAAGAAATGGATCATAATAAATTCAATTCATTCTTGTGAAATTGTTCAACAGAGTTAGTTTAGTGTTTTATTTAATTTTGACATCAATGGTATGTCTAATTAGACCAAGCAAAGATCGATCCTGTTTTTCCATAAAACAAAATCAAATTTTATTCAAACAAATTAATTTGGGATTACCATTTGTTGTTGTCAGACTCAAAGCTAGTTAGAGGAGCTAATGTGTGAACCAATTTGTAAATTCTTTCTGAATTGATTTAAGAATACAAGGCTTGTTATATTGAGAGAGGTTACATACATATTTTTTCATATGGTTTGAGGATCAATGCTTGTTCCATCATCAATTTTACTGTTAAATTTAAGTTGCCTTATTATTATTATTTTTTTTCTAATGTTTTTATTGTTTGATACTAGCATAGGATTTTTCGTCAAATTGTTCTGCATTTTTCTCTGTGCAGATTTTAATCAATTGATGCTTACATTTTTACAGATTTTTAATCAGTTGATTCCTTTGCTGTAATGCTCCATAGCTTAATCTTAGCTAATTCATGTAGCAAGTGACAAAATTCTATGGAATGCTATCAATTGATGTTGTACAACAGCAAATTGAACATTAGTATTCGCAAGAATTGCACCAAGCCACCGCCTGAGAGATCATTGCATGAGTACACCAAGGCACAAGCCACCTTTTTCCAGAATTGCCAAGTTTTTTTTTTTTTTTTTGTGTGAATGATTTTTTTGACTTTTTCGGCTCTTGTATTTTAGTGTTGAAACTTATGGGTTTTTTAGGGTGCCCACGATTTGCCCGCTAATTTTGTTGCTTCTTTTTAGTGTATGATAAAAATTGGTTATTTCAATTATCATGGAATGGTGGCTACTACGGAACACACATAATTCAGTTGAATCTGCTGCCATTTGGGAGGTCGTTGTAAACTAGTAGGTAAAGGACATTGGTCTGTTTGAGAATAACTTTGATGGAATTTATTTATAAAAGTAAAAATTAATTACAACAGAAGTTGGACGTACAATGGGTTGTAAGTGAAATTACTAAAAGAACTGATGCCTTAGATATATTAGTTAGGGGTGAAGAAATAACCTCGTGAACCGAACACACCGTCCAGGCAGACCGGTTTTCGGTCCATTTTGTATGTTCAGATTGGTCTGTGAGGTTTCCTTTTCAAGATTTTTTCTGCCTGCGGTTCTGTTGTTGGTTTTACACATTTGAGGCCAAACCGGACTGGTTTAATAAACCCTCCCTCAACATGTTTCATCCTAGTTGTCCACTGGTTTTCATCACAGCCGTCCATCTCTTCTCCACATGCCCTTCATCAAATATTATTTCTATTTTATATTTTTTTCTATAGAGTCCGGATCCTCGGCCGCCATTCTCGGCCGCCCTTCCCAGCAGCGCCCCAAAACGACGTCGTTTTGGGGCAAATTTTCAACCAAAAAAAAAAAAAAAGCCAAAACCAGAATTTGGGCTCTTTCTCAAACAGAGTTGTATACAATACAGTATATCCTCTCTGAGTCTTCAAGATTTCACCTAAAATATAGGGTTTTACACAGAATTTTATCTAAAACAGAGTTTTATACAACATATCCTTCTGGGTCTTCAAGATTTCACCTGAAACATAGGGTTTTATACAGAAATTTTCAAGACCCATCTCAAACAAAGTTCATACAGTATATTTCTCTCTAGAAATTATGATGATGGTGATTGATACCAACAAGAATGGGTTGTGATTGGAAATGAGAGTAGTTTAAATTTGGGCAAATTCAAATGGAAGAAAGAGGAGGATTTGCTTACCACTTGGGGAAGAAGGTATTGAATCCTTGTTTTTTTTGACCTGTGCTTTTGATTGGTGGGATGTAGGATTTGGAGGGCGGCGGATCTGCGGCGGAGGACGATGGTTTGGAGGCTTGCTTGGCGGTTTCCGAAGATCCGGTGAGCATTTGGACGAAGGTTGTTGGGTAGGGGTTGGATTCAGATCTGGAGAGAGGGGGTTTTGGGGTGAGAGGAGGGGTTTGAGAGTGGAGGACTCCATTGCTGTTGGTGCTGCTGGTATTGGGGGAGTTTGTGGGAGATGGGTTTGATCGAGATGGTGGCTCGTCATTGGTGGCTCGATCAAGATCGCGAGAGAGAGATGGCTCGTCGTTGGTGGCGAGATCAAGATCGCGAAAGAGAGAAAGAGAGAAGGGGGCTCGCGAGATCAAACCCACTCCACCGCTGGTTTCTTTCTTCTTCACCCTTTCTGGGTTCTGGTTTTGGTTTTTTTTTTTGGAAAATTTGCCCCAAAACGACGTCGTTTTGGGGCGCTGCTGGGAAGGGCGGCCGAACATGGCGGCCGAGGATCCGGACTCTTTTCTATAACCCGGGCATGCCCTAAATTTATAGGTTTACGTGTTTTATGCTTTTAAAAGTAAAGAGTATGTCCTAGACTCATAGGTCTTCGTAGTTAGTATAGGAAAGATTAAAAATAAATAAATAAATAAGTTAGAGGGATTTTGAGGCAAAGATTATGTGAAATTGGTCCTTTTTCTTTTCTTTTTTTTGCATTTGCTTTGTGTACTCACTGGTGCAGCTGGGTTTGATTATAGTTATGTTAAAAATATTTGTGGAAATTTTTTTTAGTTTACAAAGTTGAATTCAAAATTTAAATAAATAAAAAAATTGAAGTTGCTTGGTTATTAAGAGACGAAACATTGTCACGGTCCAAAATTTAGACAATTAAATATTGAATTAGGACTAAACCCCAATTAATATTCCATCATCCAAATCCTAGGGGTGAAACAAAAAATCTAAACGCCAATCAAACCATCTACCATAATTTCATAACTAACCAATAACTCCAACATTAAAGTAATAATACGTAGTCAAAATAACTTAAATAATGTACGGTTACAAACCATGCCAAATTATCCTAATACTAAAGCCATACAAAAAATAATAAATACATAAATTAATATCAACCCTAAGCTTAAGAAAACAAAAGAAGTCCAAACGACAAGTCCAACAACTATAGTAATTCCACATAACCACCGTAGCCCCAACTAATCCTGCAAAGGAAGCTCGGATGCGCTCAAATAGAACGCACCCGAGTTGCCAAGAGACAAAACAGGTCAGTAAATAGGTATACTGGTATGAATACAAGATTTAACACCCACGTGTCCATCAGACACAAACAAAAGTACATTTAATTCTTGTTACGGGATAAGACAAGTAGTTCTAACCGCACCGAGACGAATGAGTAGTTTCCCAAAATACGGTGGCATTTAGTTTCTTGCCCGTACACAACGAAATATAAATTGAGTATAAATTAAACAAAATAGAAATAAAAATATGGTGGGTCAACCCTGCATAAAAAAGTTAGTAAAACCCACCATCCTGGAAAAAAAATAAAGTTAGTATAATTTAATCATAAATAACTTGCTGAAGAAGTATAAAATGCACTGTTTCATGTTTAAATAATTCAAATTGATCAAAACTCAAAGAACAAAAGTTGTACAGAATCAAATTTCCTAAAAGACAATGTAAACGAATTTAACAAAAACTGAACAGGGTGAGAGAAAAACTTTATAGAAGAACCTAGACGGAATTCAATTGACAAATTTGAAGCTGAAAACGAACAAAAACTGCCTTAAGATGATTTTTTTCGGAAAAGTTCAAAACATAAAAAGTGTGCAGAATAATGTTTTACTTCAGTTTTGCGAAACCAATAAAAATAAGCTTGTTTCGTGGGTTAAAACAGCCTCTAAAATCTGCATTGCCAAAATGAATTAAAACTACTATAATCAAGATCATCCGATTATAAGTTATAATCGATCTTTTTAATAAAAAGTCTAAACACAAAAGTTGTCTAGAATCACGTACACATGCCGCTGCTCAAATTTCATAATTTATCGAGGTCGTTTACTATTTTTTTTTAAGATGTACAAATCAATACAATTCACACTATAACAATAAACTTATAATTAAATTCTTTGTACCTTAACTCCACCATTTCGGCCTCCACTTCCGGCCTACACATATATCCCATGTGCCTCCCATATACCTAACACCGCTCCGAAGCCAAACTTGCATGGGGATATCGTCCCAAGTTTGACCTACACTCCCAAAATGGTTAGCATATACGATCGCGCGTAAATCAAAGCACTCATCTACTCATGAGAACGAGGCAACAATATACATATACAAAACATCACACTCATGAGAACAAACATAACAATGCCAAGCCTAAGGCATTCAAATAAATCTCATAATCCTCACTTTTTTTTATACACTCTTTCTCACCAACACTCAAATAAAATAATAATCCATGGAGTCATGGTGGAGTATAAGGAATTTACCTATGGGTTCCAAGTTTATTTTAATTTCATATAACCATGAGGGTGATTACAACCATAAAATAAAACCATATAAAAACCCTAAACGTGGCATACACAACTAATCAAAATAATTAAAATCAATCAATCAACTAAAAATCCTAAACCTTACCTACACAACTAAACAAAATAATTAAAATCAATCAATCATCTAAAAACCCTAAACCTTACATATACAACTGATCAAAATAATTAAAATCGATCAATCATCTACATACAAATATAAAATCAATTCAACATCAAATAAATAAAAATAAATAAATAAAAACAACGAATTAAATATAAATCAAGGGAAGTGGGTTTTGTACTCACTATATTTTTTTGAAGATCAAAGAATTATTTGAAGAACTAATGAAGCCACCAAAACAAAACCCTAAACTTTTCTTCTCCCCTTTCCTCTTTCTCCCACACACTGCCACAGACCCTCTCTTTTTCTTGATTTCTCTCTCTCTCTCTCTCTCAACTTGCCGCTACACACAGTCCTACTCTTTTCTTTGATTAGCTAATCCCTATTCTAACTTAATAAACTATTATAATATATTATATTATATAATACAACATAATTAATATATATAAATATAAATATAAGATTAAATATCCATATAATACGGGAAGAAGGTTTTTGAATGTTTGATGGGACTTTTGTTTATCTGTCAAAGTATGAACCGTTAGATTGGTTCAATCCCATGGTTGAAAATGTTTCACTCACTTGGACATTTCAATGGTTCAGATTTTTTGGGTGAATATCAATGGTTCAGATCAGTTTTCCATTTAGCTTTTAGATTCTCACATATTCACACAGATATTCTCTCTCTCTCTCTCTCTCCTTCTCATTTTGATTTCAAAATTTGAAACTCTGCTCTCTCACACCTCTTCTCCCACCACATATCTTTCTCTTTCCACCAAGCTTTCTCTCTCTGGTGGTGATTAGCTCGATGGAATATAGCACCGGTGGTGATATCTGGAATATAGCTCCATCTGCCTCAATCTCTGTCTCCTCTCTCACTACACAGCTCTAAGGTAGAAAGCTATCCTCCCTATTGTTTTTTGTTGTTTTTTTAAGGTGGTGTAAGAATCTAGGGTTTCCCCTCTCTTCTATTTCCGGAATATTGCTCCATCTGCCTCAATATCTTTTTCTATTTCTCCCCTTTCTATTTGGGTTTGCTCTCTCTCTCTCTCTCTCTCTATGTGGTTTGAGTTTTGAAAATAGGGGTAGAATTATGATGTTGTTTTAGTGATTAACCCTAATGAATTCTAGAATTGGGTATGTAAATGCTAGGTTTTGTTTATGGTTAGTGATTGATTTGCAAAAGAAGCACCTTTTGCCCCTGTTTTTATGATTTAATGATTTAATTCATAACTAAATTTCTGAAATATTGCTCCATCTGCCTCAATATCTTCTTCTATTTCTCCCCCTTCTATTTGGGTTTGCTCTCTCTCTCTCTCTTCTCTCTCTCTCTATGTGGTTTGAGTTTTGAAAATAGGGGTGGAATTATGACATTGTTTTAGTGATTAACCCTAATGAATTCTAGAATTGGGTATGTAAATGTTAGGTTTTGTTTATGGTTAGTGATTGATTTGCAAAAGAAGCACCTTTAGCCCCTGTTTTTATGATTTAATGATTTAATTCATAACTAAAGTTCCAAAAGTTTTGAGAAGTCTATTATGTATTCCATTTGAAGATGGGGAAAAAGAAAGAAAGAAAAACAACATGGCAGAAAAACAACCAAGGTGTAACGAATGAATGTAAAGAATGTAAAGACTGAATGTGAAGAATGTAAAGATTTGATATTTAATTCATAACTAAAGTTCCAGAAGTTTTTCTCTCACGTCCCCCCCTTCTATTTGGGTTTTATTTATTTTTTCTTTCTTCCTGTTTGGTTGCCGAGAAAGTGGCGGCAGACGTAGAGAAAATGAAATTTTGGTTGCTGTCATTTCTGGGTTTGGCTGAAAGGTTTGTTATGATTGTATTTTTATCAAAATTAATTTTTTTTTTATTGGGTTTTGTACTCAAGAACAAGTGTTGATGTTCTTAATTATTACAGTGGACCGGAGACAAATTCAACTATATTTAAATTCTGAATATATTTCTAAATAAATCATATTTATGAAGAAAGAAATGCCAGCTTCTTTTTTAAGTGTAACACATTAACCCCAATCATCCATTCAAGAGGGGTGTCTCTTAGTCTTAGATATGGATATCTCAAGGAGATGAAAAGAGCTTGAATTTATTGACTTTGTTCTTGGCTTTAAACAAGGTCCTTTGAAACTTTCTCTACTGATATCTACTATTTGCATTTTGTCTATTTCAGCTTCAGCACCAAAGAAAACAAAATGACTACTCTATGCTTATTCATTTTCTCAAAATTTTCCCTTCGCATACTATTTTTGATTTCATTATAGGTTATAGTCAAACTTTTATGTTTTTGTGTGTTGCAATTATATAGCATATTCTGTAATTTTTCCAGTAGAATGTTTGATAAAATACCTAAAATAGAGTCTCTTCTTTATTTCCTTCACTGTAGTTACCAAGTGGAAGCATAAGCTTGACTGCCTTCAGAGTTTTTGTGCTTTGAATTTGGTATGCTAACTCTCTCTATTTTATATCAAATAATACTTTCGTGAGATGCAGTTTGGCTTTGCAATATTTATGGCAAATGATGTCATGGCTTTGACCCATTTTCATAATAGGATGATGAAAGAACATGTTGTGGATGACTTTGACCATTTTAATTTGATCTTAATTTTGTTTTCTCCAATTGAACCCTGCTCCATAAATGTTTTGGTTAGCAGATTGGTTTTCCATTGTATATGGAATTTTAATGAGAATGTTGTGAGTGTTGGAAAAGGTCATTGGAGCTATTCCCTTCCCAAATTCGCATTTCATTTTTTATAATCTATTTTCAGCAATGGGGTATCTTTATAAAAATTCCATCCTTAAAGAAAAGGATGGTTGGGATAGCTAATTATGTTCTCTTACATATTTTTTGTACTCCTCCGATTGAAAATTAGGTCATAGTGTGTGCCTCTACAGCTTGCTTCTACTCTATGATAAGTTTTTGATTGGTCATGCTAATTTGGGTCTGATGAAAATGAGCAACCTTGGTTGTGATGATGAAGTTGATGTCATTACTAGGTTGTGAGCTACATATCAATTATGATAGTTAGAAAATTGGTGAGTACTCTATTGAATTTGTTAATTCTGTAAAACCCAGTGAAGGTTGACAAGTGCTACCGCTTGAGAAATCCCAATAATCAGTGTTATCAGTTTTTTTTTTTTTTGGGATTGCCTTCAGGCACGAGTTATATGGTAGGAGAGCTTAGGCATCATTCGCTTTACATTTATTTTTGCCCTTTTGCTGATGAAGAAACTTATCTTCATTTGTCATGTGTAATCACATGCATTGCACATCAATAAAACTTATCTTCATTTGGAACTATGCACTTCATTTTCAAGTGTAAATTTAAAACTTTGTCATGTGTATATGTGAAAGTAATTTGTGAATATACTAATACACTTTCTGAATATTTGTTTTGATAGCTAAAAGAAGTTTCTTTACCCATAAAGCGTCTTTTGACTATGTATAGTAGTGTAAGCACATACATTGCACATCAATAAATTTATATTGGTGCAAAGCTGGGAGTTTGAGGGCAAAATTTATACTATTTTTGGTTTTATCATTGCCAAATTTTGAAAATGATTGGTCAGGGCAAAAATAAATTTTATTATATCAGTTTAGTCTTATAGTTTATTTAATTTCAATCTAAATTTTGTTTTTATTGTGGCAGGGGGTTGGCTGCTGCCCATAAGCTAACCAAATGGATCCAAAGGGGTTGGTTTGATATTTTGCTTATGGTCATGTATTGGAAGCGAAATGAATATGAATGGGTGTAGGTGAAGATTAAAGAAGGTGATGGAGAGTTATCCTAAATAGCATCCAAAGTGGTAAACTCACATAAATTTTATAAAATTTTATATTCCACAGTTATCTTAATAGTTTAAATGGATTTTAATGTGTACTATTTGGGCGTTGTTTTTATATATTTTTTAAGGATGACACTTTTGCCAATTAAATTTTAAATTTTCTACTTTTAATGTATACTGTGACAATATGTCATGTTTCTAAATACTCCTATTTAGACTTTATATTCCTAAATAACTTTTTGAAATATGTCATGTTCCTAAAGTAATTTTGTTGTTTTAATCTTCTTTCTTATTCATGCTAAATACTCTACCACTGTTGGTTGGATATGAATCTATAGGAATTATAGCGATCCCGGTTTTCCCTTCCTTATTTACTGTATTCCGGACTCGGTTCCATTGATAGTTGTTGTTGTCTGTATTTCATTTCCGTCCTTTAATGCTTTGGATTGGAGTTTAAAAATGTCTTGGGCGTGTTTCAAACAGGTTGGTTGAGCTTTAGTCCCATTTCTTGTTGCCCAGATTTTTGGTGGTCCGCTCGAGCGGATCCCTTCGCGCTCGAGCAGAGTTTGCACACTTTCAGCATCTTATGCGTCTGCAAAAGTACTGTAGGTGTGTTTTTCACGCTCGAGCGGATTTCTTTACGCTCAAGCGGGTCGCGCTCGAGCGGGTATCCTTGCGCTCGAGCGAGTGTTCGATGTCTGTAAAAATATTGGAAGAGTGTAATCTACGCTCGAGCGGCATTCCTTTGCGCTCGAGCGGGTGGTGTTTTGCAGTTGTGTCTTGGCGCTCGAGCGGGTTTCCTTGCGCTCGAACGGGTCCAGTTTTTGTGTTTGATGCTCGAGCGTCCTATTCTCCGCTCGAGCGGGTCATACGTATATCAGTTGGCAGCTGGGTCATTTTAGATCACTTTTTCAACTCTCACTCTCTCTCTTACTTTTCAAAAACCTATTTTGAGAGTTTCTCTCACTACATTTCACCTTCTCTCTAAGGTTTGATCTAGTTTGAGTGATCTTCTACCTTAGTTCCTTTGCAAAGAGTGTAGAGCTTGGCTTGGGCTATCTATCAATCCGAAAATCTTGGGATTTGGAGCACTTTCGATTTTCTTCACCTTCTCTTTTGGGCTCCGAATTTGAGGTAGGGACAACTACTCACTTTTATGATATTTGACATAAACTTATTGTTATTTTGATGTAATGTTGAAGTTAGGTAATTGTGGGTGTTACGGTTTCAAATATGAAAAGAGGGGTTTTGTTATTTTGACCAATACACATAGGGCTGAGCAAGGAATCTGTGAAATCCGTAATCCGATCCAGTCCAATCCAATCCAATAGGTTTGGATTGGTTTTTTGAATCCGTGGTTTGGTTCCGGATTGAAAAATTAAAAATCCGTAGTTCACGGATTGGTTCCGGATTGAACCCCACGGTTCCGGATTGGAACTAATCCGGACCGTATACAAATAGTCTATATTTTTATTATACACCCTCCTGCATAATATCTTCTCTTATTTCATAAAAAACTTAAATCCAAGCCTAAACTTGCATATTATCTTCTTTTATTATTTTTGTTTGCTAGTTTTTAGTATTAATTTGTAATGGTCTAAATACTTATGGTGGAACTAATTTTCTTATGATTGTTTAAATTCTAAAACTGTTTGTCGCTATTATGAAAAGACATGTTGCTATTGTGAAACTAATATAGTACTATATTTATATTTTTATGAAATTAAAGTCTTATATATATATTTTTGTTATTTAATTATGTAAATCCGTGGTCCTAAACCGATCCAATCCGTGTTTAAATGGATTGGTTCGGTTTCATGATTTAAATGGATTGGATTGGTTCCAATTTTTCAGGATCCGTAGATAACGGATTGGTCCTGGTTTTACACCAATCTGGTCCAATCCGGACCATGCTCACCCCTAAATACACATGTGTTTTGGGTCTTAAAAGAGGGTGTTGATGTTATTTGTTAATATTGGGACCTTTGGGGTCAATGTTGAGAAAAATGGGAAAAGCCCTAATCTATTATTAAGAATTAATTTGTATAATCAAATTGGGAAAGTATGGGAATATGAAATTGAGTTGAAAATAATGAAATTGGCTCATTATGAGGTAGAATGGTGGAGTTGGATTTATTAATCACCCACCTTGGAATTGTTGATAATTTATCTGTTGGATGTAATTATTATCTGTTTATAAATAATTGCTTTGGGCTAGCGGTGGAGGATAGTCTTGATTGTTGTAGACACTGCATGATGATTAGGTGAATTGAAACTAATCTGTTGAATATGTCATTGAATATGGCGGT
Source organism: Camellia japonica (assembly GCA_030407325.1). Classification (NCBI taxonomy): domain Eukaryota; kingdom Viridiplantae; phylum Streptophyta; class Magnoliopsida; order Ericales; family Theaceae; genus Camellia; species Camellia japonica. Next base: position 25,734,581 of record JAPPVO010000024.1, read on the forward strand.
TGGAATAATACATCGAATCTGTGTATTGATTGATGGTGTATATGATAATTGTTTATATACATTGTTTTGTGTGGGAGGAGATAGGGGATGTACTCCGCGGTTTAGGGGAAGATAGGGGATGGACTCCTAAACTGGATGTTATTTGGGAGGAGATAGGGGATGGACTCCATTGATACAGCGAATTTGTGTATCATTTATGAAGTATGGAAGTGTTTGAATATGGCATTGATACAGCAAATATGTGTATCTATTGTAAATTATGGAAGTGTTTTGTTATGAGTTATAATCTCATTTAAATTGTTGATATTGGAAAGGTTTTAACATGAGCCGTAGTCTCATGAGAATTGTTTGGCCAGGTTCTGAGCCATGTTTATGAATCGAAATTTGTTAAGTAAGGGAAAATGGAATGAAACATGGACATATGTGTCATGGAACTGAAATGTGTTATGAGTTGAGTTATATGAGTTAAACATTTATCGATTGCTCATGTTTTAGTCATTGTTCATATTATGTTTAGCATATCTCTACTGGGCGTTGGCTCACCCTATATGGGACATCATTTTCAGGTACAGGTGATATGCCGCCTCCAAGGACTTAGCTTGGGAGGTTTAGAAGCTGAAGGCTTACTTTTGTAATTATTTTGTGTATTACAAGTAATTCAAGCCAAGGGCTTATTTTATGTTTTGAGTTAGTACTCTCATTTTTGTAACCAAGTGTTGGCTTGGAAAGTTGTAAGCCCGTAGGGCATTTACTTTTGTTGTCAACATGTGATACCTTTGGGTTAAATACTCTGATGAATGGAAATATGTTTATTTCTCCTATCTTTACGGATGTCACGAATGTATGGTTTATGGGTTTATGGGTTTATTTTGAGGGCATTACAACTTGGTATCAGAGCGTACCGGGTTCGAATACTTTGGATACGCGGGAAGTGGTTAGTACCACAATGGGTTTGTCTCGCTTGTTAGAGACTTAAGTGTAATGTTATATGCTTATGTGACTATATGGGTATGGGATTTAGTTTCTAGGATGTTGATTGGATCCATGGGTTTCTGGGAGTCCTGTTGGAAAAGCACCTGATCAATGCTGTTTCTAACTAGAATTCTAGCAACGCCTCGGGACTGTCATTATCCGGAAATGAAATTCGTAAGTACTTATGTGATTATGTGCTTAAGTGGAATGAATTACAGTTGTCCACTGCATTAGGATGTGAGTGTTATAGCTTCGGCACATTTATGAATGTGCTAACATTCCTGTTACCTTTATTAGGATGTCAGGACAAGGACGCGGAGGTAGGCGTGGTAGGCAAGAGATGCCTATACCAGATGAGATTCCGGCACAGCAAGAGGGTGTTGGTCAGGCCAATGTGGCCGAGCTAGTAGGACAGCAGGCCATGGGCGCCTTAGCCCGCGAGATGGCAGGAGCTTTGACGGAATCTATGGGCATTCTCAGGGCTGAGAATCAAGCCCAGGCCCATGTAGTTGAGGCAGGGCCTTCCTTTCTGAAGAGGGAGTTCTTCCGGTCTAATCTGGGTGAGTTTGTGGGCGATCCGAAAGAGCCACTTAAGGTTGATGAGTGGCTTGAGCAGATGACGAAGACGTTTGAGATGCTTGGCATCGAAGACGGGGCTTTGAAGGTGAACTTGGCGTCTTTCCAATTGAAGGGAGATGCGGGTCAGTGGTGGAAGTTCATGAGCGGTCGTGTTGGTGATACTTGCGAGGCCTTTGTAGATGCTTTCCAGGAGAAGTTTTTGTCTCCGGCTGTTAGGGAGAGGTTGAGGGACCAGTTCTGTCAGCTCAAGCAGCTGAGTATGCCAGTGGCCGAGTTTGAGGCCGCATTTACCAGTTTATCCAGGTTTGCAGTTGAGCTTGTGACGTCTGAGGAACGTCGTTGCATTGAGTTTAAGAGGAAGTTGAGACATGGGCTCAAGACCAGAGTTTGGGGATCCATGACCCGGGAGTATGGGCGCCTTGTGGATGCCACGACCCATATGGAGATTATGATGCAGGAGGAAGAGAAGAGGATGAGGGGCTCCAAGAGGAGTCAGGATGGCCAGGGAGATGGTCGGAGGTAGAGGGGTTCTAACCCTCAACAGTCCCAGGGTGCTTTTGCTAGATCGACCTTTCCAGTGCCGAGTGCCGGTTCTGGAAGAGGCAGTCAGGGAGACATTACTTGTTACAAATGTGGTCAGTTGGGCCACAAGTCTCCAGTTTGCCCGCAGAGGGAAGGAGGTCAAAGAGCAGCTTCATCTTCGGCTCGACCTCAGAGCTAGAGTCATGGCAGAGGCCAGCCGTTCTCTTGCTACCAGTGTGGTCAGGCGGGGCACCTGAAGAGGTATTGCCCGCAGTTGAGTGGCACATCTGGTGCGTCTGGTTCGAGGCAGACGTAGAGTTTTCAGCCAGCACAGTCAGTTCAGGCCTCGAGGGCCAATCATGGGGCTTTATCGTCTTAGTCTGTGCAGCAGTCTTTTGCTCCGAGAGGTGAGCAAGTAGACCAGAGACCTTTAGGGCGCCTATATGCTGTTACTACGCAGGATCTTGTACCGGCTCCATCTGTTGTGAGAGGTACCTTTTTGTTTTGTAACTCGGTTGCCAATGTGTTGATTGATACGGGTGCATCCCATTCCTTTATATTTGCTGCATTTGCATCTGTTTTGGAGTTGGAGTTAGCACAGTTAGCATCTCCCATTTGTGTTGTATCACCTATTGGGGGTGAATTGATTTTGAAGCAGGGGTGTAGAGGCTGTGATATAGAAGTCGCCGACCGCCGGCTTCCATTTTCTTTTGTAGTTATGGCTATGTCGGGTTTTGATGTGATTTTGGGTATGGACTGGTGTAGACGTCCCCGAACGCCCCGGGAGGGTTGAGTCTCCCGTTCCGTTCGTTTCGGGCTCACTACAGTTCAAGGACTCTAATTGTCACGGTTCTTAATCTGAACCAAAGAGTCCAAATCCGGCAAATCGTTTTGAGAAAACAGATTTTTGAAAGAAGTGCCAAACATGGACTGCTTTGCCAGATACAGAGTCGCCACCTAAATATTTTATTTTTGGGAAATTTAGGAAACCCTGACTTGTTGCCTAAGGCCACGTGTCCGTCATCACAAAGTTGCCTCGGCTCGGGAACTTGGGTACGATTAGGGAAGGTCACTTCGTGAGCACCCCCGCTCGCCCGATCAAAGATCGGCCTCTACTAACCATGATATCGAGTTTTGAAAACCTTCTGCATTCTTATTCCGGTTATTAGCCTAGATTTATTATGTGATGCGCACGGCATACAAGTATAGATCGGGTCGCCTGAATTGGAACAAAACATTTCATGTTTGTTTTTGAAAGATGGTTTGCTACTCGCAAGTAGGCTTAAAATGCAGATTTTGCCACCCTCGGGTGGGCTTAGAAAAGATGGTTTTGCCACTATCTAGTGGGCTTAAAACTCACAGTCAATGCATTGTTCCAATCCAAATAACCCAACCTTCACCCACAGGCATTCAGGCAGTTATATCACATAAGCAAATAGCCTCATGGTAAACATGCTATCATGGCAGTCATTCACACACATGCAAGGATGCTAAAGCATAAAAACTTACCGAGTACTCCAAGCCAAAACAGAAGCTAATTAGAAATCCATGCATGATCCTAACTATACCGAAATGCCTAATGCAACACATGCAAAAATGCAACTATAGCAGGCTCGGCTATTCTAAACATGGCATATGGAATGCTACAGCTAACATGTATTCAACTCGGAATTGAAATACAAATGCAGTTAGTATGATGCGCCGAGCCCGGTGCATGCAAAACAGATGAATGAATGCAAACATGCTATCATACTGTATGCTAATTGAAACGTGCCCTAATCTAACCATCATAAGCTGGTAAATAAAAGGAAGAGAAAGATGTGGGGTTGGAAGACATACATCACACGCACGCACACTTATTACAGTTGTGCCCTCACTCGGAGGGTCCAAATAAATAATATACAGTCCCAAATGAATAATTTACAGTCCGAATAAGTACAAGATTCCTAATTAATTAACAAATTAACCAAGGAATGAAATAAATAACACGCAAATCCATGGACTGCCTCAGCTCTGTTCCAAATGATGAATGATGCATGCTCGGGTTGCTTGGCGCAGAAATCCATTGCGACGCCCCAATTAGCCTCTGTTTATAATTAAGCCCGGAATGTTGCGCGAAGCCCCAAAAGATTGTCGGTTTCCGATTTGCTGTAACAAAGAGCAGGAAAGGGGCATGGCAATGTATTTTCACATATGTATGCTTGACTACTCTTCAGGAAGCGTAGTCTTCGATCCTCGTGCCACCAATCACGCATATCGATGCATGATGGCCGAGGAGTCGAATTGCACGACTTAATATGAAATGAATGCACACATAAACACAACAAGACCGAGACTCCATCATGGATAATCTGGAGTGTCGGTGACTGGGAATTAAGACACGTTCCGTCACTCGGAGTACGAAACGTATCTCGTTTCCCGTGCCCGAGCTAACTCCTATCCCAAACACAATGCAATATGCATGACATGCATGAATGCAACTAAGATACAACCTAACATACACAATGCTATGAAATGGCATACACGATGCACGAGGTAACATGGCATACACAATGCGCTAACATACAACCTAGCATACACAATGCCATGAAATGAAATGGCATACACAATGCATAGTGGACTTACACCAACACGAGTGGACCTCAGCCACACTCACATAGGAGGCCATTAGATGGAAATGAGACACTCGAGATGCATGCACACGTGCACGCGAACCGAGGACCGAATCTAAGGCACGAATGCCACTCTACCAAAGCATGGTAAGGCATGGAACATGATATGCAAACAAGCAAATTTTAGCACTAAAACATGATGCTAAACAGCCCCGAAACATGGCAATATGGCACCCGATGCTTGAGGTGAACCCCGAAACTCGAAACTAGGCATACACAATGACCTATAGCTATACAAAGCATGCATTATTTGATCATGAAGCATGAAGACAGAACCAAGGCAGTCCCAAAACATGAACATTTCTAGTTCAAAGCATGGCCAAAAGATGCTAGCAAGATGGCCTAAAATAGCATGCGATTTTGACTATCAAACATGGATTACATGGCACGTATATGAAGCACATGGAATCTCACTAAACCAGAAAAAATCAGTGAACTAAACATGCCAAAATACGCCCAAATACACATGTAAAGACAGCCAACACATGCACAAATGAGGGGCTCCTTTAGAGGGCCATGCAAGGAGTTATTAGGCACATACAAGATAGACATGTGGCAGCCCCAAATCAACTTTGAAAATCAAATATGATAGTCTTAAAACTCACCAAATTGACCTTGAAATGTGACTTCGAAACGTGCAAGATAGGGTCTCTTTGGAAGGCCAAAATGACCACCAAACAAGTCAAGGTGAGAGGGGGTCACCCCCCTCTGATTTGGAGGCTCCAAACAGCATCAAAGCCACTAGAAATCCACTAGATTCCAGTGGCTAGAAGGTCAAACAGGGCATGCAACAAGGGCTAGGGTGTAAGGCTCAAAATAGGAGGGAATCAAGTATACAAGGAAGCATGTGACCTCAAATAAGAAAATTCCCTTAATCAAACATGAAGATGATGTCAAAACAAGGATTTTTCCAGTTTATGACAAATCTCAAAAGTGAACACAAGTAGGGCTAATCTATCATGCAAAAATGGCCCTAAAAGAGAGAATAGAGATAAGGGACAGCATCTGGCACCAAATGGTAAGGATCCCTTCAACAAAGTTGAAGAGGGGCTCAAAACAAGTCACTTTACAGTTTACATCAAGCCACGAAAATAAACACAAGTGAGGCTAAACTATCATGCAAGAAAAAGGCCTAAAAGAGAGATAAAGAGACAAGTGGTAGCTGCTGGCCTCAAACAGAGGAGATCCCTTCAACAATGTTGAAGAGGGGATCAAAATATGATATTTTACAATTTATGACTAAGTCCAAAACAGCTCAAAAATAAGCCTAAAATATTATGCAAAAAAAGGCCTAAAAGAGAGTTAAAGAGGCAAGTGATAGTAGGAGACCTCAAACAGCAAGAGGTCCTTGATCAAACATGAAAAGAAGCTCAAAATATGACTATTTACAGTTTGGGTCGGAGCCCAAATATACTTGCAAGTATGGCTTATAAATGAACCAAGAAAAGACTAGAAAATGAGGGAAGAAGACTCACCCTTGTAGAGCAGCAACACAGCAGCTTTTGGACCAAGAAATGGTGCTCTTAACCTCTGAAAAACAGCCTCAAGTTGCTGGAATGGAGTGTGGAGGAGTTGTGCTATGGCTTGTAGTGTAAATGGTGCAAGACTTTTAGGGTTTTGAGGCTTGGAAGAGAGGGAGAGGGAGAGTGTATGCAAGAGCTCTAAACCAAATATTGTAACCCCCTAAAATGGAGCTAGAGGGTCTGGTTTTATAGAGGGAGGAGTGGAGGAAAAAGGGAGGAAAATCAAATTCAAATTCCCCCCCCCCAAAAGACCCCCTTCGGATACAAGATCTGGGTGGGAAAGGAGGGTGCAGCTGTAAGGAACCAGCTGAGGGGAGCATGGCCAGCCAGGTTCAGGTGGCCGGCCGGCTACCTCCCCTAGCCAGCCGGCCAAGTTCACAATGGTCAATCAGAGAAAGCTGGCCGGCCACCCATATTGGTGGCCTCCCATGTGTGCACAACACAACCATGTGGTCAAAACCCAGAAAAAGTGAACCAGGAGAGAGAAAACTCAACTTTTCAGAGGGGTTCAAAAAGGTCAGGAACAATTGCTGGCCGGCCATGACATATTGGTGGCCTCCCAGGTGTGTACAACACAAATATGTGGTTGATGGCCCAAGAAAGTGGCCCGGGAGTGGTCAACACTAGCTTTCTAGCGAGAAAAACGGGCGACGGAGAGCGATGAAGGAATAAAGCTGGCATTCAGGACAATTGCTGGCCTCCCACCCTTCTACAAGCTTCCTAACAATGAAAATGAGGTCCCTGCCAAAAATGAACTCAAACCGATGTAAAACGAAGGTTCGGGGGCCAAAACGCACGGCCCGGGGCCCCGAAAACTGACTGTTAAGCACCGGAGGTGGCGTTTGACCACAAAGTTGATCTCTCAAGCCACAGTGTCCCTCAAAAGGGAGGAAATAAGATGCATGCCAAAAACCGGAGCAAACGGAAATGGTTAAGCGGTCCCGAACTGAGGCACACGGCCAACGACTCCGAAAAATCAGAAACCGGGCTCCAAACGGGAAAAATGGCCTACGACCATGAAACATAGCCTACGGCCACTGAGAGATGATCTACGAGACCTCTCCCCCCCTTCAGGAAGAGAAAACGGAGAAAACGGAGCCTGGTTCGCAAACCGAGGCAAGGCACAAAAGAGTCCGGAAGTCTGGAGTCAAGGCTCGCAGCCGAGACTCTGAGACCTCTGAACGAGCACGATATGCAGCATCACCAAGCGCTCAAACAGTGACGTCTGAGTCTTAAGGTCGGCCAAAAAATAGGGTGTCTACAACTGGTTATCGTCATACCGGGCTGTTATTGATTGTTACCACCAGAGGGTCACTCTATGTACCTTAAGCGAGGATTGTTTCCATTTCTTGGGGGATCGGGTTGGTAGTGTTTTGCCACCGGTGTATGATCCACGAGGGCGGAGTGAGCTTAGTGGTCTTCTCGCTAGCTTTATGAGTAATGAGTGTAATGAGACCAGGATTGAGTTGCCGAGAGTGGTTTGCAAGTATTCGGATATTTTTCCCGAGGACCTTGTTAGTTTGCCACCACATCGGGAGGTTGAGTTTTCTATTGATTTAGTGCCCGGCACGGCGCCGATTTGTATGGCATCTTATCGTTTTGCCCCAGCCGAGTTGAGTGAGTCGAAGATTCAACTCCAGGAATTGCTAGATAAGGGCTTTATTCACCCTAGTACTTCGCCGTGGGGAGCACTAGCCCTCTTTGCTAAGAAGAAAGATGGTGCCTTGAGACTTTGTATCGATTATCAGAAATTGAATCGGGCTACGGTTAAGAACAAGTATCCTATGCCCCGTATAGATGATCTGTTTGACCAGTTAAAGGGGTCCCGTTGTTTCTCTAAGATAGACTTGAGATCGGGTTACCACCAGTTGAGGGTCAGGGAGGAGGATATCCCGAAGACGGCATTCCGTACGCGGTATGGCCATTATGAGTTTCCAGTGATGCCTTTTGGGCTCACCAATGCACCAGCAGTGTTTATGGACTTGATGAACCGGATTTTCCGAGAATTCTTAGATCGTTTTGTAGTCATTTTCATAGACGACATCTTGATTTATTCACCTTCGGAGGAGGAGCACGAGGAACACTTGAGAGTGGTGCTTGAGTTGCTTAGAGCCCATAAGCTATATGCCAAGTTTGGGAAGTGTGAGTTCTGGCTAAGAGAGGTTAAATTCTTAGGCCATGTAGTCTCCAGGGAAGAGGTGTCTGTTGATACATCCAAGATAGAGGCAGTGCAGGATTGGGCACAGCCTAAGAGTGTTTTTGAGATCCGCAGTTTTCTGGGATTAGCGGGGTATTACCGCCGGTTTGTGAAAGCTTTCTCCAGGCTAGCTTCGCCGTTGACTAGATTGACGCGGAAAGGGGTCAAGTTTGTATGGAGTGAGACCTGTGAAAAGTCGTTCCAAGAGTTGAAGGTTAGACTTACCACCGCTCCGATTTTGATTATTTCGAAGAGAGGTTTGGGTTATGCGGTTTATTGTGATGCCTCACGAGAGGGTTTGGGTTGTGTATTGATGCAAGAAGGGAAAATGGTAGCCTATGGCTCACATCAGTTGAAAATACACGAGAGGAATTACCCTACACATGACCTAGAGTTAGCAGCTGTGATTTTTTGCCTTGAAGATTTGGAGGCACTACCTTTATGGTGAGCGATTCGAGGTGTTCTTGGACCATAAGAGTCTGAAGTATCTATTTACGCAGAGAGATTTGAATTTGAGGCAGAGGAGGTGGATGGAGTTTATTGAGGATTATGACTTTGAGTTGCACTATCACCCGGGAAAAGCCAATATTGTGGCCGATGCCCTTAGCAGGAAATCCATTAGTGATGTAGCTTGTATAGCCATCCGGGAGTAGGAGATGTTGGGTGCACTTAGCGAGTTTGATTTGCTTCTGGGCGAATCCGTTGAGGCTGCGGCCTTGTTTTCCGTTGTTGCGCAGCCTACACTTGTAACTCGAGTGTTAGAGGCATAGAGAGGTGACCTTGAGGTAGAATCCCTCCAAGAGAAGATCTCCAGTGGGAAGGTTGAGAAGGGTTTGACCGTGTATCCCGACCTGAGTGTGAGATACCAAGACCGTCTGTTTGTGCCGGAGTCTTGCCGAGAGGAGGTACTCCGAGAGTTTCACCATTCATGCCTTGCGGTGCATCTAGGAGGCACTAAGATGTATCGTGATTTGGGTCGCCAGTTTTGGTGGCGGGGAATGAAGAAAGATGTGGCAGTTTTTGTATCGAAGTGCCTTACTTGTCAGCAAGTGAAGGCCGAGCATCAGAGGCCAGCGGGTTTGTTGCAACCCTTGCCTATTGCCGAGTGGAAGTGGGAGCATGTCACTATGGACTTCGTTGTAGGTCTTTCGAGGACTCAGCGGGGTAGTGATGTTATTTGGGTGGTTGTAGACCGATTGACAAAGTCAGTGCACTTTATCCTTATGCGCGTGAGAAATTCGGTAGATCATGTTGCCGATTTGTATATTCGGGACATAGTGAGGTTGTACGGGGTCCCAGTGTCGATCATCTCAGATAGAGATCCGCGTTTTACTACTAGGTTGTGGCAGAGTTTGCAGAGTGCCTTTGACACTAGATTGACCTTTAGCACGGCTTATCATCCTCAGACTGACAGCAGTCCAAGCGCACTATTCAGATCCTTGAGGATATGCTTCGAGGTTGTGTCCTTGACTTTAGTGGGACGTGGGAGAGGCACTTGCCCTTGGTGGAGTTTGCCTATAACAACAGTTTCCAGTCGAGTATCGGTATGGCACCGTTTGAGGCCTTGTAGGTCTCCAGTGTGTTGGGCCGAGGTGGGTGATGCACCTTTGTTGGGCCCGGAGTTGGTTCGGGAGACAACGGAGAAAGTTGAGCTTATCCGTAGGAGGCTTGTTACAACCCAGAGTCGCCAAAAGAGTTATGCCGATCGTAGGAGGAGGCCTTTGGCATTTGAGACGGGTGATCATGTCTTCTTGAAAATATCACCTAGACGGGGTTTGATGAGATTTGGGAAGAGTGGGAAGTTGTCCCCTCGGTTTATAGGCCTTTTGAGATCCTTGAGAGGATTGGTGAGGTTGCCTATCATTTAGCTTTACCGCCGCAGTTGTCCGGGGTACATGACGTGTTTCATGTTAGTATGCTTCGGAAGTACGAGCCGGATCCATCGCATGTATTGGATTGGACCGACTTAGAGGTAGACGAGGATGCCTCGTATGAGGAGAGACCGGTACGGGTCTTGGATAGGCGGGAACAAGTCTTGCGAGGCAAGACCATTCCCTTGGTGAAGGTTTTGTGGAAACATCACGGAGTGGAGGAAGCTACTTGGAAACGTGAGTTGGAGGTCCGTGAGAGATATCCGGACTTGTTTGTTAATGTTTAAATCATGTATTGGGAATTTTGTTGTATTGATGAACTTTAAGAGCATTGAATATGTCTTAAGTTGTAAAGCATTGTAAATGTTTCGGTTTATGGAAGTATTATGGAACTTGCCTTGAAATGGAAGTTTATTTTAACATTGCATATGTTAATTCTGTTTTAGAAATACAAATATATTATTGGCATTGAATATGTAATTGAATGGTGGAATATGTGTTGAAATTGATAAGTTTCAAGGGAAAGCATGTTGATAATGCATATTGAGTAATATATTGTGATTTGCCTCTTGAAAAGAGATGAGATGACCGGTGATGGGTCAAGTTGTTGAATATTGAGTTGTAATATTGTTAAGAATTGAGAAAACCTGTTTTTGAAACTTGTATCTAATTTCGGGGACGAAATTCCTTAAGGGGGAGAGGTTATAGCGATCCCGATTTTTCCTTCCTTATTTACTGTATTCCGGACTCGGTTCCGTTGATAGTTGTTGTTGTCTGTATTTCATTTCTGTCCTTTAATGCTTTGGATTGGAGTTTAAAAATATCTTGGGCGTGTTTCGAACAGGTTGGTTGAGCTTTAGTTCCATTCTTGTTGCCCAAATTTTTGGTGGTCCGCTCGAGCAGATCCTTTCACGCTCGAGCGGAGTTTGCACACTTTCAGCATCTTGTGTGTCTGCAAAAGTACTGCAGGTGTGTTTTTCACGCTCGAGCGGATTTCTTTACGCTCGAGCGGGTATTCGATGTCTGTAAAAATACTGAAGAGTGTAATCTACGCTCGAACGGGCGTTCCTTTGCGCTCGAGCGGGTGGTGTTTTGCAGTTGTGTCTTGGCGCTCGAGCGGGTCCAGTTTTTGTGTTTGACGCTCAAGCGTCCTATTCTCCGCTCGAGCGGGTCATACGTATATCAGTTGGCAGCTGGGTCATTTTAGATCACTTTTTCAACTCTCACTCTCTCTCTCTTACTTTTCAAAAACCTATCTTGAGAGCTTCTCTCACTACATTTCACCTTATCTCTAAGGTTTGATCTAGTTTGAGTGATCTTCTACCTTAGTTCCTTTGCAAAGAGTGTAGAGCTTGGCTTGGGCTATCTATCAATCCAAAAATCTTGGGATTTGGAGCACTTTCGATTTTCTTCACCTTCTCTTTTGGGTTCCGAATTTGATGTAAGGATAACTACTCACTTTTATGATATTTGACATAAACTTGTTGTTATTTTGATGTAATGTTGAAGTTGGGTAATTGTGGGTGTTAGGGTTTCAAATATGAAAAGAGGGGTTTTGTTATTTTGACCAATACACATGTGTTTTGGGTCTTAAAAGAGGGTGTTGATGTTATTTGTTAATATTGGGACCTTTGGAGTCAATTTTGAGAAAAATGAGAAAAGCCCTAATCTATTATTAAGAATTAATTTGTATAATCAAATTGGGAAAGTATGGGAATATGAAATTGAGTTGAAAATAATGAAATTGGCTCATTATGAGGTAGAATGGTGGAATTGGATTTATTAATCACCCACCTTGGAATTGTTTATAATTTATCTGTTGGATGTAATTATTATCTGTTTAGAAATAATTGTTTTGGGCTATCGGTGGAGGATAGTCTTAATTGTTGTAGACACTGCATGATGATTAGGTGAATTGAAACTAATCTGTTGAATATGTCATTGAATATGGCGGTTGGAATAATACATCGAATCTGTGTATTGATTGATGGTGTATATGATAATTGTTTATATACATTATTTTGTGTGGGAGGAGATAGGGGATGTACTCCACGGTTTAGGGAAAGATAGGGGATGGACTCCTAAACCGGATGTTATTTGGGAGGAGATAGAGGATGGACTCCATTGATACAGCGAATTTGTGTATCATTTATGAAGTATGGAAGTGTTTGAATATGGCATTGATACAGCAAATATGTGTATCTATTGTAAATTATGGAAGTGTTTTGTTATGAGTTATAATCTCATTTAAATTGTTGATATTGGAAAGGTTTTAACATGAGCCGTAGTCTCATGGGAATTGTTTGGCCAGGTTCTGAGCTATGTTTATGAATCGAAATTTGTTAAGTAAGGGAAAATGGAATGAAGCATGGACATATGTGTCATGGAACTTAAATGTGTTATGAGTTGAGTTATATGAGTTAAACATTTATCGAATGCTCATGTTTTAGTCATTGTTCATATTATGTTTAGCATATCTCTACTGGGCGTTGGCTCACCCTATATGGGACATCATTTTTAGGTGCAGGTGATATGCCGTCTCCAAGGACTTAGCTTGGGAGGTTTAGAAGCTGAAGGCTTACTTTTGTAATTATTTTGTGTATTACATGTAATTCAAGCCAATGGCTTATTTTGTGTTTTGAGTTAGTACTCTCATTTTTGTAACCAAGTGTTGGCTTGGAAAGTTGTAAGCCCGTAGGACATTTACTTTTGTTGTCAACATGTAATACCTTTGGGTTAAATACTCTGATGAATGGAAATATGTTTATTTCTCCTATCTTTATTGATGTCACGAATGTATGGTTTATGGGTTTATTTTGAGGGCGTTACAGGAATTGGATGAGATGAAGAAGCTTTTAAAAGAGTACGAGGTTGTTTGTTGATAAAAGGAAACAAACCAATGGCACCCTTGAACTCTCCAATCAAGGTAATCTCTTCAAACTTCTATGTTATATGATTTATCTTTTATTTTTTATTTTTTATAGAGAAAAAATTCAGCCATTTAAGTTGTTTATATGAGAGTACTTTTAGGCATGAGTGATATGCTAGCAATTCATATTAAACTTTTTTTTTCTCTAAATAACATTCCTTTAATCCGTTTGATTTGATTTGATTTTTTTATTTATTTCATATATTCCTACTAAAACGACTATTGGACCACTTTAAAGTCGTTTTACTTTAGTTATTTTTTAATGCAACAATTTCAATTTTAATGTTGTCGTAGTTGATGTAATTAATGACTTTCAAATTAATCATCTGTGTAATTACTCTTATTTAAAGTACTTTTTCATTTACATGATTAGTTTAGTCACATTGGGGCATTATATGAATGCAATGATTTTGTAAATTTAACCATTTAAACAATTTCAACGAATAGACTCTTAACAGAATTATAGAATTTATGAGTTAATTTGTTTTACAACTATAAAAGCTGAGTTCGAGTTTTTGTTTACTAAGATTTCAAATTCATGTTCAAGTGCATGGCTTTAATCCATTTGATTTGATTAGGATTTGAATTTTTTCAGTTAATTGATTTTGAAATTAATGACTTAATTGTTTTGAATTTGTAATATCATACTGTTCAAGTTTTCATTAATCTCTTTAGCAAGTCTTTTTATTTTTTTAGAATTCTCTGATTGGTTGTTGAGAATTTCATTGCTCTAGGTTAGTTTAATTGAGTCATTTAGAATCTTTGAAATTTTAAGCAATTTGTTAAGCTTTATATATTCCAAACCTTCTATCTTTAAAGTTTCGTCTTCAGTACTTTGATTTTCATCTAAACACTTCTATTAAATGATTTGGTAATTGTTTTGGAATGTAGGAGAGCTTAGGCATCATTAGTTTTACAGTTATTTTTGCCATTTTGCTGATGAAGAAACTTATCTTCATTTGTCATTTTCAAGTGTATGGAACTATGCACTTCATTTTCAAGTGTAAATTTAAAATTTTGTCATGTGTATATGTGAAAGTAATTTGTGAATATCCTAATACACTTTTTGAATATTTGTTTTGATAATTAAAAGAAGTTTCTTTACCCATAAAGCGTCTTTTGACTATGTGTAGTAGTGTAAAGCACATGCATTGCACGTTAATAAATTTATATTAGTGCAAAGCTAAGAGTTTGAGGGCAGAATTTATACTATTTTTGGTTTTATCATTGCCAAATTTTGAAAATGATTGACATTGTATAAAGTTAAAGAATATTTAGAGACAGATTGACGTTATGTAAACTTATATAGATTTGGTTTGGTTTGGTTTGAGAGGTAGACATTTGGAGGTGTTTGCTATTTGGATTTTGATCAATAACACTATTTTCGTATTAGCATGGGGTGCTCCAAAGGGAGAACACCATTTTGTTATTCCTCTTATTTTGAAGTTGCATCTATAATAAAGGGGATCATCTTGCTCAAATGCATGCTATCTATTCATTTTGTGTGTCATGGGTAAACAGAATTTTAGGCATATTTGATTGTCAATGTTCCTAACTTAAGAGAGAATGGTAAATGAAAATTATTCAAAAAAATATTATTTACACCGTGTCTTCAAGCACGGGCATACATTAGTTTATTAAGATTGCAGAGCACTTACTGGTGTATTTTATTTGGTGTCTAGTAATTTTTTTTTATCATTGAATATTAGCAAGTGTACAATAACTTTGATTTGTATATTTTGTTTAGTGTTAATAATTTTTTTTGGTTGCTCTTATATTTTGAACATTTTAAATCTTATTTGTTTGTTTCTTAATTTGCATTAAGGTTAGGGGAGTTGTTAATTTATTTGAGTTCTGTAGAGCGTGTAATATAAGTAAAATTATTACAAATTCTTTAAGAAAAATAGTATTTCTTTATATTTTTTCAATATTTTTATCAAAAAATACTACAGACTCTATAAATTTTAACATGATACGTATTAATTATAATTATATTTTGATTACAATATTATTTACACCGTGTCTTTAGGTACGGGCATACGTTAGTATATATATATATATATAAACTCTTATATAAAAATATATAATTATTTCAAATTTATTAACAATTGTTGTTAAAGACACTCCAAAACGAAATTTTAATACCATAACTTTTTTTGTTTTTTGGAACGATTAATACGATAACTACTTAAAAACGCCATACATTATGAGGAGTTCTATGCAAAATGATACTGTGGAACCAATCGCTATTATGAGTAAAGAATAAAAAATGAAGAAGTGTTTTAAATGGTTACTCATGATTAGACTCTTTGAAATAAGGGTAAAATACTAAAACACAAGTCGAGATTTGATAAAACTGTCACAAAAGAAAAAATTAGGGTAAATTATATAAATAATCCTTATAATTTACATGATGTTGGTCTCTATTATTTTAATTTGTTCGATTTTGTCCCTTAATTTAACAGATTGTGTCAATTTAGTTAAATAAATAACGGTTGTTAAGTTTGGTGGACGGAAAGCCAAACTATGTATCAATTTAGTCCATGTAATTTATACAATGTGTCAATTTGGTTCCTACATTGTTTAAACTACAGAGACCAAATTGACACATTGTGTAGATTTTTCGTCCACCAAACTTAACAACCATTATTTATTAGACTAAAATGACACAATCTGTTAAATTAAGGGATAAATAAAGTAAATTAAAACAATATGGACCAAATAGACACATCGTGTAAATTACAGGGACTATTTGTATAATTTATCCAAAAAATTAATAATAAATTTGTAGTTTAATTTTTTTTTTTTTTTTAAATCTTGAAATTTGAATTGAAATTATGATCAATCATAAAACATCATGATTAAGGATGAAAATTGTTTGATGTTAATATTTTCTAATGTTAAATTCCAAACATGCTCTTATACGTGGCTAAAAAACTAAATGAACCTTGAAAACCAAGACAAAAAAGATTAAAAGTAAATTATGTAGTATTAAGAACTTAGCATTTGTTTTAATTTTGTATTTATAAAAGTATTAGCGAAACTTAAGCCCGGTTTGACAAGAGTTTTTTTTACTAAAATAATCAATAAAGATAAAAAAATGTTAAAATAATTAATAAGACAATGACACATCTTATATATCAATCAATTACTTTTTCTCTCATTATCATCTATTTAACTGCCAAAAAAAAAAATCCACATTATTTCAAATATAACTTTTTTTTTCTTCTTATAAAATAGCGGAAAAATGAAAAGAGTCAAATAAAATAATTAAAGTTTTCAAACGAGGGCTTAGTATTGAAAAATACTAATGTCAGGTCATTATTTTCTAGTCTTGATGGTAACTTATAATTGATTGTAATTTGACCTTAAATTTCAAGAATTTATTTATTTATTTATTATATTTTCATTATTAAACTTAAAGCGAGGGTGATTTTGTATGGGTTACGATAGGCTGTATTGTTATACAAAGTAATGGAGTGAATGTTCACCTATGATTGCCTGGTTGTAAGGCAAACTACAAGAAAAAGCAGAGACGTGGCAATAGCTGAGTGACTCAAATCGTAGTGTTTTGAGAAGTTGGTAAAAAATTGATTTTTGACTTTTTTAACAAAAAAAACTAACTTTTTGGATAGTAACTTAGGTAAAAAAACTAACTTTTTTTAATTAAAAAAAACTAAAAACTAACTTTTTGCTAGCTTGTCAAAGCAAGCATCATCATCAATACAATGCAGGCTGGCAGTGATGGTAATGTGGAACCTACACTAATTAAAATCTTCGGTTCCGTTGGGTAAGTATCTCAAAATATAGTTTTACCTATTGATTTGAGTGTGTTATTTGTTTGAAGCTTTCAAATAATAATTCTACACCTATTTCTCAAAACTCAATTCAAAACATAATCATTACTTTTCAAAACTCATAACCAAACACATAATTCAAAACTCTTTTCAAAACTCAATTCAAATCAATATTTTAATTAATATTTTAAAAATATTTTAATTTTGTTAAGATTTTAAATATTTTAATATTTAAATATGTTACGATTTTTTTAATTTTTTTAAATATTTTAATTTCAAAATATTACGATTTTAATTTTTTAAATTTTAAAATATTTTATAAAAATAAATTCAAACTCTATTTTATAAAAATATTTTTAAATATTTTAATTTTTTTTGTTATGTATTTGGTTATGATTTGAGTGTAGAGTTGCGAAAGTAGTATGGAGTTTCGAGTTATGTGTTTGGTTATGAGTTTTAAAAATAATTTATTAATTGAGTTTTGTTTTATGTGTTTGGTTACGATTTGAGTGTAGAGTTGTTTTTAAATTTTAAAATATTAACATTTTAAATTATTTAAATTTTTTGAATATTTAAATTATTTAAATTTTTACGATTTAAATTATTTAAATTTTTACAATTTAAATTATTTTAATTTTTATTTTAATTTTTCACTTATTAAATTTTTTAGATTATTTAAATTATTTAAATATTTATGATTTAAATTTTTTGAATATTTATTTTGAAAAAAATAATTTCCTTTGTAATATTTTCAATTAAAAAATTGATTAATGTTATTTTATGTTAATAATAATTTTTTTTAATTGAATTTTAAAAAGAGTTTGGTTATAAGTGTTGATCAAAATTTTCAATAATGTGAAAGTAATGTGTTTTGTTATGAATTATAATAATTTGAATTAAGTTTTGAAAACACTTTCCAAAACTCATAACCAAATAAATTTTCGGGCATTGATTTAGACCCTCTTAAAACACTCACCCCCACAACCCCCTCACACACATGGAGGTTGGGGATTGGGTGAGAAGAAAAAAAAAAGAAAAAGAAAAAGAAAAGTTGACCAATCAAAACTAAAGGGGTGACCCCCAAAGGGGGTCTCAACCTTTATTCTAAATTTTCTTACTTTACATGTCAAATCAAACTTTCAAAACACAATTCCACACTTAATTCAAAACTCAATTCAACACTCTATTCAAAAATCATAACCAAATAAATTTTCTACACTCAAATTATAATTCCACAACTCACAAACTTAAAATACAACTCATACTCTCAAATCATATTTACAAAACTCTACCAAACGCAACCTTCTTCTTCTCTTTTTTGTATGTTGGATTTACTAAATAATTATTATTACAGTAAATTATGGAGGTTTGAGAAGTATGCAGTTAATTTCACAAGTTTGATATAGTTATACTAATTTTTTTTAGTAAAGTTAAAGTGATCAAAATTAATATAAATAATTAGATTAATATAAATATATAAATATTTAGATTAATTATATATAATTAAATAACATATTAAATTAATTACATACCACATTAAATTCTTATGGATCCACATAATTAATAAAGCCAAACATAAAATAAAGTAATAATAAATAAATAAATAAAGACTTACGAAAAATCAGGGTCGCTACAAACATTATTAGAAATATTTATGTTTAATGATAAGATGAAAATATAATTGGAAGATTTTTTTTGGAAAATGTTTTTTCCTTTGGTGAACAAATTTAAATTCAAAAATTAAATTGGCTTTAAATTGGATTCTGTTAACAAAAAAATGGTTTAATTTTACTATTAAAATATGATCTTTTCACAAATAGAGATAAGAGAGATAATAGGGATGGTGTAATTTGTTTAAAGACTAAAAAAATCCACCTCAGTGACAAAGATAACATATTTTTATTTTCGGATAACTATTCGGATCTGTATTTATATTTCACCTCAAATTTTTAGTAACAAATTTGATAAGTTACATTTTAACTTAATAATTTTATACTCAATTATATTTTGATCTCATTATTAATTATATCGTGCCTTTAAGTACTGGCATACACTAATATATATATATATGAATTATATTAAAAATGTAAACATGTATATAAATATATAAAAGTATGGAAGAATATGTAAAATGTGTATTAAAATTTTAATTTTTAACAACCAATAAAAAAATCAATAATAATTTGGTTAAAGTTTTACGGGAAAATTATAAAAAAAAAAAAAACTCTTAGGATTTGACCCTTATGACAAAATGAACCCTTAGATTTTAATTTTATCAATTTAAACCCTAATATTTTGATTTGTTTTCAATCTAAACTATTTATCTATTTATATTAAGTAAAACTAACCAAAAAAATGGTATTTTAGCCATTAAACTAAAAAAAACAAAAAGATATTTTAAACATTTTATGTATACCAACATTAAGTTTAATGGCTAAAATATACTTTTTATGTCGGTTTTATTTAATAAAAATAGACAAATAATTTAGATAAAAAAAATAAGTATTTAAATTAAAAAAAACTAAAATCACAAGATTTATTTTATTACCATGATCAAACCCTAAGATTTTTGTTGTTGTTGTGATCTGTCCAAGTTTTTTATTTTATTTTTTATTTTTAAAATTGTAGTCAAACTTTGTCCCAATGACACTTTTAGGCCTTATTTGGGAAGACTAAATAAGTGCACTTTTTGTCTTTTTTGACTAAAAAAGTGAGGTTGAAAATATGGATGTTTGGGTTAACTTTTTGACTTTTTATGAAAAAATGTGTAATAAAAAATTGTAAAAATTAGTTTTTAGAGGAAAATTTGAATTGGGAGTTGTGCAGCCGTAATTGTTGACTTTTGGTGAATAGTGTTAACTTTTTAACTTTTTGAGTAACTTTTTAGCTTTTTGGATTATTCTCTACATCCCAAACTTAGCCTAAAAGTCTAATATTATTTTATACACCAAAAAAAAATCAAAAAAAAAAAAAATAAACAAAACCAAAGACTCTTTCTTGAAAAAGACAACTGCATTGGAAAAAGTAGTGTACTGCACTTGAAATTCGGGAAAAGACTCAAAAAAAAAAAAAAAAAAGGAGGATGGGTGAGTGGATAGGTGAAAAGACTCAAAAAATGAGAGAAACAAATAAATATATTTTGGGAGAAAGCAAAAGTAAAGAAATCATCTTGACCCTTAAATTGTTAGATGAAATAATTTGAACCATTGATTCAAAATGTATTTCTAATATATTTTGAGACATTTTAAAAAATCGTCCTGCCATATTATATAGACTAGCGTATGCCCGTGCCTAAAGGCACGGTGTAAATAATATTAAGATTAAAATGCAGTTATAAAAATATATTTAACAGACTATACTTTACAATTCCAAACAAATCAAATATAAAAAAAAATTAAATATCAAATAATGCACACCAGCTAGTGCTCTGCAATTTAAAAGAAATTAAAACTAAAATGCACACCAGTTAGTGCTACTGTTGCCAATCAAATTATAACTACATAAGAAAAACAAACATTATATTGTCATACACCAAAAGAGTGGATTAAAACTTTATTAAAAAAAGTGGGTTAAGCTTTCTAGAATTTGTATGCTTTACAGAAGATGTGTCAATAACATATCTTCAAACATGCATTTGCCCAAACTTCCTCCTCATTACTCTCGAAAAAGTCTTTGTATCAATTTGTATACATCCCCAATGAGAAACATGCACAACAATCTAGTAATTTGTGGAAACAAAAAAAAATATCGATATAAGTTGGTATATTTGTTGGAATTATACATATCAAAATACTTTGAGATTGAAATTACCTTATTACATCCCCATCGAAGCAAGCTAGTTGTATTTCTCCTTTTAAGCTTTATAAATTTTTCGATCCAATCCTAAAAAAATCCATATTTTCAATTATTATTAATTGAAATTTTATTTAAAAAGATATATAATCAATAGAAATAAATTTACATGGTTACCTTTTGATAAAACGTGATTTAATGAACATGGAACACGACAACAATACTTCAGGATAAACAATATTTGTAGTAGAATCCAAATTATCTTTAGGGAGGAGAATACTTATACAATCAAAGGATGTACATTTGGACAATGCGACATATAATTGGCCATGGCTAAACACTGGTATGCGCAAATCAACCCCAACAAATTTCACAGATTGTCCTTGAAATTTATTAATGGTCAAGACATATGCTAATTGGACTGGAAATTGATGTCTTATCATTTGGAAAGGCATTTCTAAAGAAGATGGTGTCAAAGATATCCTTGGTATGAATGCCTAATTGCCAAACTTTTCTCCAGTTAAAATTTGAGCTTCAATTATGCGAGTGTCGCACCTAGTAACCATCAACCTTGTACCATTACATAGTCCATCTTTCAGTGCAATATTTTTTAACAATATTATAGGACAACCCACTTTCAACTCTAACTTAAAAGTTGGTAGCCCAGGAGGATCCAATGAATTTAAATATTCATTAGGATATCTATTTGTAATGGTAGGATCAATTTCATTATCTTCAGACATTTTATCTGCTGCAAAATAAGTATATAATCTCCCTGGAAAGATATTCAACGCAGTAGTATTAATGTCACTAACATCATCATTATGCGCAGATAAAATGGTGCGTTCAGTTAAAAATGTTGGGGTCGACGTCTCTATTATATTCAACTGTGGGTAAACTGTAGTGAGTAATTCATTCAAATCTTGACATTTGTGTATTGTTGATGGAAGGTTGATGATTTCTTAAGGATTAGTCCCAATCTAAAAAAAGTGAAATCAATTTTACCGTCAATATGAGCGTAAAAACCACAGGCTAATTTAAAATAATCTATATAACAAAGAAAAAGGTTAAAGTATTGTTACCTCTATCAAAAAATTTGCAAAAATAGCATTTTCATGGTCTCCATGATTCAAGCGCATATTCAAATCCAAAGTTAAGATATGTATATGCTTTCATATAACAGAGTGTCTTAATAATGCATTTACAATTCGCTCACGAACTCCTTTGAGTATAACTGGTAAGATTTGTCGAAAGTCTCCACCAAGAACAACAGTTTTACCCCCAAATGGCTTATCACTATCACGAATATCCCTCAATATACGATCAGCCGCCTCAACACAATGTCTATGTTGTATAGGAACTTCATCCCAGATTATGAGTTTTGTTTCTCTAAACAACTCAGCTTGTAATGATTGTTTGGTAAACCCACAAAGTGAATTTTCCAAGACATCTAACGGAATGGAAAATGTTGAATGTGCAGTGCGACCTCCTACCAATGCAATTCCAGATGAAGCCACAGTAACAACGATATGCCCAAGGCTGCGACATTTTAATGCAATCGTATTGTACAGAAATGTTTTTCCTGTTCCAGCACCCCCATTCAGAAAGAAAACAGTTCCTTTATTTTGAAAAATTGAAGAAGTGATTTTGTTATAGGCATTCCGCTGTCCATTGTTGAGACAATCAATAGTAATTTGTGGATCTGCCTGTTGTGCCTCATTCTGCAGCTGTTGATGTTTGAAAATCAATCGATTACCAACTACTGCACTTCAATTTGCAGTAGGTTGAGGCATGGGTGGGAAGTCAATTAAATATTTGCCTGATTCATGAAGCATTTGATTCAAAAGATGGAGACCATAATCTTCAATTTGAGTCTCAGTTGGGTTAGAAATGGCAAACAATGTACGATTGACGGTTGAATGATGTATTTTAACAATTACATTAAAATGACAAAATTAAAATCAGCCCTACCAACATAAAGGGTATTAAAATAGGAGCACAACAATTGTCCAAATTTGAACTATTCTCTTCCCCGACTAACTTCAATTTTATAGTCTTCAAATTCAATTTATAATTATCATTTAGAAAGTCCAAACATAATTTTATGACCAAAAAAAAAAAACTTGATATTTGTTATTAGACAAATGAGACACTTGGTAATGGAAAAAAAAAGAAAAAAGAAAAGAAGTAGAAAAATGTCATAGACAAACCATACTTATATATATAATGAACAACCATCAGTCAAGCCATACCTATACATGAATAACTTACAAAGCAAGACCATAATGAGGAGTTCACGCAAACCATATCTATATAATATTCATACACCCAATTAAATTCCTTTAGACCTTGAACCCAAAGTAATGAAACTCAAGGATCTCAAACCTCAAAAACATGTTCTAAGTGCTTTTTTGGAGTCCTTTAGCAACAATAGTTTAAAGTTGAATTCAAGTTATTAATTAAAAAAATAAACACACATGTTTCAAGTTGTACGCATATGAATAAGTTGATTGGGTCGATTATATGGTTTTTTATATATTAAATTCAATATCTATCCGAAATAAGAATTAAATTCATCAATCTCAACCACAGCCGAGTGGTCGAAACCGCCCCCATCATATTCTGCTGATCGGGTCGGTTCTTCAAATAATCTCAATACTATTTAAATTTATTTTTTTAATCCCAACACTATTTAACCCCAACACTATTTAAATTTATTATAAATTTAATCCCAACACTATTTAAATTTATTTTTTAATTTGATAAAATTAAATTTAATCCCAACACTATTTAATCCCAATACTATTTAAATTTATTATAAATTTAATCCCAACACGAATTAAATTTACATTTATTCCCAACACTATTTAAATTTAAATTTAATCCCAACACTATTTAAATTTAAATTTAATCCCAACACTATTTAAATTTATTTTTTAATCCCAACACTATTTAAATTTAATCCCAACACAATTTAAATTTAAATTTAATCCCAACACTATTTAAATTTAAATTTAATCCCAACACTATTTAAATTTATTCCCAACACTATTTAAATTTAACTTTATTCCCAACACTATTTAAATTTAATCCCAACACTATTTAATAGGACAAAAAAAAATTAATAGGTGAAAAAAAAAAGGAAAAATACCAAATTTTTTTTATTTTTTAGAGAAACAAAAAAAGAGTCGTTTTTGGATGTAGAAATAGTAGGGACTAAGAAATTGATTACAAAAAATATAACGCACACACATAAATTCTATCATTCAATAAAATTGTTTTCATTAGAAGGTTACATGTTGGAGAAAAGTTCCACAACAATAGACACGTGTTTGAATAGATTAGAACATCTCAAATTATTCAAATTCTTTTTTGTTGGGTAGTGTAGTGTAGCCTAACTCTCATGTTGGGAAAATTACAGTGATACTCGAAAAAATATTTGAAACCTTGAGAAAAGTATCCACAATTCTACACATAACCCAAGTACTCCATTTCGATCTGGTATTGTGATTTATGGGTGGAAAATGCCAAACCCACCAATTTTCCACCCATAAATCAAAATGGGATTCGTGGATATTTCTGTGATTTGGTGTGGCTCAAGTGTATGATAACATATTTAATGAGATTACTATCCCAATTGAGGATAGTGATTCCCTAGATTTAGACATTCAATTTAAAAATCCATAAACAAATAAAGAATGTTGATCCGGATCCAAACCCACCAATTTTTTTTTTTTAAAAAATGGAACCCAGTTTGGTGGCATATAAGCCTATCAAACTTTAAATAATATTAAGATTAAAATGCACGAATCCTATTTTTTTTTAACATAAAAAAAAAAAAAAGAAATAAAAGAAGAAGAAAAATAAAAATAAAAGCATATAAGTAAAGAGATGATTACCACTATGTGAAAAGGTAAAAGAAAATACATAACCTGGAATATAATAAAAACTGCAACCTTATTCCAACATACAAAGATTGTTTGAACAAATAGGAACATCTCAAACGTGCGCGCGCGCGCACACACATAAATCACAGTTTCTATACTAGAAACTACGACAAACAATGTTATTTTTATTGCTTTGCAAAATGAACTCAAATCAATGTTATTTATTGCTTTCCATCTTTTGCTTAGCAATTATAGCATAACATTGATTTGCAAAATGAACTCAAATCAATGTTATTTTTCTTATAAAAAACCATAGGCTAATAATATGAAAAAGGACAAAATCATCTTCCCAATACAGATTTCCAAATGTATAAATTCAAGAACGCCACTTTGACCGACAAAATCATAGATTGCAGATGAATTCAAATCCAAATTCTGATCAAATAAAACCTTTACAAACAAAAGATTGAGTCTTGAAGAACAAATTGCAAATATATAAATTAGGTAAAATTAGTAAAGGGTTCAAACAAAAAGTAAAATGGAAAGATCATACACAATAAATTTGTGATTGTCTAGAGGAATCAGAGGGCCCTATTTGAACTTGTAGCTGCAAAAAAATCTCGGCTGCAAGGCAAAGATGAATGCATATAAGCTAAAGATCTTACAATATATATATATATATCATTTCAATACCCATATTACATTATTCAACAAATCCACAATTACTTTTCATCTCAGAAATCCCAATTCACATTTAACTAAAACTAAGCAGATACAAAATCTTCAAAAATCAATTCCCTATTTTAAAAAAAAATGAAAGAACATATCTCAACAAAGGTAAAAAAACCCTAATCGTGTCAATCAGTAATCGATGTCAAACCAATGTAAGAAACTATAAAGTGAATCAAATTGATAATCAAAACAACAAAATTAAATAAATAAATAAATTCAAGAACGCCACTTTAACCGACAAAATCATAGATTGCAGATTTATTCAAATCCAAATTCCAATCAGATAAAACCTTTACAAAAAATGATCAGAGGTTAATCAAAGAAAAGCAATAAGGTTTTTTAGTTCTTAATAGTAATCCTATAAAAGAATAAAAAATATTATAATAATAGGTATAGTGAGCTAAAACTTTGTGTAAGTAGAATTTTCCTTTCATTTTATTAGGCAGTTAAAAAAATGTTTTAACTTTTTGTGTTCATAGAATTACACTGCCTTTGTGCTTGTTGTTGACTTGAATTGGCAAGGAGTCAGTTACAGTAAATTGGCAAGGAGTTGGTTACATTGTACTGTAACTCTTCTTCTATCTATGACATTATTTATATTTGTAGTATATGACTGTAGTTGGGAGGCTTTAAATGCATCCTAAAATTTTAATCGCATTTAGAGCCTGCCCTTATAATTGTATGCATACCTAGGATAAATGACAAATATATCAAGTAATTCATGGTTTCATATATTGATTTTTGGGAAATTTAAAAAAGAAAAAAAACTTCAAAATCTTGACCTCAGTAACAAATCAATCCTAACTTGAAATTATTTTAATTCTAACCATTCATTTCTATGGGCCATTTAAACAGTCTAACAATTTTTTTCCCTTTATTTTGGTGTTGACAGTCATTTGCTACCCTTACCATGATCCATCACTACCCTAATCTTTTTTCCCCATCTACCACTACTCCTCGTTTTCCTCACAAATGGGCATCAAAACGTCTATTTCTCTAACCCCAGTAAAAAACAATGGTCAACACCACAGACATCAATTTCATATGGTACTGTCAAAATTTCACAGGTCATGTATCTCACCAACTTAAGATATGACTCTACAAACCCATAGTTACTTTGGGCTTCATATGGCACTGTCAAAATTTCACAGGTCATGTATCTCACCAACTTAAGGTACGACTCTACAAACCCATATCAGTTACTTTGGGCTTTGTTTAAAAGGAAAGAAAAAAAAATTAAATTTATGAAAAGGAAACCTAGGAGAAATTATTCTTTTGCCCAGCCAAACACAAACACAAATAAAAATAAAAAAGAGAGAGAGGTATCGTGGAAACTGACAAAGATAAAATCCTGAAATTTGGAGCCAAGAGTCTTTACCTTAATGTAAAGAGTCCGTGTGATAGCAATCAAACATAATAAACAGAGTGATCTTTACCTTTAGTTTGAGAAGAGTGAGCGAAGTGATCAACCCGAGATAAAAAGAGAATGGGAGCGAGTAGTTCCGACAATGTAAGAACCAAACTCTTGTAAACTCCCAATTCCAAATTTAAATCTCCACCTATGTCTAGCTTTTTTGAAGTGGTAGCATGATATTGGAGTAAAACAATTATGTATCGCCTCCTCCATCCTCAAGAGACCAAAAAATAAAGAAAAAGATACAGAATTTCCATATCAGCAAGTGCTGAAATCAGATATATAATTACGAAGAAAACAATCTCCAGAAATAGCAGTTAAGGATCTGCAATGTTGAAGCTATCTTTGAAACTGAAAAGATTGAAGCCCGTTTTGAAATAATTGAACCAGATATTCTATAGTGGTATCTCTGCCAAAGTTCTGAAAGCAAAAGATACTCCTCATAAGTTGCAGCAAAGGTGTCACAACAATCCTCTCGATGAGGAGATGTATTTAGCTAAGAAAGAAGGTTTGGCAAATTACATTGATTTGCCTACTGCTAAAGAAAAATTTAAACGACAGAGATCAAGAGTGCAGCGGCTTGCTTCAGGTGACAGTATTACTAAGCTTTTTCATAAGAAAGTGGCTTCTCATATGATGAGTAACAAAATTCTCAACATTTCTGATAAGCAAGGCAACAGATTGGTGGAATGTAAAGCTATCAAGGAGAAAGTTGTTAGATTCTACAAATACGCTGGAAAATAGTATCAATCTATAAACAAATAAAATCTAGTACATAGTCACCACATAAAATGAAAAGAGTGATCTTACCTGGAGAGCAGCAGTTTCGGGAGCGAGGGTATGGAAGAAGAAGAACAGGGCTGGAGAGCAGCAGAGGGAAAATCTGAAAAGAAATTGAAAATTAAGTTTATGAATATTTGTATGTTGGCAAGTGTCTTTATTTGAAACACACAAAATTTATATGATACAAATGGAAGTGAAGCCGAAGAGAAGGAAACTATACCCAGTTAAATAGAGATTAGACAAATTGGTTTTATTTTCACAATTCAAACTTAATGCAATTGCGCATGAATAGCCTTACCTTGGAGTTGGTTGCAATAGCCTGTATTAAGGTTGTGAATTAAATTTCTTAGTGGTATTAATTAATTAATTGTATTTATATATTGATGGCTAACATATTTTGAATACAAAATAAGAACCTAACATATTATAAGTTTGGAAAAAATACTTTCATTTCCATATACAAAATAAAAATAGAGCAGATTGTTTGAATACAAAAATAAAGCAGATTGTAAAAATAAGGCAGATCGTTTGAATACAAAATAAAAAAAATCAAACTTTGAATATTTTCATAATATTCCTTTAAACCATGGTTGCTATATCCACCAAAACTATTCCTTTAACATAACCTATGACCACCAAAACATTCAACTAAGAAGTATTCCTTTAACATAACATAATTTGTTTACATAATTCTGAAGATTAATCCTGTTTATCACTCTGTTTATCATAACATAACATAACCTATTTCTTTGTGGTTTGTTTATATAAACATTCAGAAAATTAATCCCAAAATAATTCTGAAGATTAATCATTATGTGTATCACTCTGTTTATGTTAAAGGAATAGTTTTGGTTGTCATAATATTCAGAAAATTTATATAAACATTCAACTAAGAAGTTTTAAACCATAGAGACAAAATAAAAATTGAGCAGATTGTTTGAATAACCTGAAAGCAACATTTGAATAACCTGTTCACAACCCTAAAATAACCTGTTCACAGGTTGATAGAGAGAACGCAGAACAGCCCAAGAAATCGCGAGAAAGTAACAGAAAATAGTAGAAAAATAGGGATCTGATAAACAATCTCAGAACTCAGAACTCAGAAATTAACAGTAGATCAATTGAAAGAGGGGAATAGAGACAGAAATATTACCTTGCACAGATAGAAGACTCAGGTTTGGTGTAGCTCTGAAGTAGCTCTACCGGATAGCTCTAATCGGGGTTCAGAAAGGTATTGCGTTCTTAATCGGAAACCCGGGTTGCGAAAGGGTGGGGGGAGAGGGGGAGAGGCAGAGATCGGATGGAGGGAGAGAGCAGCGAGCGGGGGAGAGGGTAGGGGGAGAGGGAGAGAGGCAACGAGAGGCAGCGAGAGGCAGATCGGGTGGAGGGGAGAGCAGCGAGTGGGAGGGGGGAGAGGGGGAAAGTCAAAGATCGAGTGAGAGAGAAGGAGAAAGATAAAGAAGAGGAACAAAGAGGGAGATAGAGATAAGGAGGGAATGGGAGGAGACGTGCAACAGAGAAGAGATAAAGATGGAATGGGGGAGGAGACGTTGGTAGGTGGGAGAGAGCACTGAGTGTTTGGACGGGAATTGAAGCAAAATCTCAACCATTGATGTGTATCACAATTGATTTGAGCCCTTAAAATGAAATGTATCTTTGATACATTTTACATATTTTCAAAATCCCTCTTAACTTATTATATAGATTTGTCAAAAATAATAATTTTTAGAAAATTTTATTTTTTTATTTTTCGTATTTTAATGTTTTCAATAAATTTTTTTAATATTTTAAATAATTTTTTTTAATTTTTAAACGCACTTAATATAAATTCACTTAAAAATATATAATATTTATGAAAAAAATATTTAAAAAATATAAAAAATAAGAAAAATTAATACATTTTTGATATTTTTATGTATTTATTAATTTTTAAAAATATTTTTTACAGATATTTTATTATTTAGATACATTTAAATAAGACGCATTTAAAAAAATAAAAAATTATTTAAAATTTTAAAAATATTTATTAAAAATAAAAAAATACGAAAAATAAGTATCTCAATTTTCAAAAAATATGTAGAAAACTGAAATGAAACGTGAGAAAGGTTGACCGTCGATACAAAAAAATGAGAAGAACGAAACCTAGGTAAAGTCCGGTTCATAAATGGCGAACAAAGAAGAAGCTTCATCATCGTCGTGTGTTGGTGTTACTACTACTACTACTACTACTAGTATGGTGCTGGAAGGAGATGAAGAAGAGCCCTTATATGGGTCGGAGTCTGGCTGGGTCGAAGCCCTAACTAGTTGCGATCATTTGGCTTCGTTGGCTTCCGATCTCATTCACATTCCAACCCCAGATTCTCACTGCAACAGGTCCGCAAACGCCTCTTCCTTAATTAAACCCCCTACTAAACCCTAATCACTCACTCACTCGTATATATATATGATTTAGAAACCCTCAATGGGTTTGTATTGTATTGATTTTGGGTGGCAAAGTTTCATACTCTTTTGAAATCTGGAGTGTGTGCTTATACACGCCTGTTTGGTTGCTGAGAAAAAAAAAATGGAACGTAGAAGAAATGGATCATAATAAATTCAATTCATTCTTGTGAAATTGTTCACCCGAGTTAGTTTAGTGTTTTATTTAATTTTGACATCAGTGGTATGCCTAATTAGACCAAGCAAAGATCAATCCTGTTTTTTCCATTAAAAAAAAAAATCAAATTTTATTCCAACAAATTAATTTGGGATTACCATTTGTTGTTGTCAGACTCAAAGCTAGTTAGACAAGCTAATGTGTGAACCACTTTGTAAGTTCTTTCTGAATCGATTTAAGAATACAAGGCTTGTTATATTGAGAGAGGTTGCATACATATTTTCTCATGTTGGTTTTAGGATCAATGCTTGTTCCAATCATCAGTTTTACTGTTAAATTTAAGCTACCTTATTATTATTATTTTTTTTTTCTAATGTTTTTATTGTTTGATACTAGCATAGGATTTTTCATCGAATTGTTCGCATTTTCTCTGTGCAGATTTTAATCAATTGATGCTTATATTTTTACAGATTTTTAATCAGTTGATTCCTTTGCTGTAATGCTCCATAGCTTCATTTTAGATAATTCATGTAACAAGTGACAAAATTCTATGGAATGCTATCACTTGATGTTGTACAACAGCAAATTGAACGTTAGTATTCGGGAGAATTGTTCCAAGCCACAGCCTGAGAGATTATTACATATGAGTACACCAAGGCACAAGCCACCTTCTTACAGAATTGTCATGGTGTTTTTTTTTTCTTTTTCTGTGAATTATTTTTTTGACTTTTTCGGCTCTTGTATTTTAGTGTTGAAACTTATGGGTTTTTTAGGGTGCCCACAATTTGTCTGCTAATTTTGTTGCTTCTTTGTAGTATATGATAAAAATTGATTATTTCAATTATCATGGAATGGTAGCTACTACGGAACACACATAATTCAGTTGAATCTGCTGCCATTTGGCAGATTGTTGTAAACTAGTAGGTAAAGGACATTGGTCTGCTTGAGAATAACTTTTTTGGAATTTATTTATAAAAGTCAAAATTAATTACAACAGAAGTTGGAAGTACAATGGGTTGTAAGTGAAATTTAATATTAAAAGAACTGATGCCTTAGCTATATTAGTTAGGGGTGAAGAAATAACCGCATGAACCGAACACACCAACTGGACTGACTGGTTTTCGGTCTGTTTTGTATGTTCAGATTGGTCGGTGCGGTTTCCTTATCAAGATTTTTCTGCGGTTCAGTTGTTGGTTTTACACATTTGAGGCCAAACTGGACCGGTTTAATAAACCCTCCCTCAGCGTGTTTCATCCTAGTTGTCCACCGGTTTTCATCACAACTGTCCATCTCTTCTCCACATGCCCTTCATCAATCTGCAATCTCTAACAAATTCACAGTGACTCTTCTTCTCTCAACTTTCACGATCTCTAAACTTTGTCACCAACAGTCAACTCTCCCTCTCTCACCCTCATTCTCAGGCTTTTGCTGTCATGTTCTTGTTCTCATTCTCAATTGATTGATCTTTCACTCTCACGCCCACTCTATCTCAAACAATCAGACGAGGATCGAGATCATGAGAATCCGCTCTCCAGTCCTGATCTTCTTCACTCACATCTCTGCCTTTTTGGCTTTTTTGGGTCATATTATGGCTCTATTTTTTTACACAAAAAAGTCAAAAAAGCCAGCTTTTTACCAATTTCTCAAAACACTACTTTGATGGATTTGTTGCTTTTGTTTTGGTACAACTTTTGTTTAGTCCTTAAGTGTTTTGAATTAGCAATATTGGAAATTTTAATCATTGCATTAATGCCTTTGTTTGAGAATTCCTACTTTGATGTGTTTGCATTTCTTACCTATCCTCCAACTTGCTAAAGGTGCCACCACCCCAAAGAGAATTGGTTATGTTTATACTGCAAGGATGTTCTTTGTAGCCGTTTTATCAACAAGCACATGCTCGAGCATTATCGGGAAACCAATCATTGTGTGGCACTCAGTTACAGGTATTCTATTAACATTTAAAGAATGATCTGTTCTTCCTTTACTATTTTATGTTATTTCACTCATATTTTTTGTTTACTTTTGGAAACAGTGATCTGTCAGTTTGGTGTTTCTCATGCGATTCTTATTTAGATGCTCAAGTGATTTTGGCACTGCGGCCTGTTTATGAAACTGCATACCTGTTGAAATTTGGCGAAGCGCCGCCATTCCGGACGGTAGAATTTTCACAAGTGGAAAATATTGAAGCTGAGGGCCCAACTTCAAGCAAATAGGGTGTGTGTGGTTTCTGTGTCTTTTCTAAATTTTCTTCCTTGTAGTCTCTTCAGGGGTTTGGTTGGGTAAAGGGATTGTATATGTGGCTTCAAACTGCTTCACAATGCTAATTTCTTAAAGTTAATGCCTTAAAGATTTGAAAGTAATTTGATCTTATTGATATAGTAAATAAAAAAATGTGGTTTTGCTGAAATTCTGTCAATGGCAGTGAGTGAGGGTAGCTCAGAGAAATTTACCCTTGAAATTTGACATGGCGCGGGTGATTTTGATGGCCCCGCCAATCTCCCAGCAATTTTCTAGCAATCAATTTTCAAAGATAGTTTATTGAATACATATTCTATCTCTAGTTTTGTTTGGAGTCTCTTAAATAAATACTAGTTATTTTTTTATTTTTTTTTAATATTAAAAAATCAAAAACTTGTTTCGAAGACCTAACCATAAAAAGCAATTTTTTAACAAATTTATAAAAGGAAAATGTCCCGGAGCTCTAATTAGAGCTGAAAAAGGACAGCTCTAATGAGCTGTCACCCATTTAAAAAAAAAAATAGTGAAGTAGATGACAAAAAAAAGTGGAGAAAAAGATAAATTAATGCTATTTTAGTGCTCTTTTTTTAGAGTTCCGGAGCATTACTGTTTATAAAAAGGATGATTTTACTCTCAATTCTTTTAAAATTTTTACTGTACTTTTCATGCTCGCCACGATACTGTAAGATTAATGTTATTTTTTATCAAAAAAAATCTAATTTTGAAATTTTTTTAAAAAGTAATTTCTTAAATAATTACTAAATGCATCAACTTTAGATTAAAATATATATATATATACAAAGATTTTAAAACAGTAATTGTCAAATTTTACAATTATTTTTTAGATAAATTATATTGACCTCCTTTGAAATTTAAAGAAAATATAATCAATTTATTTGGTTTGGTTTGGTTTGGTTTTTCAGCATTCACTTTTAAAAAAATTATAATATTTTATTTTTTGTATTTTTTTATTTTTACTAAATTTTTTTAATATTTTAAGTAAATTTTTTAAAAAAATTTTTAAATACACATAACATAAACATATTTAAAAAGTATAATATTTGTGATTTTTTTTTTCGCAATTCACTAAATACCAAAAAATATAAAAAAAATAAGAAAATGTAATACATTTTTTGTATTCTTGTGTATTTATTAATTTTTTAAAATATTTTTTTACAAATATTTTGTTTTTTAGAAACATCTAAGGTGCATATAAAAAAGTCAAAAATTACTTAAAATTTTAAAAATATTCACAAAAAACAAAAAACAAAAAAAAACTCAATTTCTAAAAAATTAAAACCAAATACAATAAATAATTCTTATGATTTTGACATAATTATATTGAGACTTTTTCAATGTTTTAATTTAATGAACATAACACTTAATTCTATTTTTATTAATTATTCGTCAATTATACAGAGAAAAAATAATATTATTATTTATTTTATATTAAAATATATACTTTTCCGTGTTAAATTTATTAAAAAATAAGTTGATATAATTATATAAAAATTAAAAAATTATTATTATTATTTTTTTTCAAATGTCAAAGAAAGTAATATAATTTTATCCTTAATTTTTTTAATGTATTGAGTGAGAGTAAAAAGAAAAATGAAAAAAAAAACACACACAAGGCTTATGCCATGTTTGTTCTGTTCCCATTAACGTAAATAGCATGAAAAACACACACGGACAAAGCTTCGATCTAACAGACGATTGGATTTGGGGCAAAAATAACGCTGAAATCGAATGCCAATCCAATCTTAAACTCCTCGAATCAGGTCCATTTCTCTCTCTCAACATTCCTCCATTGCTCAATTCGTTTACTGGGCTTTCATGTTTCATCGTAATCTCAAGAGGGTTTCAATTACTTCTCACAATCACACACTTTAAATTCCCCTCAATTTTGATCGAGTTTCAGTTCTTCTAGCATGTTTTTTCTTCGATTTTTCGGTTTCTCATTGAAATTTATAAAATGGGTTTCAATTGCATCTTTTTTGTGTGTGTGTGTGTGTGTGTGTGTGTGTGTGTGGTAATATTCAATTGCTTATTAGAGTTAAGGGTTTGAAACTCTGAAAGTTGTTTGATTTGTTTCTGTTGCTTTCTGTCTCTAGTTCTTGATATTACATTTTGTCTAATTCTTGAGATTGTTGTAGGTGTTTGAATGAGCTAAATTTCTAGGGTTAATTTCACCTCTATCCCCTAAACTATTGCAGTTTTTTTTTTTTTAAATAAAATTAAACTATTAATTTTATCTTTTAGTTTCCAAATTTTTGAATTTAGGTTAATGTAGTACAATTGGAGACAATTATCAAAATCAGTTGTTAAAACTTAAATCCTAAATTTATGGGCAATAATGTCATTTTAAAAACACTCAACATTTTTTTTTTTTTTTTAAAAAAAAAAATTTAATATGAGGGTTGGATAAGAAGATGGGTGTTTGGTTGTTGGGTGTAGGAGCATCTCCAATGCCTACTTTTTTTCTTTTTTCTTTTTTTCTTCCCTTAAACTTGAGTAAAGATTTGAGTTAAAAGCTTCATCTAATACCAAACATTCCGATGCTAAATTTACAATTTTCATCAAACAACCAGTTGTCCAGGAAGACGACCGAGAGGATGTCCAGGCGGTCCCGGTCGTCCGGCCTAGTGTAAATTTTCTTCAAAATTTTCCCAATCCGGTTGTTCACCTGATTTTCTGGCCAGTTGTTCGGCCAGTTGTTCACACGGTTGACTGGCCGATCATTCATCTGATCATCCACCAACAGTCACTTGCAAGATTTGATGAAAGGTTAAACGCTCCCTTTATTTGATGAAAAAAGTAGGGCTCTCTTCATTTGATACCAATTTGGTGAAACGGTTGGAGCACCGTTTCACCAAATTTTCATCAAATTTAAATTTGATAAAAGATTTGAGCCTGGATTGGAGATGGTTTAAGTTGTTTAATATAGTATAAGTAAGAAGATTAGTATTTAGTTTTATGAGTTAGGTTCTTCAAATTATAAAATTATCATTTTATCCATTAAGTTGGTTTTTTTTTTTTTTTTCATTATTAGGACTTCAAATGGAACTGAAATTATAATTTTTTAGGAACTAATCAGATGAAATTGATAGTTTAACTTTAAGGATGAAATAGAAAATATAACAATAGTTTAACAGAGTGAAATTAACCCCAATTTCTATATGGTTTTTCTTATTTGTAGTTTCAGGATGCAATTAGTCCATAATTGTGACTATTTTTGTTTTTTTGTTGCAATTGTTTTAAACATACAGATGAAACCACTGTTTGGCAATTAGGGTTTCAAGTACAGATTGGAAATTGTGGTTTTTTCACATTCGTATGTTCCTGGAATGTTGCTGGGGTTTTGATACTGGTAACTGTTAGTTAGTTGGAAGGAAATGGCTCGAATCGACACTTTGGAGCTGAAAGGTCTTATTTATCGAAAGATTGGCCATCAAAGAGCGGAGAAATACTTCGATCAACTCAAACGATTGTTTAGTTCAAAGATTAGTAAGAATGAGTTTGATAAGTTTTGTGTTCGAACAATTGGAAGGGATCACATCTCTCTTCACAATCGTCTCATTCGATCCATTGTCAAGAACGCTTGTCTAGCTAACGTTCCACCAC
Source organism: Camellia japonica (assembly GCA_030407325.1). Classification (NCBI taxonomy): domain Eukaryota; kingdom Viridiplantae; phylum Streptophyta; class Magnoliopsida; order Ericales; family Theaceae; genus Camellia; species Camellia japonica. The sequence continues at coordinate 25,770,709 of JAPPVO010000024.1, forward strand.
CGAAGGTTAGAAGGGGAGAACAATCCCTAAATGTTGAAGTTACCAATGGTAATCAGAGAAATAGTCTTCAATCTCTTTACGGTGAAGCATTTCCTCCGTCCCCTCGGAAGGGTAGGTCTGCGATGAATAGGGATCGGAAGTTTCGGGACCGTCCAAGTCCTCTTGGACTGCTCGGGAAAACCCACGGTCCCACATGTGAGGAAGTGGTTCCGAGGGTACAGGAGCAGCAAAGCGCAACTGAGTTGCATTCTCTTGGTAGCAGACCTCCTATTGAAGTGGCATCAGTCGAAGAGGGGGAGGAGGTTGAACAGATTGCCGGAAGCCCCGGTGTCCAAAGCAGAAGCCCTGTTACGGCTCCTTTTGGTATTTCCATAAACTTTGGTGGCTCTCGTAAAACTATTTTTAATGGATCAGTGTGTAATTTTCATCTACAGACCTGCCAAAATAGCGTTGAGCTACCTGATACTAGATCTCTTAGGAGTCGTTTAGAGCGAAAGTTAGAGATGGAGGGCCTTCACATTTCAGTGGACTGTGCAAGCCTGTTGAATAATGGACTGGATGCATATTTGAAGAGGTTGATTGAACCTTGTATGGGACTAGCTAGATCAAGATGTGGAAATGGTCAAATTACTCATGGTATGAATGGATTTTTACCCGCAAGATACATGGAAAGACCATCCCAATCCATTTATGCTTCTATGTTGGATTTTCGTGTCTCAATGGAATCGAGTCCTTGTATACTTGGAGAAGATTGGCCAATACAAATTGAGAAGATCTGCTCACGTGCTTCAGAGGAATAAACAAAGCCTAATCTGAAAACCTACTCAATGGTTTGATATAGGCCTGGGCACAAGTTCAAAGTTCACCATGAAGGGAGGAGACAAGACTTCACTGTTTTTCTGTTGAAGATTCAAATATTACATGAATCTTGATCTCCAATGCTTACATAGCATTCATCGCCATTGCGAAAGCGAATAAGTTGTGAATGCAATGGGAAGTTTCGGATTATTTAGTTAGGTTGCATTTAGATGTCAGCGATATAGTTGTTGGGGATGAAACATTTTTATACAGTCAATTTATACATTTTCATATTGTTGGAAACCTCACCGTCTCAAGAGTTCTAGCATAATTCTTCGATTGATATCTGTTGTTCCTTACGTATTGAGTTTTCCATGGAATAAAGCTTTGGTTAGTTCCAAAATTGTTACCGCTACTAGGTTCATCAACTAAAATTCCTATGGAACTTCTTCTTCTTCTTCTACTACGGGCTTTTTTTTTTTTTTTCCTGCTCAATAAATGGCTATAGAACTTGATGTTGAATGATTTGTTCTTCTTCTTGTTGATCATGATCGTATCAATTCATCCATCATATATAAGTTTTATGTTCCTTATATGCTCTCAGTTGGTATTACCAATGTAACTATAGCATATAGGGCGAGGAATTTTATCCTATTGATGCATTTGAATTGCGGGACTCACCTTATGAAGAAAACTATGAATGGGATCACAATCCAATGAAAATTGGTACTTGATAGCAGTTGATCACCGTGAGGGTGAGTTCTTTCCCTTTGAAGATTCTCGGGAAGTCAGGTATGCCTACAAAGATAGAGTTTTTTGTTTGGGCTGCTGTTCTTGACTCAATCTTTACATGTGACAACATAACGAAGAGGGGCTTCAGACCAGCTAGCTGATGTTGTTTGTGTTGAGTAGAGGTGGATGATCATTTGCTATTCTGTTGTGATGTGGTTAGGGTTCTGTTGAGTTGAGGATTTGTTGCATAATTCTCATTTTTGGTGTAAAGCAAATTTATTTATTTATTTATTTTTGTGAATCCTCCTTTGCTTTTGTAAGTTTTATAGATGAGATTAATTTTTATGTTGAGCCTTTTTCCTCTTGGCGCCTTTTAATACAATTTTAGTTCGTTTTGTTTAGGTTTCAACTAGCCAAGTTTCAAGTCCAGTTTAGAATCCCAACTTGCAGCTATCTAAGAAAAAACAAAGAAACCCAACTTGCTTTCTCCTCTGTTATATGTATATCTACTACAAAGAGCACAATCAACTGCATGTGGAAATTTTTCCTAATGTTGCGTAGAGTTAAATCTGAATCTCCAATGGTAAGCACTGAACTTGACAAACCATGCTTGAAAAGCATTTCCGAAATCTACTTGACAGAGGCCTTGCTATCAAATGGGGGCAACAAAAAATAAATTACAAACGGAGGTAAGATAGAGCAATTGGAATAAAATTTTCCTCCATACCTCTCATGTCAATACCATATTTTTGTGTAAAGCACTTAACGACCAAATGATCATCAATTCTTGGCTCCTCGACAGCAATTTAAAAGCTTAAGTTGGATACTAGCAATGGTTTGTCATGATACTAAAAAATCATCCAGAGACCAATATTCACTTGTTGAGAACGTGGGAAGAAACAAAAATGGACTTATATTTCCATGACGGCAGGATAATTATCATAAATAATCAGTTTTTTTACCCTAATTCAATGTGTTAATAATGAAATAGAGGCTAGCATAACCCCTTTAAATTTCAATACCACTAAACTGCTACTACACAAAAACATAGAAAATGAATATGATTATAGAATTCTAAAACGGTATAGTTTATCACAAAAGTACATGATTGCTGTTGCTCAATCGATGAAAATGTATGGGCTCTTCTTCTTCTTCTTCTTCTTCTTCTTCAACCTTAGATTCACATCATCACTTTGCAGATGCATATGACTGTACTGCAAATGATGAACAGGAGGTTGTGTGATGAGTATGATCTGAAGCGTTAGTGAGGGAATCAGAGCTGTTGGATCAACTATTAACCGGTGTTGATTGCTTTCTCTAAGCTTGCCATGTACGTAATGTAAACAGTCCATAAATATGAAAATGAATTGCTCACTAGCGGCTGCAAAACACCAAAAACAAAAGGAATGAGCTAACAAGATTATCCCCATGATATTGATGCACTGCCAAGAGATTTCCTAGGTTTGACCACTTATTAATCTTCATTGGGTTCATTTGGTTTAGCTTTTTGTAAGTTGATAATCAGAAAATTTGCCTAAAATTAAAAAGCTAACTTATTTGTCTTTGCTGAACTTTTTTCAATTGAGTAATATATAGGTCCATCTAGATTAGATGATTCTAAAAATTAGTCTACTCAAGACGAAAATAAGCCAAACTTTATCAAAAAAGTGCACGAAACAAAACATATTTTAAGACGTTCACTAAAGACGAAAATAAGTCAAATTTTGTAAAAAGAAAAATTAATTTTTTATTTTATTTTAAAACTAGGTATGATTTCCCTTTCTAATATGCATATAACCAATACTCATGGTTACCTGTAAATTAACAGGGATGAATTTGTACGTCACAAAATCACATATAGGCCAGTACATAACTCCATTCATCATTGTAGGAAGCAAGTCTCGCTTCAATCGAGCAATTATTTCTTCACCATTTTCACCTGTGGTTGGCAACAATGGAAACACATCATGACAATGTTCCAATGAAACGACATAAATTATTTGCACACAATTCAGAGAAGCAATATCTAGGTCGCATCATTCAGGAGTACTAGGCGCCTTCTTTGATAAGAATAGTTAGTGTTTTTCAAAAACATACAATGTTGCACTTGTGCAACTCCAACTGCTTACATGTATGATGTGTCCATATGCACATGAACATATATAAATAATAGGTTTAGGAGATACACCAGCATGAAATGGAATCAACATTCAATTCCAAAAATATATGTACAGTCCAGGTTTTTTCACAGGATTGTTAATGCTTATGTGGTCAGTTCTTAGTTCTATGTATTATAGTATTGTTGCTTTTTCACAGTACATGAATAAAGCATTACCTCCTATAACACGATAATTCCTCCCTCAGTTCGCTCACGTCCCCCACATGTCCAAGACATTTTATCATCTCTCTCTACCCAGTAGAGCGAAGATCGCACACATTGTGCCTGCATGACGTCTAAAATAAAAATATATGTACATAAAAACTGCAAATGAACACATTGACCAACCAAACCACTCATCCATATAATATTTGATCAGTATTATCTCAAAGTAATAAACCATGTCAAAAAGTGAAAATTCAACTTCCATTGTAAGGGATTGAAGAAGGGCAGGGTCCCTATTCCAAGATCCCTTAATTTTATGACAGGTATATAGGGCAGGCAAGGCATTCCAACTTTTTTTATTTTATTTATTTATAAATATTATGGAAATTACAGTTAAAAACATGCAAAGTAAGGACCAATATGAAGTATAAAAGGTACATTTTCTAGTCTAATATGCATTTGACATATTTCATTTACCAAAAAATAATTATTTTGCTTATCAACCTAGTTGCCTCCTTTTGCTCCCAGTTTAGAGGTGTAGAATAAAGCCAACAGCATTGCTTTAAGAAATTTAATATTGTTGACATTATTTTCCCTTAGAAAATGCCTCTAATTTTGGTTTAGTTAAGAAGGAAACATTAGAACATAGGACATAGCACCAGTGAGATATAGTACATAATAATCACACCAGGTTCATAGCATGCATAAGCCTAACAAAGCACTTATCTTAAACAATATGAATAAATAAAGAATTTGGTTTACCTTGTAGGGCTGCATTCACAGAGAAGAAAACAACAGTCATGGTAGGTCCATATAATGTCTGCCCCATGACAAGTTTTTTCAATGTTGTGATGAGGTCGCGTTTTGGAAGGACTTTTGACACGAAGTTGAACCAAAAATGCAATGATGGTCCCATAATTATCATTCCATATCCAGCCATGCGTAAGGTCCTCACAAAATCATAAGGTTCTGAAGATGGCCGAGCAATTGTCTGAGGGAAGTTCTAATGATGTGTCAAATCACAGACAATGAAATAGAGACATACCATCTCCTCCAAGAAATTCATTGAGTGCAGAAATAAATTTAATACTCAAACACACAATAGTACACACAGATTATTAGCTATTATAGCGTGTAACAGATATAATAGAATTCCATAATTTTTTTCAAAAAGCATACCGTAGTGTAAATATGCAGTAGGAGTTGAAGCCAGAGAGAGAGAGAGAGAGAGGGGCATAATAGAAAAGAAGTTTGAGATACAATTCAAGTAAATGTAGCTCAAATCACATAGGTCAGATCAAGCTGGCATATATGATTAGCAAGATTCTATTTTCCAGGTTACACTAAATTGAATTTCTTAACGCATAGATTGCAAAAGACGTTGGATTTAATGAGAAACAGGTGCAATTTTTTTGGGGGGGGGGGGGGAAGAAGATTACTCAGAGAATGATTTGGGACAGAAGGGTTCAAGAATATAACCAATACGAGACACAATGCAATACATGGAACTAAAGAGTGTGCATCTTGATATTGATAGCTGACCAGTGCCTTGAATCAACACTTCTGTTAACACTGTAATGCAATTATCCAGAGAGAAAAAGAGAGATACCAAAGGACCAGATATAGGTGTTAATATAAAATGTCTTCTTAGTTGTTTTATGACCATAGACCAGCTCAATTTAAGGACCGTATTGACAACAATAAACAATGTACTTACATGTTTAAACAAGTCAAAAATGTTTGGATGCACAAGAAATATACCATTAATAGAAGATTAAAAAATGAACCAGTAAACCAAACCCAGTAACTGGAGCCATTACCCAGTGTTGGTCATGAAAATGCAGGATGCTGGGAGAGGCAGCTTTGGTACTATTGACAAAGTCTAGCATAATTACATGAATTGATTGACTTAAGACTATAATAGATTAAGTAACACTAGTAATTAATTGAGCATGGTTTTAGTGATGGCAATTGAGCTTTCTGGCTATGAAATAGATTAAATAATATAACTTGTCCATTGTGTTTTCTATAGCAAAAAAATATGAACTCTGCTTGTTATCTGCAAGACTTTCTCAAAACAAGAGCATTTTTAATTCAACAAACCATCACAATCAAATCTTGTGTATACCCCATCAACCAATTGCATTGCCAGTGGAACATTAAGAAGTAATGATACACATAAAAGACGAAAGCTAACACCACAACAAAGGGTTTCTCTTCTTCAAAACAAGTAGATTATCTGAAACTTTGATTATGTCTCGCCAAAATCCGATTGTTGCAAATATCATATGAAAGTCACTTTGTCTGTTGATCCTAATTATTAGGATCGATATTCCAACGGTTATCTGTAAAAATCACTACAAGTTTGGGTTCTCTTATGGAATCCGAGATAATCGGATGGAGGACAAGAGTCCTAGATGATGATGGGCTCTTTGTTTGGATAGGTTAGGACTCTTGAGAGAGTTAATCCTAATCCGAATTGGAATAATTCAAAACAGGTGTTATTTTGTAAAGGATAAGTCTTTTAGGGGATTAGGGCACTCCTGTGGGTCATACGCTTTAATTGAGAGTTTTGTACTTGAGCTGATCTATTTGTGAGATTTGTTGATTGACTGGATTGTTGGAGTGTCCTGATGGACGAGCCACCGGTCTTGTTTCTTTCTGTGCGCAGGTGTTGGACTTTTCTATTCTTGCACGTGCTCTACGGCTTAGTTCCTGGATCTCGGCAAAGAGATCGGGTTTGGTTGTGAGGTCAAAATTCAACATCCACAAGTAGGGTCCCATTGGCGTGCATCCAGTAGGAATTGAACTACGAATTTGCCAATTATGAGTTGGGCGCTTTAGCCATTCAGCCATGGATGCTTAGCAGGGATCCTTGTAGTACATTCAATGTTGTTGAATCACTCAGTTAGCACAAATTTTGTTTCTTTCCTCCATACACAAAACACAATCTAAAACTGAGTGTAGTTGGGATGAGAATATTGAGATGGATGCACGCGGTATAACAAAAAATAAATAAATAAAAGACGAAGAAATTAATCCATTAGAAATAAGCAAGTAACACCAGTTGAAGATAGATATAACTTTGAATAGAATCATCAACTTAATGAAATGACCATACAGGCACCGATTAATTAGGTCAAAGCTTGTTGAGTTGAAACATACACATATTTATGAAGCTCATTAAAGATGTAAAAAAAAAATCCCGGAAAATTCTTTCTCGGCAACCACAAACAAAAATCACTCAGGAAGAAGAGAAAAGAGGGGATTTTGATTTTGTGTTTAATTTTTGATTACCTGAGAGGAGAAATCAGCGGCGGTGTAAATACAGGCAGAGGTGATGCTTTTAGTGAGAATGGGGTGAGACTTGATCAGCCCCAAATACCAACCTACAAATCCAGACTTAAAAGAAGACGACACAGCTGTGGAAGAGGAACAGTAGGGTGATGAGAATAATATACTAGGACGAGACAGCTCGAGCTCTCTGGTTTTCATCGAATTATGAAATCGAGCATAAGCCTTTGATTGTTGTCGTTGAGATCCGATTGAATCGGTGATTGAATGTCTGTTCAGTAAGCTGTGGATTGAGGTGTAGTTTTTGCGGCCATTTCTGAGGAAGCCGCCGGCACTCATCTTCTCTCTCCCTGGTTTTCTGTTGCGTACTGTGGGTTTCAGTAAACCCTAATTTGGAGAGAGAGAGAGAGGCGTGACTGTGTGGTAACGAAAAATGCTTGGAGCACTTGGGGAGCAGTAATTATGTGGCAGGGTTCCGCCCACTTTCTATGTTTTTTTTTTGTTTTTTTAAATATTCTCAATATATTAACGTCATTAAAGATGCATTTTTTTGAAGGTCTAAATCATTGTTGGTGTGGAAACTCTATTGTAAAACAACAATGTTATAGAGCTCTAAAAGTAGAGTTCTAAAAGAGGTCTAATGAGTTGGCATGTCCAAAAAAAAAAAAAATTTCAAGCTAAAACATCACATCAGGCTGGACTCCACACACTTCTATGTCATTAGTGCATGATTTAGAGCTCTTATCCTAGAGCTCTCAAGCATTTTTCATTGTAAAACCTCTCTGACGCCGAAGAACTGACGGAGTTCAGGCGAAGCCTTTTGTTGACGCGACTGGCGAGCAAATTTCCAGCACGTGTCCGCTTTGTTTCACACGTTACACAAAGTGGGTGTTTGGGAAGTAGGTTTTTATGTAGGTTTTTTTAGTTGTAGAATATTATTGGATAAAAAAATTTTAGTGTTTGGGAAGATAGTTGGGTTTTTTTATAGTTGAATGTGATGTTTGTGAGAGAAAAAGTAAAATGATTATGGGGTTGGATGTGATATTTTGTTTGGATGTGTTTTTTTTGGTTTTGCAAAACTTTTGTCTTTTAGTGGAAAAAATGAGAAAAAAATTTGGGAACCAAGTTCCCAAACACCACCAAAGTGAAATATTTCTTTCAATAAAAATTATAGTTGCGGTCGCAGTTGATAATAAGTGTCATTTTGGCAACATAGTAAAAAAATCACATTTTTAAACAAAATATTTAAAAATATAAGTGTCAAAAATGTCAGAAAATTAGCTTGGCAAGTGCTAAAAACGTAGGTGTAAAATTACAAATTAGGGCTTATGAAAAAAAAATAAAAAAATAAATTTCTTATGTTGGGTAAGGCTATTTTGATCATTTTAATTTGATTTGATACCATAAATAAATATTAAACTAAAAAGTAAAAAGTCAACTTTTTACGAACTTCCCAAATCACTTTCTAAAAAGCTAAAAAGATTGATAAAAAATCAAAAACTAACTTTTTATCAACTTTTCAAAACACCTATAAGTATTACTTTGATTATTCTATCCGACCGAACGTTAGTCTTGTACAATTCGAACCAGCTTAAATTTGGTCGGTCAACCATTTTTTTTTTTATAATTATATTTATTTTTTAAATTGATCTTAATTATCATACAATAATCTTTTTTAGTGTTTAAAGTATTCTTCTTCTTGATCAAAAAAAATGAAAAAGTATTCTTCTTCAATTTTTTAATAATCTATTATTTTAGAGCTTGTTTGACAATCTAATTTTTAATTAAAAAAATCATTATAAATTATTAAATTATTCATTCTATTTTTTTTTGTATTTTTTAATAAAAAGTCAAAAAAAATGTAAAAAATTAATTCTCAAACACCTATTTTAACTTAAATTATTTTGTTAGAGCATCTCCAACGGTTTATCAAAATTTTCATCAAATCTGAGTAAAAAAATGACTTTTTTCTCAATCTGATACCGAGTGCTCCAATGGTTCATTTTCATCAAATTTTCATCAAATCTGCGCCGGGACAACCGGTTGGTCGACCGGCTGGTCGACCAGTGAAGGCAATTTTTTTTTTTTTTTTGGAACTATTTGAACATTTTTTTTGAACTGTCTGAACTTTTTCCGGAACAACCGGTTGGTCGACCGGTAAGGCAAATATTTTTTTTTTTTTTTAAAAACTGTTTGAACCTATTTATTTGAACTGTTTGAACCGTTTTATGGTCGACCGGCTGGTCGATCGGTTTGTCTCCCCCAACAGTAACAAACAGTGATTTGGTGAAACCTGGAGCGTGTTCTCATTTTGGTGAAAGGTTTGGTGAATTCTCGATTTGATATTGATTTGGTGAAACCGTTTGAGCACTAAAAAGTCATTTTTTTACCAAATTTCAAATTTGATGCCAGATTTGATGAAGCGTTGGAGATGGTCTTATATAAGGAAAATTTGTATTAAATATTTTGGCATAGAGTACTCTATTTTTTCTTTTTAGGACGAAAAACACATTCCATTAATAATCGTAACAGTTTACATTAGTAACCAGCTCATGGGCTGATTTAATTATAGAATAATATTAAAAATCATAAAAAATATATATATTATAAACCTTCCTACTTTAATAATACTAAAATGAAAAAACTTACTTAAATATAATATATCACTAATGGTTGACGGAATTACTTTTCAATATTAGGGACCAAATGCAAAGGTTAACGAGTGGGTGGAGTCAAACTTTTTTTTAATAATACTAAACAAATAAATAAACGGTGGTGTTATATGTATCAATTAATATACTAACATGTCTTATGATATTATTATTGTCCCTATATAAATTATAAATACTCAAAATTTTTAAAATTATGTCACATTATGTATATTAATTAGTATACTAATTGGTGCATATAGGGGAATTATGAGAAAAATGAAGAAACATCCTAGGAGGAAGTATGTAATTAATTAACCCTAGCATAAAATGGTAATGGAGCAGGTGAACGAGAAAGAAATTTTTTTTTTTTGGTAAACACAAAAAATAGCAGTTCTAATAAGCGGTATTAATAAGTCAATTCAGCTTTAACCAAAGCTCATTTGGCTTCTTCCATTCCTGCTATGCTACACATTCAACGTAAGCTACTTGGAAAAAAGAATCATTAGAAAATCCTAAAAAATAAAAATTATGCCAAACGAACTAGCATTTTTAAGCACTAGCTTTATTATTTGTGAGCTTTTATTTCAAGCCAATAAGCTAGTTTATAAGTTGAGGTACCAAAGGACGTAATGATCTAGCGTACTGGTTGATGACAAACCAAATTCAGAATATGATACATTCAAAAGCAGAGAGGAAAGGCGCCTCATCTGTACAATAGTATACATGACAGAATGCTTATGGACACAAAATAAGGTGGAGGAAAATACTACTACTGGTCATCGCACACAATCTCAAGCATGAGAAAACTTGTCTTTCTCCCAAAAAAGAGTTGATCAACAGATTTAGCTTTTGTTGCAATTTGTACATCAGAAAGACCTCACACCTCCTCCATATCTCTCCTCCTTTCCTCTTCTTCAGCTTTGAGCCAAGCAGCCTAAAATGAAATTAAAAAAAAAAAAAACAAAATCACTCCATTAAAAGAAAGGTAATAGCAACACAAGTTCAATCAAAAGAAATGAGAAATTCACTCCATTCAGTAAAATCAAGACAATTATAAGTCAAAGAACACAGAAACCGATCACAGAATCATGAACAAAATGTATATGGATGATGGGATAATATATTTTAAAAGTGGATCTCATCAATAAATTTAGTAAAATGTATATGGGTGATGGGATAATATATATTTAAAGGTGGGTCTCATCAATAAATTTAGTAAAATATTGTTCTGTGTCCAATTCTATAATTGGTTTGTGTTTGTATTAGAATTGTTAAGATAAAGTAGAGATGAACACATAAAAACTTGCCTTGTCTCTTTCGAGTCTTGAGATATGTGGAAGCACAGAGTTTCCTAAACTCAAGCCTCCCCATGCTTCTTGCAGCTCTCTCTCCCTCGCTTCTCTTCGAGTCACTGAATGTTTAACCTGGTGATCAGGCTGCTGAGCAGCAGCCGCCATCTTTTCCCTCTCTAGTCTAGACTTGTGCTTAACTAAAATTTGGTCCAAACTACCTTCACTCATCTCCGATGGCGCGTTGGGATCCCTTCTCTTCACCCTCCCCGCTTCTTCCTTCATACCCATCACCATTTTCTCCTTCTCAAGCCTTGAAACGTGTTTTACTAGAACTTTATCTAAGCTTTCATAGTCTCCAACACTTGCTCCTCCAGGCTGCTTCTTTTGATACCGCTTAATTCCATACTCGCTTCCCAATGATAATGCTTGCATTTTTTCCCTTTCTAACCGGTGAACTGGCTTTACCAGGATCTTGTCTAGGCTATCTTCTTTCTCTTTGCTTTCGCTATTTCCATGTTGAAGTGATGACAATGAACAGTCTTCGGTAGTTTCTTTCATCTCTGCTGCGTCGGGATTTGTTTGTCGAATCTGAATCAAAGTCTCCTCTGAACAGTCTTCGGTATTTTCTGGCTTTGAAGCTTCCTTTTGCTCCATTTCCAGTTCTCCACCATCCCCTTTGTTCAGATCAATATTCTCTTTTCCCACTAGGCGGTCTCTATCAGAACATGATGAATTTGTACCTTCCTCTAATGTGTGTGCTTGATTAACAGAAGTTGCCTTCTTCCTCAAATCAGCAGTTCTGCCCCCTTCACTTGGCTCAAATTTTCTTCTGTTCTTTGCTTCTTGGACCTCTCTTTCTAGTTTCGAAACATGTCTCACCAGAAACTTATCTAGGCTCGGCAAATCTGTGGCATCTTGTTTCGTACGCCGGACCGCCCCACTACGCCTTCTTTCTGATATTTTCTTGCTTTCCATTTCATCTGATTTTCCGGAATTCCTTTTCATCTCTTCTATCTCCTTCTCAAGCTTTGAAGAATGCTTCACAAGAATGGTTCCCAAGTCTGGGATAGTCTCAGCTGAACTTACATCATTAATCGAACACACCTTTTCGTCATCAGATTTGTCTAGTGTATTCATTCTGGCATTTTTCGCTTCTTGCACCTCTTTTTCAAGTTTCGTCAAGTGTTTGACCAGAAACTTGTCTAAACTAGGTAGTTCAGCCTCAACTTGCTTCCTTCTCATATGGTCTATACCTGAGTTAGAGTCAGCAGCATAGCCTAAATCAAGCTGCTTACTATTTTCTGCTTCTGCTAGAGCAGCGTTTAAACCACATGTTGCAACTATAGTGGCGAGAGAAGCAAGTTCATCTTCTTGCAAACATCTAAGCCTTTCGAGCATCATGTCCACAAGTTTTGGCATATTAAACTTTTCAGAAATCTGCTTCTTGTATTTCCTTTGTCTTACGTCTTGAGATTCATGCTCTGATCCGTTATCTGATTCATATTCAGAAGAAAGCTCCGACGGATCCAGGTTATTTTCACCTGTATCTGGATTTTCACTGATTTTTCGCAAAAGTTCTTTGAATTCATCCTTGTTTATAGAAGGGCAGCTTGCAAGCTTAACAAATGAGGTTTTCACTGCCGCTGCTACTTGTTTGTCCACCTCAAATGCAGTCTCGAAAGAAGCTGTAACGGTATGAGTAGTTGATCCTCCTCCATTGAGAGAAAATGTTTCTATCTCATAATGCTTCCGAGGGCAATCTTGCATATCATACATGATCACACCAACAGCTGTTGCTGCTTCAAAAGCTTCGGCTGCACTTTTTTCTGTTTCCAACAGCTGCGCTTCTGCTTCTTTACTTTGGATTCTGTTTTGGGGGGAGCAAAAATAAGAAAAATATGACCCCATCCATTCCAAGTGAACACACCAGTTCTTCTATGGACACAAAAACCGATTACAAAACCAGGTACAAAATATAAACAAGATTTTACAAAATTTGATGATGGGATACATATCAAAATTTGATGATGGGATACATATCTAAAATATATTGTCCATTCAAATACATTATGTGATCGGTTTCTATGTTCTTAGACTTCTTTGAGTGAACACACTAACCTTGCTGCTCGAAGTATTCGACACCAAGATGCTTCCACCATTGCAGCCTTCCGAGCCTCCATTGCCTTGTGTGCAGCTTCCCTAACTGCAATTTTTTCTCTCAGAACTCTAGAATAATGAGGATTTGAGTCACCTAAAGTCTCATCAAGAGTTGAATTCATGCCCCCTACTTCCTGTATCAAGTGAATAGTATTAACCATAGAGATAAATCTTGTTTGTGGACTGTGAGTAAAAAAGAAAAAGAAATCACTGGCCCTTGTTTAGTTACCAACATGGAGAACAAGGAAAAAAACAAAATATGATGAAGGTATGTGGCAAAATTTTAGTTCTGGTATCCTTTCTCCTCTTTTCATAAAAGATATTTCAATCTAATATTTTTAAATTAGAAGGGAAAAATTTCCTCTTCTTTTTCCCGTACCAATTCCATGTTCCAAACAAAAGCAGCTTAGAAGAATGCAATAATTCATGATATTTACCTGTAGCAGTTGTATTTTCCTTTTCAAGTAGGAGTCCACCTTTTTGCGAGGAAACCAGTTGAGAGGTGAGCTTTTTCGATGGGAGGGTTTCTTAATTTGTGATGTAAATTTGTTTAGAGAACTCACATTTGACAGGCCAGATTCTTTCAAAGCCTTATTCTGCAATTTTCGAAAGAAAAAAAGAGGAACCAACAAGAAAAAGTGAGGTAAGAAAACAATGAGAAAAGATAACAGACTGTCACCAGCTGCTAATTATAACAAAGTTTTTATTTTACATTTTTATTGTCGTCATCAATTTTATGCAGCATACCAACATAACAATAAGGCATGGGACCATTTGCGGAAGAAAGTTAATGTCAAACAATTAGACAAGCCAACTAAAATTCAGATAAAATGATGCATTTCTGATTCATGATTTGGTCCCTGCGAACATACAATTGTACAAAATTACACTGCAAATATGTATTCCTTACATACGTGCTTCTAATGACCTCTCCATATCACAGAAATTCTCAGTAGGCTATATAAAAGAACTCTAGTAAAAATAAAATCCACCAATAGAAGAACCACTTATGTCAAATTGTCAGTATGGTTATAGATACTAATAATAAATGTAACAGTCAATGAAATCAAGATATGAAGCTACTGAAGAGACGCCAAAGAATAAGTCTAGTAACATAGAAACCAATTACAGAAATCGATGACACCTAATCGTGTGATTTGTAATGTTAAGAGCAACCATAAGTGATTCTATTGTTGGCAACTAGACTCTTCCAACAAAAAGGAACGTCAGCAATCCATGTAAAATCCCAAACAAGGACAAAGAAACGAATAGATTGTGTAACAAAGTAAAAGAAACACATGAATACAACAAGATGTAAAAAGTTTAGGTGGTTAATCACGATTGTCTATGTCTAGACAATTTAGCAGAGGAAAATTTGTTAACTCAAGCTCCAAGACTTTCAGTCTACAAATAAATAGCACAAAATCAACACCCTTAACATATCTTTGCAGCCTAACAATTGAAAAGCCTTTAACAATTGAAAAGCCCAGCCCAGCCCAGCCCACACTTCTCCTTAAAACCTAGATCTTAAAGAAAGGAAAACTGAAACCATACTAACACAGATGGGGCAACTTCAGGTGATGTGGGACACATTCTAACACACCCTCCTGGATCACAACATACACTAGCCGGACAAACGGCACATCAATCTATTAAAGAGAGGAAAACTGAAACCATACTAACACAGATGGGGCAACTTTAGGTGATGTGGGACACATTCTAACACACCATTCTGGACCACAACATACACTAGCCGGACAAACGGCACATCAATCACAGGCCCAACCAAACTCTGATACCAAATTGAAAAACCCAACCCACACCTCTCTTTAAAACCCAAGTATTAAGGAAAAAGAAACTGAAGTCTTATAACCAGCACAATGGGATAACTCCAGGTGATGTGGGACACATTCCAACAAGAACAACCTAAGAACCTTAAAGCAATCAATTAGAAGAG
Source organism: Camellia japonica (assembly GCA_030407325.1). Classification (NCBI taxonomy): domain Eukaryota; kingdom Viridiplantae; phylum Streptophyta; class Magnoliopsida; order Ericales; family Theaceae; genus Camellia; species Camellia japonica. The sequence goes on from JAPPVO010000024.1 coordinate 25,785,913, forward strand.
ATTGTAAGCAAACCCTTGTCTCATCCACTTGATTAGAGCAGCACCACTCTAATGTATTTTTCTTGCCTTCAAATTAAAACCCAAATATCAATTAGGGAAAAGAAAAAATCATCAGTAGATCCTCTTTAAAGGAAAGACCCTAAACCTAATATTTCAAAGAAAATGGTGATTTTTATACCCTCCCTTGCTCTAAATGAACATATCCTTCCGTATAATTTGAACTTTTTTTTTTTTGTAATTGGTACCCAGTTACTTTTTGGTCAATTCAAGTAAATTTATTTATTCCAATTTACTCATTATGTGCCCTTAAGATGTAATTTTCCAGCACCTCATGCTAATTAATATGATCAGTGAAATAGATGGCAAATGAAGTACATATCAAATACTGGTAATGGCTAACACTACCAATAATAAAGGCAAGAACAAAAAAGAAGATTGATTAATTTGAAGTGTTAGGGTTGACAGATTCAATTCAAGTAAATCAAACACAACAGTACCTTCAAGAAACTGATATATATATATATATATATATATATATACCATGGAATTGGGATACAAGAGAGAGTAGTGGAGTACCTTTCCAACCTTGGAGGTAGCCATTACAGGGTCGTTGAGATTGGTTCCGGAATCAAGAAACACTTCATTGCTTCGCTTTTCAATGCAACCCAAGTCCATGCAACCTAGATCCATCGCCCCAAACAACTTTTAAAATCGGATAATCAATAGAGACTATTATTAATCACCAAGACTCAGGCACTATTGTGGTTGTGTTTGTGATACGATTGTTCTTTGTTGAGGGCTTCAGAGAAAATCAGAGAGAGAGAGAGAGAGAGAGAGAGAGTTCTTTAGTTGGGTTTAGTTTAGTTTAGTTTAGTTTATGAGATGGAAATGATACGATTCTTGGAATGGAATGCGAGGGTTTTGAAAAAGGAAACTATCCGTTACAAGCGATTTTCCAGCGTCCAACGGCTCTTTTTCCTTCGGACAACGGATTACCTGGATTATTTGGGTTATCGGTTTAATTGACCCGGCTAGTTGATTTTAATCACACTCCATTGCTGTTAGGGTTGGCTTCTCTAGTTCATAGGGGACCAAATCAGATTAGAAGGTGTTATTGAGCCTTATAAGCCTGTCATAAAATTAGTATCAATAATCTGAATTGTTCGAATCGTTAATTACTTTATCTCTGTATAAAATCACGTAAATCGGATATGTCACTTGATCATATCATATTTGTGTCAACAGTAAATATGATTTTAAAAATAAATTGTTGATATAAATGTGATCTGATAAAGTGACAATTGATTTTTAATTAACTAAATTTTTTTTAAAAATAAAGTACTTGATAAACCCGTTGAACAGCTCAGATAATCGATACAGATTTCATGATGGGCCCACGAAAGCCCAACAACACTCTCTAGTTGGTTTTTTTCGATTGCAAAAAAAACTTCTCTCTTCTTATTAACTTGATTGAAAATGATATATAAATATATTTTCTAAACTCAATGATATATAAATAAAATGATTGATAGATAATTAGACAAAATATAAAAGAAAATTTGTTTTAGATGTTTCAATATATACTATATCTCTTATTATATAATTTTTTTTTTAAATTATAAAATTGAACTAAACCAAATAGGTTACACAGGCTAAACAGATTCCAATTTTTTTAAAACAATTTACTCTAATATTTTTTCCCTCTAATTGTCAATCCACTCTAAATTTACATGGGTAAATTATCCTCATCTCCCTTGAGTTTTAAAAATAATAATTAATAATAAATCTCACAATTTTAATATAAATTTTCTAATCTCTCTATTAATAAAATTAATACAGATGGCGTGAAAACTAAAAAATAAACAATGTAAAATATTATATATTATCGCATGAAAAAGATAATACTATTATTTTTCATCTATATAACTAATAAATTATTGATAAAAATAAAGATTAAGTGTTATATAAATTAAAATATTAATAAAATTTAATATAATTATGTTAAAAGTTGTAGTGTTACTTTTTTTTTGTTTATCTTTTAAGAAAGATTAATGTAATTTGCTTAATTTAAATCAATTTGATCCGTGCGAGCACTTTTAAGAGTTGTATCCAATGACATTAAGGAGTGTTTTAGAAAGATGGTAAAAAGTGATTTTTTGACTTTTAACCAAATTTTTGATTTTTTTAGACAAGTGATTTGGAAAGTTGGTAAAAAGTTACTTTTAGTTTTTTTTATTAATATTTGTTTATGATGTCAAATCACAATAAAATAACCAAACTACTCCCATTCAATTTAAAATATGGACCTTGCTATGTCCCCGAAAAAACAGCCCCCTAATCCCCCGAAAATTGAAACCAAGGCAAAAAAAAAAAAAAAAAACAGTTTCCCCAAAACGACGTAGTTTTGGAGATTAGGGAGATTAGGGGGAGCTTTTTTAAGGCTCCAAATCATTTTCCTTAAAATATTTACAATTTCACCTATATAACATATTTTGATTCATGAGTGGTAGAATTATAATTTTATCAATGACTGAAAACTAACTTTTCAAATGTCTTTAAATACAAAAAAAAGCTAACTTTTGATAAATCAAGTAGCAAAAGAGGCTTAAGAGTTGTTTTGAATATAAATTATCAGTTGATTATTTTTAGGGCAAATTACAAACACCTCCTTCGAGGTTTGATAAAAATACAGATTCACCAAATCTCGAGGGGTGTTTGTAATTTGCCCTTATTTTTATTTACCATACAAGACGTATAAATAAATAAAAAAATTATATAATTAAAATAAGTTAATAAATGACTTATTTACATGTTCCAAAAGAAGCCTAAACCAAAGAATGGTTGCCACGTACCCTGCATGATTTAGTGTCCTGTAAACAATCAATACAAGAATAATATATTACTATATGTACTAAAAAAAATATATTACTATATGTACTAAAAGCACAAGATCACAAAGCTGCGCCTGCGTGGGAGATGCACAAAAATCATGGCCCATACAATACTTTAATCCCAAATGGTGGGTCTCAAAACAAACCAAAAACAAGGCGGACGCTCAGAACCGCAGATTGAAATGGAAAATAAATAAAAATTTGAATTTCACTTTTGCTTTTAAAATAATGCTCTACTTTCTTCAAAGCCTTCACCAGATTTACAAACTAGAATTTATTCTCTGTTGAAAACAGCACTTGCAAAAATATATTATGTGTTTTTTATAAAAATGATACATCTTTCTAATTTACGAGTTCTAAAAGAGTATTAATTATGTAGAAAATCAAAAAAAAAAAAAAACCAAAGCCAAAATATCAAATCACATAAGACTCACACGCCAATTAAAATTATTAGAGCTCTTAATTTAAAACTCCTAATCTTTTTCCTATTTCTTATACTGCATGTATAAAAGAGCTCGAGACCTTTAGTCGATCAGTCTCAGTCTCAGATCAGTCTTGTACCCATCAATTTTCTTCACCAGTTGGAGCATATGGCTAGAGTTGCGGTCACCATGACAAGGATGTTACTTCTTAGGTGAGATGATTGTTCTCCTAATCTTGTTTATGTGTTTTAAGTTAGAGAAATTGTTATGTCAATAGTAGTTTTGTTAGCTCTTTATCACCATTTTTTAATTTTTATGATTGATTAAAAACAATCATTAAAAAAAATAATATATAATATCGTGTCATATTTTTTGATAATATTTTTATAGTAATATGTGGGTGTTTGGGAAGTGGGTTTTTATGTAACTTTTTTTAGTTGTAGGATATTATTAGAGAAAAAAATTTTGGTATTTGGGAAGATAGTTGGTTTTTTTGTGGTTGGATGTGATATTTGTGAGAGAAAAGGTGAAATAATTATGAGATTGGATGTGATATTTTATTTGGATTTATTTTTTTTAATTTTGCAAAAAATTTATCTTTTAGTGAAAAAAAAAAAAAAAACCCACACACAAACTTCCCAAACACCATTCATATCTCTGAATTTTTCGCATATGCCCATATTGTGAGTGAGACAAATAGGGAGATTGTGATTCTTTGGTTATTTTTATATTTATAATGAATAACAATAAGGGAAGAGCATAAAGTAATAATAAGACTCGAATATATTCAAATATTATACTTATTACACCTAATAAGATAACAAGTTATTCGTCATTTTTAATTAGTGCTTAGTTTGGTGATGGGTCTTTTTTTTCTTATGGGTTTCTCAATTGTTTTAGCTAACTTCTATCAATTATACTCACATGTATATTTTAATTATTTTTTTATACTTTAATTACGTGTATATAAGCTCACTCGTCTTTGTTTCACGTCTGATTTTTTATATAGATAATTTATACATAAAGTCCTAAAAAAATGAATTGATTCAATTATCAGAGTGGTAAGCCCAACAACACAGTATAAGCCATTCGGACAATGCATGATGATGAACAACGATGCTAAGGCAGATAAACATGAGGACTTAAACAAGGCCGGTGATAGCAAGAGATACAACGGTCCGACAAATTGGGTGCCACATCATCGTACTGGGATATATTATCCAGAGGGACATGAAGGAGTGATTGACAGTGTTCCTGACGGGACAGTCTCTTTTGATCAGAGTTATTGGCTGAGGAACATTGATGGAGTTGACAAACCAGACCTTGATACTTCTTCTAATAAGTCTATGAATGAAGAAACAGAAAAAGTTTAAGAACATAGATTTCAGAATAGGACAAACTTGTTCAATTTTATAATTGATTTATGTATAAAAAGAAGAATCATAAGGAATAAATTTGCTTTGCACGTTCATATGATATAAGAATTATGGATTGTAACCTTGGTTCGAGAAGGTAGTGAATTAATAATATTGCTATGGTGTATGGCCTTTGAGTGCTGTTATATATTAGCTTCCTAGCTACTTCATGTAATTACTAAGAAAATAATCTAAGCATATGATCATGACGTGACCAACAATTAATTGTTTAAGTTTTATTTAAAAATTTTAACGAATTTTAAAATTTGTCCAAACTTAATTCATTAAATTTTTAAACCGATTTCAAATGAACTTTTGTTAAGCCATGCTCAAGTAATTTATTTATTTATTTGTTTTTTATAGTTTTATATTTATCGAACTAAGTTGAATGAGCACTATTTAAGGTTGGTTTAAAATCTTTAATGAATTACAAAAAATGTTCAAGATTGATTTGTTACTTAACGAACTGAGTTTAAACGAATTTTTAACAAACTAAACATGAGTTGATCTCAAGCTATTTGGTTCGTTTATCATCTCTAATTATGACCTTCTCATTTACATGATTCTCTCTCTTCTACATCTTGTTTTTGTGTTTTCTACATATAGATTCCACATTATTAGTCTGTGTTTGAATCATGAATTTGAATAGATTTTTTTTCAAAAAATATAGATAAAATATAATTATATTTTATTCATGATTTACTCATCTTTTTTATTTTTTATTTCCAAATCTCTACTTAAATCCATGATTAAAATACAATTTAACCCTTTTTTTTTTTTTTAATGTTTGTTTGTTTGAGATGCGCAGATAGTCTTCATCACTGAGTTTGAGCATTCAAAATGGAATTGGGTTGATCGATTCTCTACTCTTTTTTTTTTTCTTTTTTTTTTTCAAGTGAACAAGCTAAAAGTAAAAACTGTCCCAAAATTTCGACGCCCATTCAAATGAACTTCCACATGAAGCCCAACCCATGCACAGACTGGGCTGAACTTCCAACCTTCTTAGGGCCCAAGTAACAAACGCCATTATGTGTTTCAGACAAGACAACAACTAATTAAATGTCAATTGGGCCCCACACACCTCCGCTCAAACAACAATGATAGGTGGTCCGAAAAATGATGGCTCTAAACAGTTAAAATGACGTCGTTTTGAGTATAAAACGACGTCGTTTTGACATATTTAAGCTATTCAAGTTACAAAAATTCGAATCACCAAATATTTTCCCTGCTCAAATATCTCATTAGTAATGTTAGCATCCAAAACTTTTATTAAAATTTTTATTATGGGATTTTTTGAAATGTTGTAAATAAGTGCATATTTTGAATTTTTATAAAATAAAGGTTGGGTTGGAGTGATGTGATAGAGAGATGATGTGACTTAAATAAGATGATGTGATTTAAATATGATAATGACTTTTTAACTTTTTTAAGTTATGACAAACAAGATCTAAATATCTTATATAAGGCTTGGTTTGGCATAATAAAAAAGTCAAAAAGTCAAAAAGTCAAAAAGTCACTATCTTATTTGAGTTACATCATCTTATTTGAGTCACATCATCTCCCTACTATATCACTTTAAACCCAACCCATATTTCATAAAAAGTCAAAAAAATACACTTAGGCTTGGTTTGGGAACAGGCTATTTTAGTAACTTTTTGACTTTTTACGAAAAGGTGTGCAGAAAAGTAAAGAGGTGATGTGATGTGTTTTAGTTGGCTTTTTGGCTATTTTAGCCACTTCCCAAACATAGCTTTAGTTTATCCCAAATAACCGTTAAGTGTGTGGTTTATATTAATCTTACCTCATATAAAATATTTGATAAAATTTTTAAAATCTATAATGTACGGGGGCGAAATATTCTTTGCTCTCCGTACGCCTTGCACGTCAAGCTTCTGGTAACGGCGTCTATCTCTGCAACACAAAAATGGTGAGCTGCCCGGCGGTGGAGTGCCGGAAAGACCCTCCGACGATCAAGTCAGATTTCGGGAAGAAGACAGTGAGGAAAGAGTGTTTGTGTGAGTGAGTTCGCATACCTCCAACGTTCGTCTTTCCCCTCTATATCTAGGCTGGCCATGCAGCCTCAAGATTGTGCGCGCACTATCTCTGTTGTCCTCCCTGGACAGGTGGCAATGTGCGTCTCTCACCACCTTACGCGTGTAAAGGTTTTGTCCTTTCACCAGTGCACACTGAACTGTCTAACGGTATTGAGGCGTTCGTGGAGCTGATGTCCTCTCCGTCACACCATTGGCCCATGTGGCACGCATGACCGGGGTACCACGATCGGCCTATCAGTTGTGGAAGATCACCATAATGTGCACTCAACCGAGCTATATACTGCCGCACTGTCCCTCGGGACAATGTGATGGTCTGACCGCCTTGGCCGAGCTACTCCTGACCGATTCACGAGGACTAACCGGTTGCGAGGCACGCCGGTCTCCAACCGTTCAAGCATCTATTTCGGTCATACGGACGCTGCCTATCTCAAACGACCAGTCAGGCGCAAACCGGCGCTAACCGCGTCTCAAGTTGCCCGGGCTCTATCTAGCTCGGCACCATCATCCGTAACCCTGAGCTCCGCCCACTTCGTGCAAGCCGCTGCTCGGCAACGCCAGCTGGCGCCCGGCCGGTCAATATCCCTGACCGTGCGAGTTAGGTTGCTGGCCGTGCCAGCGTGAGAGTTAGCTCGACGCCGTACACTCCGTCAAGTCTGACGTTATCGTTGCTCGGTCGTACAATCCAGCGCAAATCTTCCCTCTCATATAACATTTTTAATATTTAATATATCAAATTCGCATTATATAAGATATTTAATAAAAATTTTAATACAATTTCTAAACTTCTAACATTTTTTATACCCAATAGCGCGAACAACTAAGAACGCACTTGGACTTTTGGTTTTGGTGAAAAATATCATCATAACTGTCCATCATCATAACTGTACTCCTCTTTCGATTTCGAACTTTCTTTTTTCTCTCTCCTCTTCTTTTCTCTTCTAGACTTCTTCAGCCATAACCAGTAACACTCAAGTTCAATTGTCCACATACCTCAACCCCCCTCTCTCTCTAGAAATACACACACACTCTCTCTCTCTCTCTCCTCTCTCTCTCTCTCTGTGTGTTACGGTTTCTTGGAAGGTACGACTACTCTCCTCTGCTTCTTTTTTTTTTTTTTTTCTTTTTTTTTCAAGTGAACAAGCTAAAAGTAAAAACTGTCCCAAAATTTCGACGCCCATTCAAATGAACTTCCACATGAAGCCCAACCCATGGGCTGAACTTCCAACCTTCTTAGGGCCCAAGTAAAAACACCATTATTTTGTTTCAGACAAGACAACAGCTAATTAATGTCAATTGGGGCCCACACACCTCCGCTCAAACAACAATGATAGGTGGTCCGAAAAATGATGGCACGAAACTTTGAAAATGACGTCGTTTTGAGTATAAAACGACGTCGTTTTGACATATTTAAACCATTCGAGTTACAAAAATTCGAATCACCAAATATTTTTCTTGCTCAAATATCTCATTAGTAATGTTAGCATCCAAAACTTTTATTAAAATTTTTATTATGGGATTTTTTGAAATGTTGTAAATAAGTGCATATTTTGAATTTTTATAAAATAAAGGTTGGGTTGGAGTGATGTGATAGAGAGATGATGTGACTTAAATAAGATGATGTGATTTAAATATGATAATGACTTTTTAACTTTTTTAAGTTATGACAAACAAGATCTAAATATCTTATATAAGGCTTGGTTTGGCATAATAAAAAAGTCAAAAAGTCAAAAAGTCAAAAAGTCACTATCTTATTTGAGTTACATCATCTTATTTGAGTCACATCATCTCCCTACTATATCACTTTAAACCCAACCCATATTTCATAAAAAGTCAAAAAAATACACTTAGGCTTGGTTTGGGAACAGGCTATTTTAGTAACTTTTTGACTTTTTACGAAAAGGTGTGCAGAAAAGTAAAGAGGTGATGTGATGTGTTTTAGTTGGCTTTTTGGCTATTTTAGCCACTTCCCAAACATAGCTTTAGTTTATCCCAAATAACCGTTAAGTGTGTGGTTTATATTAATCTTACCTCATATAAATATTTGATAAAATTTTTAAAATCTATAATGTACGGGGGCGAAATATTTTTGCTCTCCGTACGCCTTGCACGTCAAGCTTCTGGTAACGGCGTCTATCTCTGCAACACAAAAATGGTGAGCTGCCCGGCGGTGGAGTGCCGGAAAGACCTCCGACGATCAAGTCAGATTTCGGGAAGAAGACAGTGAGGAAAGAGTGTTTGTGTGAGTGAGTTCGCATACCTCCAACGTTCGTCTTTCCCCTCTATATCTAGGCTGGCCATGCAGCCTCAAGATTGTGCGCGCACTATCTCTGTTGTCCTCCCTGGACAGGTGGCAATGTGCGCCTCTCACCACCTTACGCGTGTAAAGGTTTTGTCCTTTCACCAGTACACACTGAACTGTCTAACGGTATTGAGGCGTTCGTGGAGCAGATGTCCTCTCCTTCACACCATTGGCCCATGTGGCACGCATGACCGGGGTACCACGATCGGCCTATCAGTTGTGGAAGATCACCATAATGTGCACTCAACCGAGCTATATACTGCCGCACTGTCCCTCGGGACAATGTGATGGTCTGACCGCCTTGGCCGAGCTACTCCTGACCGATTCACGAGGACTAACCGGTTGCGAGGCACGCCGGTCTCCAACCGTTCAAGCATCTATTTCGGTCATACGGACGCTGCCTATCTCAAACGACCAATCAGGCGCAAACCGGCGCTAACCGCATCTCAAGTTGCCCGGGCTCTATCTAGCTCGGCACCATCATCCGTAACCCTGAGCTCCGCCCACTTCGTGCAAGCCGCTGCTCGGCAACGCCAGCTGGCGCCCGGCCGGTCAATATCCCTGACCGTGCGAGTTAGGTTGCTGGCCGTGCCAGCGTGAGAGTTAGCTCGGCGCCGTACACTCCGTCAAGTCTGGCGTTATCGTTGCTCGGTCGTACAATCCAGCGCAAATCTTCCCTCTCATATAACATTTTTAATATTTAATATATCAAATTCGCATTATATAAGATATTTAATAAAAATTTTAATATAATTTTTAATTTCTAACATTTTTTATACCCAATAGCGCGAACAACTAAGAACGCCTTGGACTTTTGGTTTTGGTGAAAAATATCATCATAACTGTCCATCATCACAAACCTGTCCATCATCATAACTGTACTCCTCTTTCGATTTCGAACTTTCTTTTTTCTCTCTCCTCTTCTTTTCTCTTCTAGACTTCTTCAGCCATAACCAGTAACACTCAAGTTCAATTGTCCACATACCTCAACCCCCCCTCTCTCTCTAGAAATACACACACACTCTCTCTCTCTCTCTCTCTCTCTCTCTCTCTCTGTGTGTTACGGTTTCTTGGAAGGTACGACTACTCTCCTCTGCTTCTTTTTTTTCTTTTTTTCTTTTTTTTTTTTATGTGTCGAATTTGATTCGAATAGAATTGCAGAAAGGAAAGAGGTTTTGTTTGTGTGGTGTTGTTATTGTTGTGCATGACGAGAGCTTCGGAGCTGTTCTACAACAGGAGGTCGCGTTTCGTCGGCCGAAATACTGGTATCGATTTAGGGCTCGATTCATCTCTTGATCGGAGTTCCACCTTCCACCACCAGACTCAGGGCAATCGCCGCCGCCGCCACCACCACCAACAACATCATAGCAACTCTCGTCGTGATCGTCACGATCTGGACGGCTTTGATCCTCTCCCTCGGTCTCCACACATCATCAGGCAATCGTCTCATCATCGCTCTTCTCATCCTGTGAGTTCTCAGTCTTCTAAATTCTTCAATTACGAGATCCCTTGGCAAGTATATTTTGTGTTTCATAGCAATTGTAGTATGACAGAGTAGTATGTGCAAATTGAGGGGCTTGCCTATAGAATTTGATTATTATTAGGGAACTTACGTGTATGTCTAATAGGTTATTAAAATGAATACAAATGTGAGTGGATGAATAGGTAAACGATATCCGATTAATTTGATTTTTTTGCAGGCATGTTCTACTTGATGTATTCTAAAATGTGAACGGTTCGGATTATCAAAATGGGCCCCGAAATGGGCCCAAATAGCAGCACAGCAGACGTTGCTGCGCAACCCGCACAGCAGCGTATCCACTTCCATGATAATTAATGGAGTTTTTATCAAATACTATTTAAAAAGTGTTAGTAAATATTAATTTCAGCGACAGTTTAAAATTTTGTCATAAAACATTGTCACTAATTATAAGTTTTGACGATAGTTTAAAAAAATTGTCTAAAAAAGTCACTAATTTTTAATTTTCAGTGATAGTTTGAAAAATTTATCACAAAAAAATATCACTAATTATAAGTTTTAGCGACAATTTATAAAAAATGTAACAAAAAAAGTCACTAATTGTTAATTTTTTAGTGACATGCAAAAATTGTCACAAAAAATTATTTTTAACAACGATTTTATTAAGATTTATTTTCAATAGGACTTGATGAGACTTGATGAGAATTAAGTCCAACTATTAGGAATTATTTATAGTTTACCCTTATTATTATTACTTTTGGTTACTTTTATTTTATGTAATGTAATTGTAGGTATAATCTTACAAATTCGCTTGTTCTTTTTGTAATCTGGAAATTTCATTACTTATTGAATGGATTGTGCATGGCTTATTGCCATTTTTCCACTTAAGTATTAGTTTAACTTTGGCACTTTCGTCGGTAACAAAATAGCCACCAAATTCACAGACCATTTTTTATTGGTAATTTAAGAAATTCAAAACCCTTGGGGCTAGGCTAATTCATAGATCATTTTAACAGCTGAATAGGTCATGTCAAGTGAAACACAAACTGTATGAAGCATGGCATGAACTTTCCTAGAGCTTGTTGATTAAGATTTGTCAAAAGATAATCATATGAAGCATGGCGTGAACTTTCCTATAGCTTGCTGATTAAGATTTGTCAAAAAATAATCATATGAAGCGTGGCATGATCTTTCTTATAGCTTGGTTACTAGGATTTGTCAAAAGATTGTCGCATTATATTCAACTCAACAAAGCCTTGTCCCTACTACTTAGGGTGCTACAACTCGAATATTCTCAGGGTTCATGTCTATAGGAGATGAATAAAGTTATTGATTGTTAGCTACCTGCTGTAACTCCTTTATCTAGACTTGGGACCGACTGTATAAAGATAAAACTCTGAGCATGGGTAGAAGTTTCTCCTTGCATTATAGTGTGCCTATTTAGAAACCAAAGTTTACATCTTGGAAACAAGCTAAAGAAATATTTTGCCATGAATTGTGTGGAAGGAACACAGACTGTTTGTGCTTATGTTAATCATTGTGGAAAACTAAACAGCTTTACGCTCATTATTATTTCACATTTTGGCATGCTCAGGAGCGTGATACAGTTCAACTCGATGAAGGTAGCAGCCAATCTTCTTCAGAAAACATTATCAATTCTGATAATGTTAATGCCTTGCGCAATAGGCTCAGGCTCAATGGGAATGAGAGGCTTCCTGGAGCTGTGCTACTTGCAAGGGAAAGGCTTCTTGAAAGATTGAGAGGTGTATCTCTATCTGGAAACAGGTTAAACTTCTTAATCTTTTTTCTCCATCATGTATTTGGGCTGTACCTAATCTTTCATAGTTAAATGCCTCACTATAAAATACGGGTGAACAATGTTACAACTCCAGATGTGATCCCAAGAGTTTGAAGCTTTAGGCTGTTTCTTTTTCTCACTGACTTGTTGAATATGTCTGTTTCTTCTAAGATTTCAAACCATGATTTTTGTCTAGGATTTCTTTCTCTCGTTAAGGAAAAGCTCCAATTCTTTTCCTCTATTCCCTAGACAAGAAATTTGTTCCTCAAGGTCCCTTCTAAAAATATAGCCCATGAGGCCATCAAAAGTTTGAAGTTCTGAAATGAACTTAAACTTGTGCCCCAAGCATTTGGTTGAGATGATAAACTGTTCTCTTCTCTTCTTTGACTACCCTCTTGCACAATCTGTTAGGTAATTTTGCTCCTTGAGGGAGGTTGATAAAAAACTTGGTGTCCGCTGGATGCTGCTGCTTTTCCTAGTCTACTTTTGTGTGAACTGGCACAGTGGAGTTACTGTCTTTTGGGCTTGCACCATGTTTACTATCTTGGGTTATGATTTTCTTGACCTGTAGTAGTACGGCAGTAGACTAGTAGTAATAGTAGCTTCTGTTGGGGTTACGTGACCTGATTGAATTTTGTTGTTAAAATACTGCATATGGGCCGCTCTTTGACACAAGCCTGATGCAGTACTCAATCTAGAAGCAAAATTATACTGTAAATAGTTCCTTGAAAATAGTTAATCCTTTTCTAACAAATTGATTCAGAATATGTGAATTACAACTTGCATTCTCTCTTGCATTGATATGCTGGGTAATTGGTTGTTTGTGTTGTTTATTATTATAGGCAAAGCAACATGGCTTCATCAGGCATCAATCGCAATGATCTCACATTTTGGGATGCTTTTAGGCTCATTGATGCAGGAGACTTGGAGACTGAATCTTCGAGGGAATGGTTATCTGGAGACATCCTCTATACTGATCCAATGTCTCAAACTGACCAGCTTTTAGGGCCACAAGAAATTAGCAATAGACCACCTGGACTCACTCAGGAGGCCCTGGGCTGTTTGCAGATGGAGGTTTTCAGCAATACCGAATGCAGTGATGAAGCAGAAAAGTCAAGGGCATCACGAGAATGTGGTATATGTCTGGAGAGTTTCCTGGAAGGAGATGAGCTGATATGTTTGCCATGCGGGCATAAATTCCACTCCTGCTGTTTGGATCCCTGGGTTCGGACTTGTGGGGATTGCCCTTATTGTCGAAGAGGTATTGTTGTAACTAGTCCTATAGAACAATGAAAAAACATAATAACCCTTTATTGATATGCGGCTGTGTTAGGTTTTCTTACACCTTAGCAGAGATTTGGAACTTGGCCTCATTAGTGTGCAGTTGATTTCTTTGTATTTTAAAGAGTGTGTTTGATTTATGATCTAAACTTGTAGCTGTGGCTTAATTTTATTGTAAATCAGGATAAATGATAAATCTAAATATTAATGGAAGTTTAAACTGTCACTTGCTGTGTTGACTTTTTCTGTTCTACCTCCCAATTAAGCATTTCTCTCTCTTTCTATGAATAAGTGCACTTAAAAGTTGTTATTTTAGCATCTCAATCTCATTATCATTGTATTCTATCTTAACTAAAAGATTCATGTGAACTTGTATTTGAGAAAAAGAAGTCATGAGACTTCAAATCTGATATATTGATAATTTCTTGTTCTGATGAGCTCAGAATTTCAATTCTGAAATTTCAAACTCAAGTGACTAGCTAGCTGACTGAAATGTTTTGTAGTAGCCAGGAGAATTAAAAATTTATAACATGTAAGCAATTGGAGAGATTGTAGTTTACCAATATGGAAAATAAAAGCAAGAAATGATATGAAAATCGGAAATGTGATCCAAAAGTATTATGCAAAACAAGAGATGCTAAATGATATAAATTCAACACGATATTTATCAATAAAATAAATTTTAAGATTCTTAAAAATAATAATATAAAATATTAAAATACTAATGCTACACAGTGTCTATAGAAACTTACTAGAACAATTATATAATTGCTAACAAATAATATTTCAGACCATAAAAATTGTAAAAATTACGAGACACTCATTTTTAGAGAATTTTCATATCATTTTTAATGAGTTTTTGTCAAGTTTCTGTAAATTATACTACAGTTTTTGAAATGTCTTGAGAACATTTCATAGAAGTTTCTCTTAAAATTTCAGTGGAGTTTCACCTCCATTCTAGAAACAAACTTCCGTTATTGAAGAGAGTTTTCTGGTAACTATGTGATGCAGAGCTGTTGGCTGCCACTTATTTGGAGAAGTTAGATTGTAGAATAGTGAAGCGGTAATTTGGGTTTGAGCCAACGGCATCATATGTGATAAAAAAGGAAAGGGATCATGTAGTGTAAATGGCTTATCAAACATGGACCTTCCAAATCAATTTTGACAACATTGGCCTAAACCCATAATTACTATTTTGTCAGCATTGCTACTACCTTCCTAAGACTGACTTATTTGTACATTGTTGAACATCATATCTAGGTTTAGTAATGTAATACTTCAAAACATATAGTTCTTTTTTGTTTTTGCTTCTATGATTGATGCCTTGATCTTACAAACCATGCAAGAAAGCAAGTGTGGCTCTGCTTCTTGAAATTGTTTGTTTCAGTTTCTTCTTTTTGTTTGGCGTTTGCAAAACTTTAGTTGCCATTTCAGTATTGACAATGGGAGACCTTAACAGTTCTCAATTTGGTAGTTTGAAGATAGTTGGAATCTTCAGAATCCACACATGGATTGAAGTTTCTACTGCTTTCTTATCCTTTATTGGCTTTACCTGCTATATATCAAGCACACACTTCATTGTCCCAATCATTAAAATAGCATAATTTTTAAGTTTCAAGCTTGTTACAATTATCAGTCAATAACCTGTGATTATTGATGTTATTATAATCAATTTAAACAGCTATCTTGCTGTTGTTTTTGTCAAAGTGATGATTAGATGGTACTAATGCTCTGTTACTAACCACCGAGGGTGGTGGCCTAGTGGTGAAGGCATTGCCTTCCCACAGCCATGAGTCAAATTTGACTCTTGGGGGGCACGAAAAATTCTAGATTTTGTAGTAGCTCTCTTCAGAGACCTCATGCCACCTTGGTGGTGGGTCCCTTCCTATGGGTTGGATTAAATCAGACCGGCTATCCGGGGTTTGGGCCTACAGATGTAGTAATGACACCTCAGAACATTCTTTTTTAGAGTTCCAAAAAAAAAAATGCTCTGTTACTATAGATCCCTGAAATTTTACTGTATAATGTGTTGCATCCATGAACATATTTCTGAAACTGTTGCATGAAAATATTTTATTAGATTTGTCGAATACATACATCAATCTAGTACAAATAGGTCACTGAATTCTTTTCCGGAAATGGCTGATTTCATCACATCATCCGGCGTTTGAAGTGATTTTGCTACATTTCTCGCCACATCCTCTAAAGTAGGCATCACACCTCTATCCAAAAACATAGCCACTGCATTCTTTGAAAATCCATTCACAGTGGTTACCCCTTTATGCTTCATCCCCGGGTTACCAACACAATCACTGAGGTTCCAAAATACAATCTCTGGTAATGCCCTGTACCCTCGGCTCTGATAAATTGAAAAGCTCGCCCACACTCCCCAGAAATTATTAGCTGCCTTCTCGAACCCCATTTCGGTGAACACAAATATCTTCCTCACCATCTTATCCCAGGTTAGCCTTTCTGCAACAGCAACTTGCAGGACTTGCTCAAACACCTTCGAAAAGCGTATGTTCGAGCCACACTGCATTTGTTTCATGAATTCGATCTTGGATCTAAGATTGTCCCTTCAATATTAACAAGCTTTGGATCGGTGTCGAATGATAAAACCTTTCCCTTCCATGGATGATCGTTGAGTTCTGAAATCAGAAGCCCCATTGCAATGGAAAAGCAGCCCATCTGAGTGCCTCTCATGCCTTCGGAGACATTGCAAATCGCCAGACAGTTCTTCAAGTCCCCCTTCTTTGCCATGTCCTCGACCAATCTCTGCCATTGACGCTCTGCAAGTTCAGTATCCAAAGAAGCTACAATTTGGTGGGGAAGAAGCCGTAGTCTTCTGCCACTGCACTCTTCTGCAGTTTCAAGGAAAGCCCTAAACCTTTCGTCATCATCTTTTGAAAACAGATTGAAGTAATTCTTCTGGTAAGCTCTGAACAGTTTTTCGTGCATTTTTTTGACAAACCTCTTCTGTGTTTCTCTCATTGAGTCCGGTGAGCCACGTTTCGCGCTCTCCAAGGCCTTACGGAGAAGAACAAGAACTTGTTTTTGCAAACGGTCTCGCACCCTATAAGCATAATGAGCCTCTTCAATCTCTTTGTATTCCATTTCTGACTCGCGAGGAAAGAGCTTCCTCGCAATGCCTTCGCATATCAGGGTTAATTTGTCGTAAAATGAGTCCAGAGAGGGACACCATTTTGAGGCCAAACTGATTTTCTCAATCTCACCAGAGTCAAGAAATTGAAGATCGGACTTGAGAAGGTCAGCAAAGAGTTTGGCTATCTGATTGTGCAAGAACCTGTAAGCAATGTCGGTTTCATACATCTTGACAACCCTTTTTGCCTTTTCAATCTCATTCTTCTTCTTTAAAGCTCTTGCATTCTCGTCCACCTCCAGGGCACTTTCTCTCTCCTTTCTCTTCTCTTTTTTCTCCTCGGTTCTTTGATCTTTAGACTTTTCAAGTACTCTGAGGAGAATCTCAAGTAAGTCTTTGAGGCAACCATGACTCGCGAAAACCCTAACATTGCATGCTAGGGTTAGAGGGTGGTGTTGGTGAAGCCAAAGCACTGCTGCAAAGAAAACGTCATTATTGTCGGTGGCGGCCGAGCTTTTTCCGGCGACTCGAGCACGGCGGAGGCTACATATGATTTTGAGAGTGGTTGGTGGGTCATGATCCCAAGCCTCTTGGAGGAGGTGGTTCAGATTTGGGAGCAGTGAATCTGAGAAAAAGAAATCTAAGCAAGGGTTTTTGGGGGGTAATAAAGTGGGAGGGAGGTTTTGTAATTGACCAATTGGCTGTGGTTGTGGTTGTGGTTGTGGCGGTGGTGGTGGTTGATTGAGACCACCGGCTGCAGGTGGTGGAGAAAGGCGGCGGAGACACGGTGGGCCTAAGAGATCCAGGGGAGGAGCCATGAATGCTATGATGGTGAGGGTAGTTTCAGTATATAATGTAACTATTACTTGGGCACCAAGATGGATTTTAATAATTAACGTAACGGTTACATGGGCACTTATTTTGGGCTATTTTTTTGCAATGCTACATAAATCACATTTTCAACGAAATATATATATATATTATATATATATATTATTAAAATTAATTAGTGTGTTTAGTTTTAATTTTTTGAATTTAATTTTTTAAAAATTGAGTTTTTTTATTTTTTTTTTGTTTTTAGTAAATATTTTTAAAATTTGAAGTAATTTTTTTACTTTTTTTAGATGCACCTTATTTAGATGTATTTAAAAAATAAAATATTTGTGAAAAAATATTTTAAAAAATTAATAAATACATAAAAATATGAAAAATATACTGAATTTTTGTATTTTTGGTATTTAGTAAATTTTGTAAAGATTTTTTTCACAAAAATTATACTTTTTAAGTGTATTTATGTTAGGCGTGTTTAAAAATTTTAAAAAATTGTTTAAAATATTAAAAAAAATTCAATGAAAAAAAATATACATAAAACAAAAAGTAAAATTTTTTGAAAAGTAAATTTTAAAAATCAAAACCAAGTAGAGTGATTCTTTTTTTTTTAAAAAAAATATCTTTGGGATGTGTCTTTGAGATGCTATACCTGTTTGGTAGCACATATAAGAGTTTTATTTAGTGTTTTTTTTTTGGTTACAATTTTGAATTATAATTTATTTGTCCAAAAAAGTAAAATTTTCTTAAGTTATAAATTGTAATTAATTAATTTATTTGAAATCATTAAATACATATTATCAAAAAATACATATAAAGTTAAATTTTTTAACATATTATCAAAAAATACATTAAACATATTTATAATTAATTTTAATTTTTTAAACTGATAATTTAAAACGTATAATCATAAATGTTAACTCATAAGTGATACTAAATGGGCTGATATCATCCAATTGGACTTAAAAGGATGTGAATCTCGTTTGGGGATTTGGTCAAAATCTCTTTATAAATAAAATTTTAATGTATTAAGGATAATTATAAAAAGTTATTTTTGAAAAGTTCAATACATTTTATTATTATCAAAATATTAAATTTTAAAATAATATAACTTTTGATGTAAATGTTGGTTTTTAATAAAATTAGTATTTTTGAAATCCTCTAATCAAGATCTATAAAATAAGATCCATGTTGACTATGAAATTTTTTAAAAAAAAATTTATTACCGTCAAAATTGATGTAAATAGTAATAGTAACATGTTACTCTATTTGACAGTAATGTGTTACTCTAACAATATTATCCAAGAAAAAAAAAGAAGATATTTTACTTTGTCCCAATTATGTGTTTTCTCCTTAAAGGGTTTATGGAGTAAAATAAATTGGATGGTCCTTTTCATCAAATAAGGGTCTAATACAGGAGTTTTGGCTAAATTTCTCAATTTGGTTTGCCAATTGAATTTGATGCCTAATTTACAATGATTATTATTATTTTAAAATGTTAGCTCGAAACCAAGTTAATATATCTAGAAAAATGCTTCAGAGCTCGAATTTTCCATAAATCGAGTGGCCCGAATCCAAAATGATTTTGTTTTGATTTTTTTTCCCCTCTTTTATATTTGAAACAAATGGAGGAAGGAAGAGAGAGAGAGAGAGAAAGAAGAGAGAAGGAATGGGGAGTAGAGAGGAAGAGAGAAGAGGGAGGGGAAACAGACCATCACTGGCACCGCCATCACCGGCGCCCCGCCATCCTCTGTGTGTATACATAGATATGTATCTCTGTGTGTGTGTGTGTGTATCTCTCTTTCTCGTTATCTGTATGTCTCTCTCTGTGTGAAGTCTTCGTGTGATGATAATGATGTGTTGGCTGTTGATGATGATGCGTTGGTTGTTGAAGATTTGAATCTCTCCTTTTCTCTTCTTCTTTCTTCTTCTTCTGTGAGTTATGGAAAGGATGAAGAAAAGAAAAGAAAAAAGAAAAAGAAAAAGAAAAGGCCAAAACGACGTCGTTTTGGGATTTCAGGCAACTCGAGCCTCTAATTTTTCAAGCTACGTAGCGGGATTGATATATCTATTAGTTTTCTGTAAGAATTTTCATTCATTATATATAAATTTTCTGTAAGAATTTTTTAGTTTGTATTTACAACTAATTACAGATTTGTACTTATGATGCATCACAAGAATGCACTTTGCTTACTCACAGGATCAAATTGGGTACTCTTGCTCGTCTCAAGTACGTTGGATTGGTTCAATTTGAGCATTTGGACTTACCAAAAGTTTTTTTTTTAATGATTGAATTCGTTTATTTTATAAGTTTTAATGTGGTGTATTGTGTCTTTGAGTGATTATAAGATCAAGTATGATGTATTATGCCTTTGCAAATAGGACTTGTTTTTCATTTTCTTTATTACTAAATTACATATCTTTGCATACATATCGCATATATATTCACTGTTAATATTGATACATGTGACTTTATATGAATATATAATTTAATCTTTTAATTATATTAATATATTTATTTTAAATAATATGTGTATATTTTTATATCTATATAAATATATATAATTTATTTATATATTATATAAGCAAAATGAGATTTTAGCGAGAAAGTCTCTAAGGCCTCCATGTGTCTAATCTCAATTTCTTATTTTTTTCAATTAAAAAAATAATAAACTATTCACATGTCTTACATAATTTTTGACTTAATAAATAAAAAAATTTCAAGCCCATCTCCTACGATCATTGTCTAAAAGATGTTCATTTCCTAAAATCAAATATAGAAATACGGTTTGTTGACCTTCCAATTATTGGTTCATCTTCTAAAATCTCTACATAAAATCTCTCATTACCTAAAATAAATTAAACAAAAATCAATTTAAATCTATTTAAATTGTTTTGTGACGCCCCAAAGTGATGCCCCAAAATTTGGGGACATCATAGTAAGGTTTGAAACTTAAAATAAATTTTCTTAATTAAAAATCCTCATTAATGTTGCCACCAAATTTACCATAATCCATTAATTACAACACCAAAACTAAAAGTTCTTCAATTACAACTTCAGTAGAGAAAAACTAAAAAAACTCAGAAAGATGGTTCATGGAACTTTGGCACGCTTCAAGCTAATCAGGGTTGAATGTTGCCTTTCAACACCTCGGTGTTTCCTTCGGTTTCTTCGGTACCTGGCATGAAACGCCAGGGCAACGAGGATGCCAATGAGCGACGAGCTCAATAAGGTATTATAACCCGAAATACCCACCCCGATAATAATACCCACAATGAATAATGTGTAGTAACAGAATGACAGGTAGCATTTAATAAGCATAATAGCAATGCCATCAGTTGAAATAATAACAATAGATAATAAATAAATAAAATGACAAACAGAGGCAGTATTTCATCATAAGAAAAATGCCCGCTCCTTAGAATCCGAACATAAAACCTGGCATAAAATGCCAGGGCAACAAAATATAATGCCATGAGTTTTGCAACACAGTAAGAAAATATAACCAACCTACCATTCTTTTTAAGAGAAAAATAATGAGATCATAAATATAAGATAACAATATAATTGTAAACATAAATTACAATTATTCAATAATTTTTAAATTAGGTGACACTCAAAATCTCACCAAAGAGATTTAGCTTACCAACCACTAAGCATGGCAACGGTTAATTTGAAACCCTCCTTGGTCAAATATTTAAATGTTACCTACAGTAACTACCAATGATGCCCACGCACCAGGGTTACATACCCGAGTCGTGACATCACGGTCTGCCCCAATGAAACGGTCTGCCAGGGGTACGTAACCTCCCTGTGTGCCACCTGCACGTCCACCCTTATTCCAAAACGAATACCGAAAAGGGTTCAAATAAGTCCCGTGCCATCTTAGAGTTTCGCAACACAATTTACGTGAGAATTCTCAAAACCAGGGCTCACCCTGAACAACCGGTATTGACCGTCAACCTTAATTTCATACACTCTTAAAACCAAGACTCACCCTGAACAACTGGTATTAACTGTCAATTGTTAACTTTGTGTAAGCCGCTAACCATTTCAGTTAATTTTGATATTAATCACAAATAAATTTCAATTTTTAATTACAAATAATGTTATACCAACTCATTAAAATCCGAACATAAAATATTACACATGTCACACAATAATAAACAATTGTACAAAATTTAAATAAACAATTTATTTAAACCATGGTATGAAATTATAATTTAGATACCCAAAGAATAGAAATAATTTATAATTACACACATGCATGGACTTTTAATCTACAAGATTAGACTAGCACAATATTAAATAAACTACAATACACCCATATATGGATTACTAATTTACAATATTTGATGAATTAGACCAACACAATAACTGATTTTTATCCAAATAAATAATTGAAGTGATGATCTTAAATCTGTCCAGAAATTTTCAGAATGTATGTCTTACAATACAATTATAAATATTAATACAACTCTAAAATTCATATAAATCTACAGAATACTCAATAAACATGTTATTGTCATTTTTCAGAAAGCATTTTCCAAAAATAAGTTATAAATAATTCTTAAAATTCCAAGAGTGTTTATGACACAGATTTATCACATTTTATTAAATTAATTCCATACTTAAATTTATAAATCAATTCCATGATCTAAAAATTTATTATGAAACTAGACTTCTCAAATTTCATTTTTTTGCTTAAAAATTATCAGATTTGGTTTAATATAAAATTTTTAATGATTTTTCAAACACATAATAAAATCTGTCTATGGCTCCAGATTTGGTTAAAAATCTGTATAAATTCATACAAAACTCAATAATTGTTGAAAAATTTTGTGGATGAACTAGACATCATTATCAACAAATTTGTAGAAGAAATCATATTCAATTTTTGAGTATAAAATTGTCTAAAAATTCGTACAACTTCCTGGCAGATTTAAGGGACCAAACATCTTCAATAATCTTTACTTGTTCTTCTTATACCAACATGAAATTAATTTCTTCAAATCTCCTAAAATTCCATTGATGCATGTAAAGATGAAGCCCAAATTCATGAGGAAAACACAAATCAAGCTTAAAATATTTAATTTCTAATTTATTTTCCATGATCATCCATGCATGCAAGGATGGGTTTAATTTGTGAAGAATAAAAATAAATCAAACTCTTACTATTTAATTTCTAAATATATATCCATGATCTTAAGGCGTAACTCAAGATTTCTTGGTCTTCTTGTTAATTCCTATTAATTACATGATTTTGAGTCCAATTCCATCCTTAATTTCAAGTGTGATACAAAGATTCTACAACAATCAAGGTTAAAATCCTTACCTTAACCTCCCATGGCTGAATTTTTTTTTTTTAACAAGCTCTTGAACTCTCCTTTTATATCTTCATTTAAATCTCCTAAACCCAAGCTTTTTCCAGCAAAAGGGTGAACTTCTCTCTCCCACTCTCTCTCTTATCAATACAAGAACCCATATATAATATATTTATGTATATATCACAAGCTGCCTTCACACTACACGTACACACACACAAACTAGTCTCATGACACCACAACACACACGTGCACAACTCCAAGAGCTCCAGCACAACCTTCACATGCACACACACACACTAACGCTCAGTACACCCACACCCACTTATGCCTTCAATTCTAATTTAGTCCATAATTAAATTTTGTCTAGAATTAATTTAATTAGATACCACTTAATCTTAATAAATTTTGATTAGCATAAAATTAGTTAATTGTAACTAATCTCAAATCCCATATAATTTAATTAGTCCAATTGACTTCCATTAGGTCCAATTAATTATATTTAAATTTATTGGTACAAATCAGATTTTTAGTCAACTCCCAAAAGGCTCCAAATAATAAATCGAACTTATTGCCATCATAAATTTTGATTTCCCAAATCATTCAGGCCTTCAATTTCTGATCGAACTCCAAATTTCTGTCAATTAATTTACATATTCAAATTGGGCACATCCTAATTAAATTAAATTTATAATAACCAAAATTCCCAATCCTCATGACTTAATCAACTCCAATTAGGATCTAATTAATTGAATCTCAATTCTACTAAACTAAACGAATATTTAATTAAACTCCCAAATGGGTCCATAATTAGGATTAAATTGATTCGACTTCTTAGCGTCTCTTACTTAAGTCATTTGGACCCTTAATTTCTAATTCCAAAATAAATCTTAATAATTTATAAATATCAAATATTAAACACCCACAAGATTATTATTGTTATTATTTATTTATTTTCTTCTAAGAATAATAAAATGTGAGTTTTCACATGTTTTGATTTTGTTCCCTTATGATTAATTTGGAAAACTAATTTGGTTATTTCCTTATAAACAAATTAAATAAACTTTATTTGAGAGTGGTTGGTGGGTCATGATCCCAAGCCTCTTGGAGGAGGTGGTTCAGATTTGGGAGCAGTGAATCTGAGAAAAAGAAATCTAAGCAAGGGTTTTTGGGGGGTAATAAAGTGGGCGGGAGGTTTTGTAATTAACCAATTGGCTGCGGCGGTGGTGGTGGTTGATTGAGACCACCGGCGGCAGGTGGTGGAGGAAGGCGGCAGAGACACGGTGGGCCTAAGAGATCTAGGGAAGGAGCCATGAATGCTATGATGGTGAGGCTAGTTTCAGTATATAACGTAACGATTATCTGGGCACTTGTTTTGGGTTATTTTTCGCAATGCTACATAAATCACATTTTCAACGATATATATATATATATATATTTATTAAATTAATTAATGTGTTTGGTTTTAATTTTATGAATTTAATTTTTTGAAAATTGAATTTTTTTTTTTAGTGAATATTTTTAAAATTTGAAGTAATTTTTTAATTTTTTTTAGATACACCTTATTTAGATGTATTTAAAAAATAAAATATTTGTGAAAAAATATTTAAAAAATTAATAAATACATAAAAATATGAAAAATATATTGAATTTTGTATTTTTAGTATTTAGTAAATTTTGTAAAGATTTTTTTCACAAAATTATACTTTTTAAGTGTATTTATGTTAAGCGTGTTTAAAAATTAAAAAAAATTGCTTAAAATATTAAAAAAAATTCAATGAAAAAAATATACATAAAATAAAAAGTAAAATTTTCTGAAAAGTAAATTTTAAAAATCAAAACCAAGTAGAGTGATTCTTTTTTTTTTAAAAAAAAATATCTTTGGGATGTGTCTTTGAGATGCTATACCTGTTTGGTAGCACATATAAGAGTTTTATTTAGTTTTTTTTTTGGGGTTACAATTTTTGAATTATAATTTATTTGCCCAAAAAAGTAAAATTTTCTTAAGTTATAAATTGTAATTAATTAATTTATTTGAAATCATTAAATACATACTATCAAAAAATACATATTAAGTTTAAATTTTTTAACATATTATCAAAAAATACATTAAACATATTTATAATTAATTTTAATTTTTTAAACTGATAATTTAAAACGTATAATCATGAATGTTAACTCATAAGTGATACTAAATGGGCTGATATCATCCAATTGGACTTAAAAGGATGCGAATCTCGTTTGGGGATTTGATCAAAATTTCCTTATAAATAAAACTTTAATGTATTAAAGATAATTATAAAAAGTTATTTTTGAAAAGTTTAATACATTTCATTATTATAAAATATTAAATTTTAAATAATATAACTTTTGATGTAAATGTTGATTTTTAATAAAATTAGTATTTTTGACATTCTCTCATCAAGATCTATAAAACAAGATCCATGTTGACTATGAAATTTTTTTTAAAAAAAATTTATTACTGTCAAAATTGATGTAAACAGTAATAGTACCATGTTACTCTATTTGACAGTAACGTGTTACTCTAACAATATTATTCAAGAAAAAAAGAAGAAGATATTTTACTTTGTCCCAATTATGTGTTTTCTCCTTAAGGGGTTTATGGAGTAAAATAAATGGGGATTTGGTGATAGCCCCCTCACTATCTAATTTGTCTTTTAAAAGGACAATAATTATATAAGTACTTTCAAAACCCCTGATAGTTTAAAACTTGTTTCTTTTACCATATTACCCTCATAAAATTTTACTCCGTATGAAAGTAAAATTTTACTCCGTATGAAAGTAAAATTTTACTCCGTACGAAAGTAAAATTTTACTCTGTATAAAAGTAAAATTTTACACTCTGAAACTAAAAGTAAAATTTTACTCTGTATAAAAGTAAAATTTTATACTCTGAAACTAAAAGTAAAATTTTACTCTGTATAAAAGTAAAATTTTACTCTGTATAAAAGTAAAATTTTATACTCTGAAACTAAAAGTAAAATTTTACTCTGTATAAAAGTAAAATTTTACTCTGAAAAACAAGTAAACTGTGAGACTCTGAAGGTAAAAGTAAAATTTTACTCTGTATAAAAGTAAAATTTTACTCTGATTCTGTCAAATGAAAAAAACAGAGCATAGAACCAGAGTAAATTTTTACTCTGGTTAAATACATAATCCGTGTTGATCAACCTATTTACTACCTCTAATTATAAAGCTAACAATCAGTGTGATTAACATGACTACAAAAGTCCATATTCTTTAGGAGAACAAAAAGAATCTAAGTGGACTTGCGAAAGTAAGAATTCACGTGTCACAATTTATTAGCCAATGGCCAGTTTTATTTCAATCTTATTTTCCTCTTTTTATTTATTTATTTATTTTATTTTCAAAAATTTTCCAAATAAAAAAACAAAATCGGCATTCTTAACAGAGAGAAGAAGAAACTAGCTTTCACAGAGAGAGAGAGAGAGAGAACAAGAGAGAGAATATAAATTATTAAAGAAAGAGGGGAAAGAGAGAGAGAGAGAGAGAGAGAGTCATGTGGTTTAAGGACTCTTCGATCTGATTTTGATTTCTTGAGTTTGTACAGCAAAATTGTTTTAGTTTGATTTTGGATTTTGGGCTTGATCTACTCGAATCGAATCGGTGCCTCTCCGGATTTCGTTGTGATCTTGCCGGAAAAGTGCACCGTTGATCAGATTCTCAGATTCCGATCGTCTCTTCGTACTGCTCGGCCTGCTCGGCCAGCTTCGCCATGTACACGTTCTCTTTGCGTGCCGATGCTGCCACCGCCATGGTTGAATCAGATCTCTCTTTCTCTCTCTCCCTTTCTCTGTGAGATGTCTCTGAGATCTGCGATTTTGAAATTTGAATTGGAAAATAGAGTTTAGAGAGAGACACGGACTGGTTTCGAGCAGAGTTGTGAAATAAAAAATTTGGGTTTCATGGAAGACAGTCTCTGCAAGGGTTGTGCGAAAACTGAGAGAGAGAGAGGACGACGAAGGTGGAGGGGTATAATAGTCTGATAAAATATTTAAATAATAAATTTTGTCCTTTATGTAAGATTTTATAATTATGAGGGGTTTAGAAAGTATATTTTTTTCTTAGTCCTTTTAACAATGAAAGGAAGGTAAAGGGGGTTTATAGCCAAATTTCCCTAAAATAAATTGGATGGTCCTTTTCATCAAGCAAGGGTCTAATACAGGAGTTTTGGCTAAATTTCTCAATCTGGTTTGCCAATTGAATTTGATGCCTAATTTACAATGATTATTATTTTTTTTAAATGTTAGGCTCGAAACCAAGTTAATATATCTAGAAAAATGTTTCAGAGCTCGAATTTTCCATAAATCGAGTGGCCCAAATCCAAAATGACGTTGTTTTGGTTTTCTTTCCCCCTCTTTTATATTTGAAACAAAGGGAGGAAGGAAGAGAGAGAGAGAGAAGGAAGAGAGAAGGAAGGGGAGTAGAGAGGAAGAGAGAAGAGGGAGGGGGAACAGATCATCACTGGCGCCGCCATCACCGGTGCCCCGCCATCCTCTGTGTGTATACACAGATATGTATCTCTCTCTCTCTCTCTGTGTATGTGTGTATCTCTCTCTTTCTCGTTCTCTGTATGTCTCTCTCTGTGTGAAGTCTTTGTGTAATGATAATGATGTGTTGGCTGTTGATGATGATGATGATGTGTTGGCTGTTGATGATTTGAATCTCTCTTCTCTTCTTCTTTCTTCTTCTTCTGTGAGTTATGGAAATGATGAAGAAAAGAAAAGAAAAAAGAAAAGAAAAGAAAAGGCCAAAACGACGTCGTTTTAGGATTTCGGGCCACTCAAGCCTCTAATTTTTCAAGCTACGTAGCGGGATTGATATATCTATTAGTTTTCTGTAAGAATTTTCATTCATTATATATAAATTTTCTGTAAAAAAATTTTAGTTTGTATTTACAACTAATTACAGATTTGTACTTATGATGCATCACAAGAATGCACTTTGCTTACTCACAGGATCAAATTGGGTACTCTTGCTCGTCTCAAGTACATTGGATTGGTTCAGTTTGAGCATTTGGACTTACCAATTTTTTTTTTTTTAATGATTGAATTCGTTTATTTTATAAGTTTTAATGTGGTGTATTGTGTCTTTGAGTGATTATAAGATCGAGTATGTTGTATTATGCCTTTGCAAATAGGACTTGTTTTTCACTTTCTTTATTACTAAGAGGGTAATTTATTTGTAAATTGGGTCGAGCTGGGTAATGGGCCATTCTGTAGGCCACAGTAGGAATGGCAACGGGGCGGGGCGGGGCCGGGGATCACACTCCCCACCCCCGATCCCCGATGGTCAAATTTCCCCCGGCCCCGGCCTCGATCCCCGACGGGGAACCTATCACTGCCCCCCCCGCCCCCAACAGGGATCGACTTTCCCTGACCCCGAGCATTCCCCGGCTAAAAAAAAAATTCAGAAAATACAACAACATCATCATCATCCAAGACAGATCTGAAACATATCTAAAAACAAAAAAAAAAAATTGTGAAACAGATCTGAAAAAAAAAATCAGAAAATACAACAACATCATCATCCGAGACAGATTTGAAACAGATCTAAAAACAAAAAAAAATAAATTGTGAAACAGATCTGAGACAGATCTGAAAAAAAAATTCAGAAAATACAACACATCATCATCCGAGACAGATGTGGTAGTGGTGGTGGTGGTAGTGCGAGCTGGACGGCGGTGGTGGTCGGCGACGTCGCGAAGAGAGGGAATGGATGACAGACGCGGTGTTGTGGCCGTGGATCTGAGAGAGAAAGAGAAGTCAGTGAGCTAGAGAGAGATGAGAGAAGGAGACGGGGTAGAGAGAAATGAGACCTGAGGGTGAAATAAGGGTGAATAAGTGAAGTCAGTGATGTTGAAAAAACAAAAAAGTTAAGTCAGTGGTTTATTATACATATATGAAGTCAGTGGTTTATATATATATATATATATAAGGTTAAAATTGTAATTTAACATCGGGGAAAAACCGGGCCGGGGATTGGGGACGGGGATGGGCCGGGTACGGGGTTGGGACACTGATCCCCGTCCCCGGCCCGAATCTGTTCGGGGATTGATTTTTAAATACCATCCCCGTCCCGTCGGGGGTATTTTTCGGGGAAAACCCGCTCAATTCGGGGTCGGGGCGTCGGGTCCCTGTCGGGCCGGTTTCAAATTGCCATCCCTAGGCCACAGTAAGGACTGAGTAAAAGGGGCCTTGAAGTTAGCCCGGTCCAAAAGAGCTTTGTAGTTAGTTCGGTCGGCATGGTCAGGGCGACTACAGTTAGCTCGGTCAAACCATATTGAGCCGAGGTAATTTGGGCCTTTTCTCAGGACCTTGCTGTTGAATAGCTCGGTCTAAGCACGCTATGGATAGCACGGTCTCAACAGGTGAAACCCGAGTACAAGTAACAGAGGAGAGAACCGAGCTAGATAGAGCTCAGTAATTTCAGCCAATTTAGCATGGCTATTTTATCTCGGTCGTTTTGTCATACTACCGAGGTAAAACCATCTCACTTGGTTTATGCAGTGAGGGGGGTGTGAAAGGATAAGCATTATCCTTGAGGAGTATGATTCCTAGGAGGACTTTATATGGAGGAGTAAGAGTCCTACAAGGATTGTGCCACGCGGAACCTACAAAAGCTCATAGCATCACCTATGGAGAGGTAACACAACTTTGATTCCCGAATACACGGAGCTTATTGTCTATTTGTCTGTTTTGCTGACTTAGGCATCGGAGAGGTATTCGGCACACACCCGCCGGCTAGCTCACGTTTGTGTTTTCAAGGAGTAAAGCGACGACGTATGGAGGAGCGCAGACTTGATCAACAGGGTTATACGAGGACAATATTTCGTGCTCGTACAATTGTCGCCGTCTGTGAGAAAACCAGAAAGAACAAAACCTCTTGATCAAGCTTTTCCTCTCTAATTGGAAGTAATGGCGCATAATGAAGATTTCCCGCAGTCCGCCATCGACGGACAAACCCCAGAGGGGGGTGGGAGACGCGAAGGTTTGCCGTTTATCCCTCCTATGGCGAATTTAGAGCCCCAGCGACAAAATCCCCTGAGGGATGCAAGGGGGAGGCGGACTAATAGCCCCCGTCGCTCTCAAAGTCCAGAAAGACAAATGCGAAGGATCGATCCTCAAGTTCTGGAGGATCGCGTAAAAGAACAAGACGAGTTAATAAGGAAGATGGCAGTGGATATGGAGGCCATGAAATGCCAGATTAAAGGAAAAGGGGTGGCAACAAGAGAGGGGCACAAAAGAACCACGCCTCTCGCCACTCAGAAAATTGTGGTAGGCACACCACTCCGTCACAAGTAGAGAGTAGGAGCCTGAGAACAGGTGACACTCAATCAAGGAATACCAGGACTCGTTACTCCAGGTCTGAGAAAACGAGGATTGAGAGGTCATGTACTGAGGGAAGCACCTATCGGCCCTCACGCACACACCAGACTGCATCCAGGCAAACGGAGTTGCCTAGATCATCCGACCTACGGACTGTGCTTGAAGAAAAGGCACAATGGAAGGAGGATACCAAGGCACGTGACCCACGCAGAGTTTTAGCCCTTCAACGGTTGGCTCCTCGAACGCATGGAAGCGTCGAGGTCGGAATGCTAATACCGCGCCTGGCTTACGAACCAGCAGACAAGGTGTTAGCCAGATTGCAAACTTCGCCGTTCATTTCGGCAATTGAGAACACACCTCTACCTTCAGGCTTCACCAGCCTAAGTTCACCGCTTATGAGGGGAAGACAGACCCCTACATGCACTTAAGCCACTTTTGCAGGTTATGGGGTATACTGACGGAACGAGCTTTAATGTGCATCCTATTCCCATCCAGCCTTGGCGACCTAGGTTTAACCTGGTTCGAAAGGCTACCAGAAGGCAGCATAGCCTCCTGGGCGCAATTGGCAGAGACGTTCGTGACAAGGTTCCGAACAAACACCAAGACGACGGTGGAGATCGACCAACTACTCTCCATTGACATGGGCGACAAGAAGACGTTGAGGTCATACAACAGTCGATATTGGGAGACCTTCAACCAGATAGGAGATTGCCCCACAAATCTCGCCATCGCATAATACAAAAGAGGTCTTCCAGTCGGTAACAGCCTGAGGGACTCAATCACCATGAACCCCCCCTCACAATGGAAGCCTTAATGGAGAGGGTACACCAGCACATTCGGGTGGAAGAGGATGGCGCTCGTGTTAAAACAAAGTCTGGTACAACCGCAATGCCAGATAAAAAAACTTCGGCAAAAGTCAATACGGTAGAACGTCCAAGCAGAAACGGGCGAGGCAGGCAGGACAACGGAGAGGACCAAGATAAAAGGTGGTTGAGAGTCCGCACTGCCATTACCACAGTGTTCAAAAAATCGATCTATCGAATTCTCAGTGAGATACGTGATGAACCTTTCGTCAGGTGGCCAGCTAAGTTAGGAGAAGCGCAAAAGGACTATGACGAAAGATCTCGGTGCACCTTCCATAAGGAAAAAGGACATCGAACTGAAAATTGCACACCGTTGAGACAACACCTGGAGGAGTTAGTGGCAGTCAGGCACCTGGACCAGTACATAGAAGGAGGGACACGGCCAGCCCCCAGAACCACGATCAGCCAGACGGAATGCTGATCGACGCCCCACCTCAAGGCGTAATAAACGTAATACATGGGGTATTCGAACCTGAGTGAGTATGTGAGCTCAGGGGAATGATCAAGAAGGTTGGGCACTTAAGGGAGGTATTAAGTGCACAACCTACCATTAAAAAGGGGAGAACAGAGGCCACGAACATCATGTCTTTTTCAGACAGAGACTTGGCAAGGATATATTGCCCTCACAATGATGCACTTGTTGTCACTCTCCGCGTCAAGGATTACGACATCAAGCGAATTTTGATTGACCAAGGGAGCTCATGCGAGATAATGTATTATGAAACCTTCAAACAATTGAAACTGAAGGACAAGGACTTGGCACCTGCCGTATCTCCCCTGATTGGATTCAACTCAATGCCAGAGTGGCCAGTTGGCAAGATAATCCTCCTAGTCAGAGCAGGAAGCATGACGAAACAAGTGGAATTTTGGGTATTAAAAGTCCCTTCCACTTACAACATAATCTTGGGAAGAACATGGCTGCATGCCATGTGATTGGTAGCGTCAACCTACCATCAAGTAATGCAGTTCCCCAACGAAGCCGGAGTAATTGAAGAGGTCTATGGAGACCAAATTATGTCCAAGCAATGCTTCGTCACAGTAAATGGCAGCCGAGCTGCCAAGGGGTTTGTACAGAAGGTGGAAGAACCAGAGAACAATGAATTGTTCGCGGATGTTGGCAAAGCCGCTGAACAGAAGGCAATGGAAGACTTGGTACAGGTAAGAATAGATGAAAAGAACCCGGATAAGTTCTTTTTACTTGGCTCATCTATGTCCAGCACTGAGAGAATAGAGGTCATGGAATTCTTGACCTCTAACATCGAAGTGTTTGCTTGGACACCGTATGACATGCCAGGCATTAACCCAAGCTTCATCTGTCACCAATTGAACGTCCACCCAACTGCCAGACCAATTATTCAGCGCACTCGCAGATCAACACTCTACCACGCCGAGATAGTGGCAGAAGAAGTGGGAAACCTTCTAGAGGCAGGAGCCATCAGAGAAATGCACCATCCCAAGTGGATATCCAATACAGTAGTGGTGCCAAAGAATAATGGAAAATGGTGTGTCTGCGTGGACTACAAAACAGTCAACAAGGCATGCCCAAAGGATAGCTTTCCCCTACCACGGATAGACCAACTGGTAGACCTAACGGCAGGACACAATCGACTTAGCTTTCTTAATGCGTACAGAGGTTACCATCAGATCGCTATGTATGAACCAGACCAAGAGGTCACATCCTTTACAATGCCAAGAGGACTGTATTGCTACAAGGTCATGCCCTTTGGCCTAAAAAACGCAGGGGCAACATTCCAACGGATGGTCACCAAGATGTTCGAACCATTGTTAGGCAGAACAATAGAGGCTTACATCGATGATATGGTAGTCAAAAGCAAGGATGAGAATGACCATCTCAGGGACCTAGGTGAGATGTTTCAGATCCTAAAGAAGCACAAGTTGTGCCTTAATGCATCTAAGTGTGCGTTCGGCGTAGGATCAGGCAAATTCCTAGGTTTCCTGGTGACCAACCAAGGTATAGAGGCAAACCCTTCTCAGATCAAAGCAATCAGGATCTAGAGAGGCCCAACTCAGTAAAAGAGGTACAGCATCTCACCGGTATGGCTGCCGCACTAAACTAGTTCATAAGTCGGTCGTCAGACAGATGTCGACCATTTTTTCAAGCATTAAAAGCCAAGTTTGAGTGGGATGAAGAATGCGACCGTGCCCTAGAAAGTTTGAAAGAATACATGTCTTCTCCACCGTTGCTAGTGACCCCAGTACCTGGAGAAGAACTATTTCTGTACTTGGCAGTTTCACAGCAAGCAATTAGCGCAGTGTTGGTCCGAGCGGAAGGAATCCAACATCTGCCCATCTTTTATGTCAGCAAGACGTTACTGGGCGCAGAGACCAGGTACTTACCATTGGAAAAATTGGCCTTAGCCTTGATGATGGCCTCAAGGAAGTTGTCGCATTACTTTCACGCCCACACCATAATCGCTCTCACAGCCTTTCCATTAAAAGCTTTGTTTGAGAGAGCAAACTTTTCTGGACGAGTTTTGAAGTGGGCAGTCGAGTTGGGACAATTCGACATCAAGTTTCAACCCAGAACCGCGATAAAAGCCCAAGCTTTGGCAGACTTTGTGGCAGAATTCACCCCATGAAGTCATCACATCTGCCCAGTGGACTTGACTGATACAACCAAGGGGATGGAAATTGTCACCGGAATAGCGCAACCCCTGGTACAGGATACCCAATCAGATCCTAAGGCAGACCAGAGTGAGCAAAGGGAGAAAGAAGCAAACCATGCTACACCAAGCAAAGATTCATCAACAAATAAAGACTTGGTACAATCGGATAGTGAGGGACAAACAGTAAGTGTGGACTTTGAGAAAAACACCAGCAACACTTAAGACCCCAAGGCATCATTCGATCCCTCTACCTGCTGGAAGCTATTCGTTGGAGAGATGTGGAAGCTCTTTGTGAATGGAACATCCAACAGACACAGTGCAGGGCTTAGCATAGTCCTCATCTCACCAGATGGCCTGGTAGTAGAACAAGCAGTCAACCTTGGCTTCCCAGCATCAAACAACGAAGCGGAGTATGAAGCACTTTTAGCAGGACTGAAATTCGCATTCTACATGAAGGCAACCGAGCTAATGGTTTATAGTGACTCCAAGCTAGTTGTAAACCAAATTTCAGGCAACTACGAGGCAAAGGATGATAGGATGGCCAAGTACCAAGAGTTAATCAGAAAGGAGATCATGAAGTTCGAAGTAATGCGGATAGAGCAGATTGGGCGAGAAGAAAACAGCAGAGTAGACGAACTAGCAGGCTTTGCTTCAATGGCAGATATATCCATCCCACATCCACTACTGATCAACTTCCTACCAAGACCAAGCATTGAAGAACCCGAAGTAGAAGAGGTATGTTGCGTCGAACTAGGCCCTTCATTGATGGATCCCATGATAGTGTTCCTAAAAGACGGCATTTTACTTGAAAAGAAGAAGGAGGCCAACAAGATAAGAGCAAAGTCACAGCGATTTTGGCTCTCCCCATCAATGGCCTTGTACAAGAAATCCTTCACAGGACCTTACCTGAAGTGTGTCCATCCCAGCAAGGTCGAAGCATTCCTGTTCGAGATTCACGAAGGTGTATGCGGCAGCCACCAAGGAGGAAGATCTTTAGCCTACAGAGCAATTTCACAAGAATATTGGTGACCTTACATGCAAGCAGATTCAGAGAAGTATGTCAAGAAGTGCGAGAAATGTCAGAAGTTCGCACACCAAATACATCAACCAGCTAGAGAACTACTGCCATTAACTAGCCTATGGCCCCTCGCAATGTAGGGCTTGGACATAGTAGGACCACTTCCAACAGCGCCCGGCAACAGGAAGTTCTTTCTTGCAGCAACAGACAGACTACTTCACAAAGTGGGTGGAAGCGGAAGCACTCGTTTCAATAAAAGAGAAAGATGTGAAGAAGTTCGTCTGGCAGAATATCATCACTCGGTTTGGCATACCCAAGGCTCTAATATCAGACAACGGCACTCAGTTCGACGGCAAAATTTTTACAGGCTTTTGTGAGAAATACAAGATAGAATTCTACAATTCTACACCGGCATACCCCCAAGCAAATGGCCAGGCAAAAGCATCCAACAAAGTCGTCTTGGATGGATTGAAGAAAAGGCTAGAGAAAGAAAAGGAAAGTGGGCGGATGAGCTTCCTCATGTTTTATTGGCTTACCGTAACACCTCGGCGATCAACTGAAAAAATACCTTTTTCCTTGGCCTATGGCATAGAAGCAGTAATCCCACTGGAAGTTGGCCTCCCTACCATTAGAAGCGAAAATTTTGATCCAGACTTAAATGGAGAAACCATCGCATTGGAACTAGACCTTGCAGAAGAAAGAAGAGAAAGAGCACTGGTTCACATCGCCTCATACCAACAGGAGTTATCCAGAAAATACAACAAGACAGTACATCCAAGGCAATTCAAGGTTGGAGATTGGGTACTGCACAAAGTAATGGGAAACACCCTGGTACCCGAAGACGGCAAGTTAGGGCCCAATTGGGAAGGACCTTACAAAGTGGTTGGGTTAGCAGGAAAAGGGGCATACCACTTGGAAAACGAGGACAGCAAAGCCATTCCCAGGCTATGGAACACTGCCAATCTCAAACTATTTTATTTTTAGCTTTTCTTTAAAGTACTTTTAATTTTTCTTTTTCTCAATAAAATAAGTAGTTTCTTTTTCAGCATAATTGTTTTATTCTGTAAAAGTTGTTTTAGTGAGCTAGGGGCAACAAAGGCAGAGTTGGCCGGAATAACCAACTTTGAGTTCTCTTCAGCTAAGATAAGGATCTGGGCTGAAGAGGTTGGCTGGAAAAACCAACACTACTCCTAAGCCCAGGATAAGGATCCAAGCTGCAGGACGTTTGGCAGGAATAACCAAACACTTCACTCTAGGCTGACAGGAATAACCAACTTAGAGGTTGGTTGGAAAAACCAACACTACTCCTAAGCCCAGGATAAGGATTCAGGCTGCAAGACGTTTGGCAGGAATAACCAAACACTTCACTCTAGGCTGGCAGGAATAACCAACTTAGAGGTTGGCTGGAATAACCAACACCCCTCCTAAGCCTAGGATAAGGATCCAGGCTGGAGGACGTTTGGCAGGAATAACTGAACATTTCACTCAAGGCTGGCAGGAAAAACCAACTTTGAGCTCTCTTCAGCCAAGATTAGGATCCAGGCTGAAGAGGTTGGCTGGAAAAACCAACACTTATTATTCTTCAGCCGAGATAAGGATCTAGGCTGAAGAGGTTGGCTGGAAAAACTAACACTTATTATTCTTCAGCCGAGATAAGGATCTAGACTGAAGAGGTTGGCTGGAAAAACCAACACTTATTGTTCTTCAGCCGAGATAAGGATCTAGGTTGAAGAGGTTGGCAGGTATGGCCAGTTAGATTGCAAGGTTAAGACCGGGATAAATATCTCGGCCGGAAAATGTTATACTTCATTCAGATTACAATTAGAAAGAAAATGCAAGCATAGATTAAACCGAAACAAAAGTTGGAACAAAAGAAGATTTCATTGAAAATTCAAATCAAGTACAAAAGGTGGGGCCTCAGCCCGATTACAATTTCTTTCCAAAAGCAAAAAGAAGAAAACACAAGATTACGCAAAAAGGTCATCAAGATCCGCATCCAGTTCAACTCGGAGCCCGGTTTCAGCTGGTAGTTCGGTCGTTAAGTCTTCTACCGATGGCTCCACCCGAGCTGACTGAATAGCGGGATCATTGATGACGGGGGGATCGTTAGGCTCGGTTTCTTCTTCATCATCCTCAGTTTGAAGGAATTTCTGTTGAATGGCTTGAGCGTACTCCACCATATAGCTCGGTATGAAGTGCAGAGGAGGGTTCAGGAAGACCTCGGTGTCAGGACCGTGACCGAGCTGTGCCACCGCCGCTTTCCACCCACACTTGAAGAATAAGTCCTTGCCAGCTTCACACTGCAGGATGTAGGTTGCTTCGCCTTCTTTGTAACCACGGTCTTCAACGTCTTCAATCTTCTTCTCCAACTCAGTTATCTCGGCCTTCTTCTTCTCCTTAACTGTGGCGAGCTCACGCAGGTAGTAGTCCTTCAGCTCGATCAAAGCTTTTTGTTGCTCCACTTCGGCTGAGTCAACTACACCGGTAAGGCGGGCAACCTCAGATTGTAGCTCGGCCATTTTTTGGTGTGCCACTTTTAGCTCGACCGTCTTCTTGTCAGCCTTAACCACAGCCTGCCTTGCTATTTTTCGCAACTCCATTACACGCTTATGAGCAATCTGGTTCTTTTGCATGGCCTGCATAAGGGTGGTAAGCAATTTTTTAAAGTAATAACCGAGCTAACCGATGCACAAAATGGGAAAACAAAGGAGAGAATACTCACCAGCACCATTGATTTGGTGGCCGAGCGATAGCTTTTAGCTCGGTAAGGTGGGCAAGATGATCCATGTCAGGGGGCAGACACACGCTCTTAGCCAGATTGAAGGCCAGCATGTGATCTTTATCTGCCACCACTGAATCTGTGTCTCGAATGGCTCGGTTCTGGTAAGATAATCTCGGTGCCCAATCGGAAGAGTTAGCTCGGTCTGAGCTCTCAGGTTGTGGGCTTGGTACTGCGGTTGGAGGAAGCACAGTTTCGTCTTCATCGACAAGGCGTGGCTCGATGGGAGAAGACCGGGTGCACTTGCAAGACCGAGATAATGAAGGCTGGTGGGATAGTAGGGCTACCACGGTCTCCTGTGTTTGACCGGCTGGTGGTACCTCGGGCTGGTTCGTCTCGGTCAGAAAGGCTCTTACGGCTCTTTTCTTGGCCATTTCTTGTTCAGCAGTTAGTGGGATCAGGTTGATTTGAGGCAAGGTTGGGTCCGGTTCAGGAGAGGCTTCCAACAAA
Source organism: Camellia japonica (assembly GCA_030407325.1). NCBI lineage: Eukaryota > Viridiplantae > Streptophyta > Magnoliopsida > Ericales > Theaceae > Camellia > Camellia japonica. The sequence goes on from JAPPVO010000024.1 coordinate 25,823,913, forward strand.
AAGTTAGTCACCCTGGTCTTTCGTCTGCTGTTGTATCTGTACGTCGGTTCAAAATTTAGTAGCTCATCCCAACTTCGATTAGGATATCGCAGTGCGGCGCGAAGTGTGTTCAAGTTGGGGTAGGTGTACTGGGACTTGAGAAAATTCAAATCTGCATGAAGGAAGGAGACAACAGTTAGTACGGTTAAAAGTTAGAGCCGAAGTAAGAGAAAGAACATGAAATTGGATCGAGGTAGCTATACCAGTGACTCCTTTATTCCAATTAATTCGGTCGCCCGGGATCTGGGCTTCGTGGTCTTCGAAGTTCCCAGAAACCCAAAAGAAATCATCATCGTTTACATCCTTGTCCGAGGTATTCTTTATTATCTTTTCACGCCGGTGCCTTATTCTTAGATAGTAAACCCAGCCTTCTTCATTTGATCCTATGGAATATTGGTGGAAGAGTTTGGCTAAACCGAGATTAAGGCCGGCCCGTCGGTTTAGCTCGGCGATACCATTTATTATGCGGTAAGAATTGGTGAAAAGCTGGGTAGGGCAGAGGTGTGTTTGTCTTAGGAATTCACAGAGAAGAGGCTGTACAGGGAATCTTAGTCCGGTTTCTACAATGGAAAGAAGGGTAAAGGGAACAAAGCCAGGGTTTCCCCAGGGTGTGGTATCTAGTTCGGCTAAGGTGAGATGGACATCATCAGGGATATGGTAGTCCCTTCGGAACTCGGCCATAGCCCCTGGTGAGTTTATTAAAATCCTATATTTATCCATTTGCTATTAAATTATGAATAAATTTAAGTATTAGCTCGGTCGTGAAATGACGCTGAGTAGCTCGGTTGAGCATTCAAGGGAGTGCCTGGCAACCTAAGTCTGCAAAGTGAAAAAAAGAAACGTGTTAAGCACAGCTCGTTGGACCGTGCTAAAAGAAACAAAGGCAAAAATAAATGAAGTCCTAACTCGGCTATGTGGGCCATTATCCATTCTTAGCTCGGTTTGAGCAAGGGCCTTTAGCCCGGTTGAACTTTTGGGCAGCATTCTTAGTTCGATTTTAACTAAGAGAGCTGGTTTAGCCCCAAGTTGTAGCTCGGTCAGTAATGAAGGTGTTCTAGTGCGGCATTGCACAAACCTAGTACGGTTCGCTAGCTCGGCTAAGATGGGCAAAGGGTACTTGTAGACGTCCCCGAACGTCCTGGGAGGAATCCCGTTTGGTTCATTTGGGCTCACTACAGTTCAGACTCAATGTCACGGTTCTGAATCTAATCCCGTAAAGTGCAATGCGAGACCGATAAATCACCAAAGAGTCCAAATCCGGCAAATCGTTTTGAAAAATAGATTTTTAGAAAGAAGTGCCAAACATGGACTGCTTTGCCAGATACAGAGTCGCTACCTAAATATTTTATTTTGGGGGAATTTAGGAAACCCTGACTCGTTGCCTAAGGCCACGTGTCCGTCATCACCAAAGTTGCCTCGGCTCGGGAACTTGGGTACGATTGAGGAAGGTCATCTATGAGCACCCCCGCTTGCCCGATCCGAAGATCGGCCTATACTAAGCATGATATCTTGTTTTTGAAAACACATGCGTTCTTAGTCTAGTTAATTAGCTAATCTTACTATGTGATGCGCACAACACACAAGTATAGACTAGATCGCCTAATTTGGAACAAAGCATCGCATATCCGTTTGTTTTGAAAATGGATTGAAGTTTGCTACTCCCAAGTAGGCTAAAACACGGGTTTCGACGAATTATTTCAATTCAAGTAACCCAACCTTCACCCACAGACATTCAGGTAGTTATATCACATAAGCACATAGCCTCATGGCAAGCATGCTTTCATGTTAACATTCACATACATGCAAGATGCTAAAGCATAAACACTCACAGTGTACTCCGAGCCAAAACAAAGAACATGTTAGTAATCAATGTATGATCCAAGTCCATGTTAAAATGGCTAATCCATCGCATACAAAATGCAACTAGAATAGGCTCGGCTAATCTAAGAATAACATGTGAGATGCGACAATTCGACACATGTATTCAACTTGGAATTTAAATACAATGCATTTAGTATGATGCACCGAGCCCGGTGCATGCAATACAGATGAATGATGCAAGCATGCGAATATATAGATGCTAATTGAAACATGCCCTAAAACTAACCATCATAAGCTGGTAAATAAAAAGGAGAAAGACGTAGGGTTGGAAGCCATGCATCACACACACGCACACTTATTACAAAGTTCGCCCTCTCGCGGAGGGTCTGAAAGAATAGTACAAATTAATTAACTAACAAGCTAACTAATTATTACACAACACTTAACTAATTTAACAAATTAATTAAGCTACTAAAAGCAGTAAAGCAGCCTCGGGAAGAGGGACGAATGCATGCACACTCGGCTCCGCTCGGAAATCCATTGCCATGGCTCATGTTGCCTCTGTTTGCACTGTTTTGTACCTCTGAAAATTGTGAAAATCCTTGGGATACTTCTGAACCACCTTGGGGACATGCTGAGAGGCCATCGGCCAAGAGATGGGACCACCGGCCAAGTGAAACAGGTCATCGACCAAAAATGGGGCTCTCGGCCAAACATTTGTAGCCGACCGGCACTCTTGATGGCCGACCGGCCATACTTTCCTGCAAAATGCTGTTTTGCTGCAGCAGAGGACAAACAGGGCATGTCAATGCATTTTCAAGACAATGTGTGCACAACCACCCTCCTTATCATGTTTAAGACTCAAAGGAGTATGGTCCTCAACTCTCGGGCCACCAATCACGCATTTCGATGCATGATGGCCAAAGGTGTCAAATGTGCATTTAATATCAAATGAAATGCACACAACACAAAAGGGGCCCCCAACCTCTATCATGGTTGATCAAGAGACAAATGATGTAAACATGCAAGCAAAACTAATACAACGTGAGCATGTTAATAGCAATGCCATGCAAGGCTAATAGTAACAAGCATGCCAAATGCAATGCAACCTAAACAAGCATGCAAACATGCAAGGCATGTGACAACATTCAAGCATGTAACAACATGTTAATATGGGTGCATGCCAAATGCAATACCACTTAAACATGCAACAACATGTTAATAAGCCAAGTATGTAACAACATGCAAGGCAAGCATGCAACAACGTGCAAACGATGGACTTAAACCAATATGGGTAGCTCTCAAATAGGCCCAAATCAGTGGCCAATCATGATGAAAATGAGGCAACAACACACGCACAAACATGCAAGGTGCAATGGCTCCGAGTCTAGAGCACAAAGCACAACTCTACAAGAGCATTGGAAAGATGAAATATGGCATACAATAGCACAAGTTCCAGCTCTGAAATGGCATACAAGATGGTCCCGAATCATGCAAACAACTCACACAATGCATGTTGGATGGCTCAAATACCGAAACTAGTGAAGCACATTACACTAGAGGTATGCAAAGCAATGCACAAATGACCAAACCAGCCCCAAAAAGTCCCTATGCAAGCCCAAAACAATGGCAAAATGGACTAAGATGATGTCTTGAAGTGCGCAAAAATAAAGCTCATGCAATGGCTCATAAATGGGGCATACAAGCACAACTCTCAAATGCACTTAAAGAGTACTAAACATGGGAAGATGGCGAATGAATAAGCTCTGAAATATCATACACAATGATACTAAAACATGCAAACACCTCAATATAAGCATGCAATAGGCTTCAAAACTCAAAGCTAAGCATGGCTATTACACTACAAGCATACATGGAAAGCATCATTCGACCATGGGACCTCAAAACAGAGCTAAGCCAGCCCAAATCATGAATAAAATCAGTTTAGAACATGGCCAAAATATGCTAGAATCAAGGGCTAAGACAACATGCAATGTAAGCTAGTGAGCATGGTTTACACTACAAGTATGTGAAGCATTCAAGAGGCCGCTAAACCAAAAAAATACAGAGGTATGACATGCCAAATAATGACCAAAAACCCACTGAAAAGTGATCAACACATGCAAGAATGACATGCTCCTTTGATAAGCTATGAATAGGATTATTCTACACATGCAAGAGGCACACTCAAGATGACAAAACCAACTCTAGACAGAGCCTAGGCAGGCCCTAAAAGTCACCAAAAAGGCCCTGAAATAAGGCTTGGAGGTGTGAAAATATAGGCTCCTTTGAAAGGCCAAATATACTAGTAAACAAGAGAACAAGAGAGAGGGTCACCCCTCTCTGATTTTGGCCCTCAAAATCACATTCTTACCACTGAAAATTCACTGAATTTCAGTGGTAGGAAGGCTAAGAAAAGACTAGCTCGAAGGCCTTATGGCATGGCACAAAACAAGGCCAAAACAAGCATGCAAGAGGGTAGATGACCCTCAACAACAAAATGGTCTTAAACAAGCATGAAAAGGACCTTAAAATAAGACTTTTTTCAGTTGACAACAAAGCTTAAATATGTATTCAAATGAGGCTAAGAGAAGGATCAAAATAATGCTAAAAAGAAAGAAAATGGGTTACCCTTGTAGCTCAGCAAAACCAGTAGCTTCTCCAGCCCAAAACCAACTCTTCAACCTCTGAAAATACCCTCCAAGGACCTTAGATGAATGGTGGAGGTGTGTGGCTATGAGGTGTAGTGTAATAGGCCAAGAACAAGACCCTTTTGAACCCAAAATATAGAGATATAAAGAGAGATATATCTTGGAGCCTTAGACAAATTTTTTTTTCAACCTCTCTAAAGAAGAGGAAGACCCTCTTTTATAGAGAAATAAGAGGGTTCAAGCTTCTTGGAGAAGCTAGAGCAAAGGTTCAAGCTTCCTCAAGAAGCTAAAACAAAGGTTCAAGCTTCCCCAAGAAGCTAAAACAAAGGTTCAAGAGGTTCAAACTTCCTGAAGAAGCTAAAACAAGGGTTCAAAAGGTTCAAGCTTCCTCAAGAAGCTAAAACAAAGGTTCAAAAGGTTCAAATTTCCTTAAGAAGCTAAAACAAGGGTGCAAATCCTCCATACACATGTGTGGAGGGTAGGGTCTGTGCTTACCAGCTGGTACAGCTGGTATGCATAATGCCTAAAAAAGGCAAAGAAAAGGTCTCGGCCAGAAAAAGTGGCCGATCGACCAAAACAATGGTCGGCCGACCAAAAACAATGCCGACCGGCCAACATCTTTGGCCGGTAGCAAGAAAATAGGGCCGGTGGCCTCAAGCCATGGCCGGTGAGGTGTGGGGATGGCCAACAAGCCATTCCCCGCCCTTAGAAACAAAAACACAAGTGTTTGGTCCACAACCAAGCACAAAACAAACGAGTCAAGAGGTCTTGAGGCAAGGCGTGCAACCGAGACCTCCGAGAACTCAAAACGAACACAAACATGGATGATCATCGAGTGTTCAAACGATGACGTCCAAGTCTTGAGGACGGTCAAAAATGGGGTGTCTACAGTACTAAGACTTATTGAAACTACAAGTATGATGTGAAGTTTTAGTTTGGTTGTTCAGTTTGGCTAAGCTTGTACTTAACACAAACAGAATCCTAGTTCGGTTGGAGTGTGATTTTGGATCAAAACTACCATTTCCCAGGTTATTCATATAGACAGTGGTTATGTTACAGAGGTTTTTTCAGGAAAATAGAAGCATAAGTGGAATAGGTGTTTTGAAAATCATACAAAAACGCATGCTATACATTGCAAAACAAGAACGAAATCAACGGAAAGGAAAGAGATTTGAGTCACATACCAGTGCAAAATGGAGGAACTAAAGGTGAAAAAGATCCCAGCAAGAACACAAGCTCCATAGTTGCAAGAGAACGGGGGAGAAGAAGCTCAAAGAGAGAGAAAATGATGAATAGTAGACGTGATAGATTCAAAATGAGTAGTTTTTGTGTAAAGAAGGAGAAATTGGGCGGAACTGTTCAAAATACGCGAAGTACGAAGACGGCGTGACAGCTGCATTGGGCCAATAAGAGTGTGCCACGTGTTCTTGGAATGAGAAGCGATTCAGTTACAACGACTGAAGAGATGTTTTGACCGGACATAAGGTAGCCCGGTGTGGATTTAGCTCGGTTGAAAAGCTAAAGTTTTTAGCTCGGCTAGTAAAAGATAATCCCTATCATGCTGCGCAGATGGAATTAAGGGGCAATTGAGAGGGTAATTTATTTGTAAATTGGGCCGAGCTGGGTAATGGACCATTCTGTGGGCCACAGTAAGGACTGAGTAAAAGGGGCCTTGAAGTTAGCCCGGTACAAAAGAGCTTTGTAGTTAGTTCGATCGGCATGGTCAGGGCGGCAACAGTTAGCTCGGTCAAACCATATTGAGCCAAGGTAATTTGGGCCTTTTCTCAGGACCTTGCTGTTGAATAGCTCGGTCTAGGCATGCTATGGATAGCATGGTCTCAACAGGTGAAATCGGAGTACAAGTAACAGAGGAGAGAACCGAGCTAGCTAGAGCTCGGTCATTTCAGCCAGTTTAGCATGGCTATTTTTTCTCGGTCGTTTTGTCATACTGCCGAGGTAAAACCATCTCACTTGGTTTATGCAGTGAGGGGGGTGTGAAAGGATAAGCATTATCCTTGAGGAGTATGATTCCTAGGAGGACTCTATATGGAGAAGTAAGAGTCCTACAAGGATTGTGACACGCGGAACCTATAAAAGCTCATAGCATCACCTATGGAGAGGTAACACAACTTTGATTTTAGAATACACAGAGCTTATTGTCTATTTGTTTGTTTCGTTGACTTAGGCATCAGAGAGGTATCCGGCACACACCCACCGGCTAGCTCACGTTTGTGTTTTCAGGGAGTAAAGCGACGACGTACGGAGGAGCGCAGACTTGATCAACAGGGTTATACGAAGACAATATTTCGTGCTCGTACAATTACTAAATTACATATCTTTGCATACATATCGCATGTATATTCACTGTTAATATTGATATATGTGACTTTATATGAATATATAATTTAATCTTTTAATTATATTAATATATTTATTTTAAATAATATGTGTGTATTTTTATATCTATATAAATATATACAATTTATTTATATATTATATAAGCAAAAGGGGATTTTAGCGAGAAAGTCTCTAAGGCCTCCATATGTCTAATCTCAATTTCTTATTTTTTTCAATTAAAAAAATAATAAACTATTCACATGTCTCACATAATTTTTGAATTAATAAATAAAAAAATTTCAAGCCTATCTTCTAAGATCATTGTCTAAAAGATGTTCATTTCCTAAAATCAAATATAGAACACGGTTTGTTGACCTTCCAATTATTGGTTCATCTTCTAAAATCTCTACATAAAATCTTTCATTACCTAAAATAAATTAAACAAAAATCAATTCAAATCTATTTAAATTGTTTTGTTTGATTTTGTTTCCTTATGATTAAGTTGGAAAACTAATTTGGTTATTTCCTTATAAACAAATTAAATAAACTTATTTGGTTATTTTCCACACAAAATTAGTGAATTTTGAAGTTTTAAAAAAATAATTAAAAAAAAAAAAGAATTCATGATTTATGATTTAGAAAAAGAAAAATGAAAATCTTTTTTGTGCACTATTTCTCTAACCAATTCTTTCTCCTATCCCAACACCCTAGCCGGCATTCATTATATCTTATCCAAATCATTCGCGTCCTCCTCATCCTATAAATATTACATTCATGTAATGATGCAACTTATTATTTTTTCTCTATCTTTATGAGACAATTGAAGGTTTGTTAATATTTAGTTTATTTTATTTTTTAAACAGATTCTTTCATCTTTTAAGTACATCCTTTTTTTTCTTTTTTTAAATTTTTACTTCTGACCATTTTTTGTTTTTACATTTCATATTTTATGTATTATTTGTCTCTCTACTCTCTACTCTTTACTCTCTACTGACCATTATTTATTTTTTTTCTTATAACCTTTTTTTTTTTTGGTTGAAAAAATATTATTTCACTAGAATTTGTATGCAAATTTTACCCTAAAATGATATGATAGTGTGACACCCCAAAATTTGAGGACATCATAATAAGGTTTAAAACTTAAAATCAATTTTCTTAATTAAGAATCCTCATCAATGTTGCCACCAAATTTACCATCATCCATTAATTAATAACACAAAAACTAAAAGTTTTTAAATTACAACTCCAGTCAAACTTAAAACTTTGTCTTAGTACACAAATATAAAAAGAAACTAGAGAAAAACTAGAAAATTCAGAAAAATGGTTCATGGAACTTTGGCACGCTTCAAGCTAATCAGGGCTGAATGTTGCCTTCCAACACCTCGGTTTTTTCTTCGGTTTCTTCGGTACCTGGCATGAAACGCCAGGGCAACGGGAATGCCAATGAGCAACAAGCTCAATAAGATACTACAACCCGAAATACCCACCCCGATAATAATACTCACAATTAATGAATAATGCGTAGTAACAGAATAACAAGTAGCATTTAATAAGCATAACATGAACGCCATTAGTTGAAATGATAACAATAGATAATAAATAAAAAAAAATGACAAACAGAAGCAGTATTTCATCATAAGGAAAATGCCCACTTTTCCTTTTAAATTCTCATAGATTTAGTTTATCGGATAAGTTTAAGTAACTCCCCGCGGAACACTATTTCCACTCAACCGCTAAGCAATGGCCACGGGCAATTCTGACTTCCCCTTCATCAAATATTCAAACGTTACTTGCTGTAACTACCAATGATGCCCACGCACCAGGGTTACGTACCCGAGTCGTGACATCACGGTCTACCCCAAGGGAACGGTCTATGTTATGACACCTGCACCACCAACCTTATATCGCCTACGCCGATAAGAGCCGAAATACCTTTCCGTGCCATGTTAGGGTTCGCAACTCACTTGGGCAAGATTCTAAACCGGGCATCACCCCATCACTTTTAAATTTTTAATGTATCATCGGTTCAATTTCGTATTTCTTTACTTCGTCAAATTCAGATTTTTATGCATGTGTGAGTTTAAGTTTGAGAACCACAGTGACCTAATGTTTATATAGCACAACACCATCATATATTTATTTTTTTTCGGTCTCCCACGGTATTCCTTGGTTTTTTGGACCTAAGACTAATCCGCCGAGGAAGCTGCCAGGCGCAAATGCAGGGTCCTCTCCCAATGGGGTTTGCTGCATCCACAAAGGCTCGAACTCGAGACCTTTGCTTAAGCGACCCAAGTCCCTTTCCACTTGGACCAACCCCCATTGGTCAACACCATCATATATGACAACCAAAATAAATGTGATAGAATGACTTAGAAACCATCACAAAATTTCTTAAGAATTCACACACTTGTTTTTTCAGCACTGTATGGTCAAACAAAAAAAAATATGAAACCCATACCAAACGAAGTTCAACCATTATAATATTTTAACTAGTGCTAGTTCATCAAGTTAGGAAAATATTCCGAGAAGAATACCAGGGCTAAAAATGATATTAAAATAGAGAAATAAATTTTGGGAGAAAACTGGTTTTCTGGGACAGTGGGTTATACTAACCTCCAGAACAAATGATCCGGGTTTGAAAAATAAAAAAAGGGCCTCAAACGGTGTCGAAAAGAGGCATGGTCAAAACGGTTTGCTAAATTTTTGAGTTTAGAACATATTTCCAGAAGAGTATGAAAACTGAAAACCAGTCGAAGATGGTCAAATAATTTTTATAAGAAAACTGGACAGATTCTGTCACATTTTGAAAAAATTGGCGTTTCTCTCTCAATACTTAATGAAAAATTATGAAACTAGTGGCGTTTGAAAGGTAACTTAAAAATATAACTTTTCCGAGTGGTCGTGCAGAAAAATACCATTTGTAGAGAAAATTGGACTTGTTTGAAGCCACTGCTTCTGCTGTGTTGTAAGCGACGCTTAGGGGAAATATTTGTTTCGGTAAGAAAATGGTGTCCAATGATTTTATAAAAATTTTACACAGTGTATAACACCTATATATACTTCCAGTATACACAGATTTTTAACATCAATTATTTTCAATTTATTAGAGCCCTCTTTTCATCCGATAAAGTCTGAAATAGTGAAGAAAATATAAGTTACCAACCCTATCTCATTTTACCCCATGCAAAAATTATTTCAAACAATGGAGAATATTTAAGCACATAAGAAGATAAAATTAGTAGCTAAACCATCTAATCTATGTTTGCAAGAAGAATAAAAATCATATAATCATAAGATTGTCATTCTATCAAAATATAAACATGCATTGAGCTATTCTTGCTATGTGTGTATTAACAATGCACACTTTTGCATATTTTTAATATATAGATTCAAAAATATATATATATATATTATATATATATCTAAGGGAGGATAAAGGTTGAGTATTCTTACTTTAAGAGCTTCTTACAAACTATTCTCAAAAATTTGTTTTGAAATGATGACCACCAAGCACCCTCTCCTCTTCCTCTCTTTTTCTTTTCTTTTCTACTCTCTCTCTCTCTCTCTTTTTTTCCTTGCTCAGCCGAAGAAGTAGAATGGCTGGGCTGAAATGGTGTTCTATCTGTAGGAGTTTGGAGGCTTATTTTTATTTATTTATTTATTTTTATTCCTCTTGCCTTAGGAAATATTACCTACAAGGTAGGTCTACAGTGTGCAGATGTATGCATGCCTTGGCATGCCTCCAGCAGCCTTCTTGGAAAGGACGGGCCGAATTTCCCTGCCCAAGAAATTTTGATTTCATATTTTTTTATTTTATTTTATTTTTTTTACATTATGAAAATCAATGTATATATATAACATAGTCATTTTGCTTCCTACTATCCTCTAACTAACTTAATTATTATTTGTTTAAATCATTTAGTTTCCACAACTGTATTTAATCACATAAAGATAAATAAATTTATTTAAAGAAGTTCAATATTGGCATTAGTTATGATGTTATTAACATTATAATTTAATAGTTTAATAATCACTATTAATTGACCTTATATTATAATATTATTATATGTAACTAAAAAACTTGAAATTGAACCAATTAATTTCTATGGGTTAATTTGCTTGTACACAAATTATTAATGTAAAACTTTATACAAAATAATTATACAGAATAATATATATTAAGAATTAGATTTGTGTAGTCATAAAAATGACGACAACGACGATGACAACAACAACAATAATAATAATACTATGAAGATAAAAATTGCACTAATTAAATAATTAAAGGTTAATTATAGAATTTTGTCACAAAATGTTGTTATGGAATTGGATTATAGATGTTGATTACAAAATTTAAGTAGCTAAATATAATTACCAAAATAATTTAATATGCAAAAATACGGGTTCTCACAAATAGTGTCATTTGTATAATAAAAAATATGTTAATGACTCTTTATTATAAAGTGATAGATCAAAATATAACCAAATCATTATTAATAATTTTTTTGTATTGATTTTATGTTTCTTTTTTTATTTTGCTTTTGATATTTTGTGACATAATGATATGTGTTAATTAACAATTGGTGTAGTAATTATTTTTTCTTTAATATTTTTATTGAAAAATTTAAAATTCCTTATATATTGATTTGTGATTATGTTTCAATTTTAAAAAACGAATATCAATCCTAATCAAACAATTAATAACAAATCGACACAACGATTTAACGTGAAAAAAATCACGGGCCAAAATCACAAAACAATTTACTAAGAAGATAAAAAGAAATTAAACATGTGTACCCTCAATTACTTAGTGAATCCACACCCGAATTGAATCGACCCCAATGTGTCTCTTCTACCACCGTCTTCACATCAGAATTGTTTTGCCCAACGTTTAATTTACAATACTGATGTCGAATCCACAACTATGAGTCACTTCGGAATCCACCAAAGTTTCAGGTCCAAGTTCCTCAGAATCCACCGAAGAATACCTCTCTTTTGTGAACGTAACAGTAAAAACAACCCCCTAAATGAAGTTAATATGAAGTTCGTAGATTCATTGATCACTCTTAAATTATCAAGGAAACACTTATAAAACACCCTCCAATATACCATACTTTGGTTTTTCTTTCTCTCTAAAAGTCTGGATGGATTAAACCCTAAAATAACAAATAACGCACTTTATAGTAAACAAGATCGCAAAAACCGCTAAAGCGCACATTTCACCACTTGAGCGGTGTGAGTGAAGGCAATACAAAACATATAGGCTAACCACTCGAGCGTAACATTCACCTATTGAACGATAAAACTTGCTTCCTAGATGTTCAGTTTGCAGGCAAAGATACTAAACGATCCACTTCATCGCTCGAGCGCACAAATGATCGCTCAAGCGGTCAAACATCCTGGACCCCTGCCAGTTAACCGAGCAGCTTGATACTGGTACATAGTCAGCGAAGTGACAAACATGAAAGCCTCAAGATCACAAACTCCTCTGCATAGACACCATTCGGGTTAGATTCATATCTAAATACTAACATCCTCACTGAAACAAAAGAACAAATAAAATTACAACTGAAATGAGTTTTGTCAAACGAAATTGTCAATTACTAAAACCTAACAACTTTTATAACTTCGCTTTAATATTTTTATCTGCAGTTGATTTTTGTTTAAAAATATAAATTCAAAAAATATTTACATAAACAAATATCTGTTTAATTTTGTTTGAATTGATTTTAGTTTAATTCTATTTAAAAATATTATAAAAATATCTACAGTGTCTAAATTAAAATGAAGTTATGACCATATTTACAACACTATAAAAAAAATTTAAATTATTCTATTTTTTCAAAGCTATTAAATATGCATAAATATGTACATTTTATTATGATTTTTTTTTAATTTTATTTTACTAATGATGTATGTTTACCAATTAAAAAAAATATTTACATAAATAAATTGGTCAAGTGACTCTTCAGTTTGTGTTGATTGACAAAAATTTAACATGACTTTAAAATAAAGTTAAATTTTAAAAATTTTTAAAATACCCCTACATTTTACGATCGACTTAAATTTATCATGTTCTATTAAGGAAAAATTACTCATAAATCCCATATTGGGAAATGTTACTCCATCTAGTCCTGAGTGTTTTTTTATAAACCATTTAGTCCTTTTTTACATCACAACATCATCATCAAAACAACATCAAACATTAAAACGTCAACAAACATCAAAAAAATCAACAAACATCAAACATCAACAAAATATCAAACATCAACAAAATTATAAACATCATCAACAACAACAAACATCATCAAACAAAACATCATCACTATCAACAAACATCAATCAACATTCGAACATCATCACCAATATATTCGAACATCATCAATAGATTGATATATACATAGATATACCAATAGAATCATATATTTATTTATATATATATTGTTGGAGAGTTTCGAACTACATCGGGTTCGTCTCCTTCTCACTCATCACTTTCCAATTTAAACTCTCTGTTTATTTTATTTAGAGTTCTCATCATGATCTTTTTTTTGTCAAATCTAATAGATTTACAGTGAATCCAATGCGTAGAATTAGGCAGCATAATGGGGAAATAGGGAGCGGAGCATGGAGGACGAAGAAAAAGCGGCCTTGGGAAATGGTTATGTGCATCTATGGTTTCCCTACCAATGTTTCTGCTGTCCAGGTTACATTACTCACCTTTTCTCTAGGGTTCTTATTTCAATTGGTTACCCGGGGAAATCTTGGGCAGTTTTCAATATGATAGCCCTTTTTTTCTAATCTCTTCTTGATGGGAATTTAAGTTTATCGCTTATTATTCATTGTTTATTGCCGTTAATGCTAAAATTGATATACCACGTAATTAAGCTGTGTTGTTTTCCTAGGGTTTTTGGCGATGTCTGCAACAGTTATGAGCGATGCGATGGTGATCTCTGCGACAACGAATAATGAATCACAAACCGTTGCGAACCCAAATTCGAAACTTTCCCAGAAACTGTAGGGCTTTTCGAGATGCTATTCATGGAATTCAAAGTCGAGGAATTCATAGTTGAAAGATGATGTTCGTATAGATTAATAAACCAGAGGGATTGCCATTCGTTATGTTGATGTTTGATGTTTTTTAATCGTTATTTTGATGTTTAATCGTTATTAAAAAAATCGTTTAATCGTTATTTTGATGTTGTTTTGATGATAATGTTGTGATATTTAGTTTCATTTTTTTAAAAAATAAATCTGATGTTTGATGTTTGATGAATAATGTTTGATGTTTGATGAATAATCCTAATAATTAATGGTTGAAAATATGTGTTTGATGTTTGATGAATAATGTTTGATGTTTGATAAATAATCCTGACGTTGAATAATGTTTGATGTTTGATGAATAATGTTTGATGACGTTGGTGATGTTGAAAAATGTTTGAATAATGTTGGTGATGTTGAATAATGTTTGAATAATGTTGGTGATGTTGAATAATGCTTGATGTTGGTGATGTTTAATGTTTGATATTTGATGAATAATGTTTGATATAAAAAGGCCTATAGTGAGCTTTTAGAGAAATAGGACTTATTAGTCCAACAAAAAACATTCGGGACTAAATGGGCTAACATTCCCAAATTTGAGATTTATTGGTGCTTTCCCCTTCTATTAATTGACAAACTAAATTTTACTAATACAACAATATTTTTCCTAATGTACTTACTAAAATAAATATAAAAATTAAAATATTTCATTTCAATTTTTGTGCCACATTGGCTTAAAAATAATGAGAGATAGAAGATGAGTGGGAGGGAGGAAGAGAGACCCAAAAAAAAAAAAAAGAAAGTAAAATAAGATTATTATATCACTTGACAAATTGTGGTACGATGAATTATAATTATGAATTTTGTTGATAATGTAATTATACTTGACCGAAAATATAATTTTTTTAATTTTAGAAAATTCATTTGTTTTGATTTTACCAATTGAATTATTATATATCTATTTGTTATATAATACTTCTGACAAAACATTAATAGCAACAAAAAATAAAATAAAATAAATTTGTGTAACTCATGCCATGTTTGGGATTTTTTGATTAAAAATGCAAGAAACTTGGCACCGTTTGGGAATCAAGATTTGAGGCTTTTTTGGCTATTTTAGCCACAAAAAATAAAATAGGCTATTTTAGCCACAACAAACAAAATATCACATCTAACCCATAATCATTACTCTTTTCTTTCACAAAAAAAGTCAAAAAAGCCAAAAAGCCCTTCCCAAACCAAACTTTTTAGCCCAGGCTAAAATAGCCAAAAAAATCAAAAAGTCAAAAAGCCAACCCACTTCCCAAACCAAGCCTAAAGAGCTGTAAAGTGTGTTTGGCGTGTATAAAAAAAAAAGTTAAAAAATCTTTGTACCAATTTGAAAAAACGAATAATTTTTGTGGAGTGAGGACATAGGTATTTACCCATTTGGAAGGATAAAACGGAAAATTTAAGTAACAAATAAAAATATTTGCATTTTCTCATACAATTAAAAAACTCATTCCTAAATACATTAACTCTTTTTTTATTTTATTTTTTTTTATCTCTTAAAAAATTCAAAAAATCACTTAAAAAGCTAATTTCAAACACTCTTTTTGTTAAAAAAAAGTTTAAACTTACTTAATATTATTTATTTATTATTTCTTTAAAATTATTTTTAATTAATTTAAAAATAAATTTATCAAATTATTATTTAATTCTGTACCTAGCACGTGATATGCTAATATTATATATAATGCTAAATAACAAAAATCACGATTCATACCATCCACCATTTATTATTTCAACAAAAATAATTTGCTTGCATCAAATTTATTGGCCTTCCAAAAATTTTATTTAAAATCTTGATATATAATATCAATCAAAAACAAGAAGATCCACATCCTTGTATCTTTCTCCAATACCAGTCAGTGTTATCAAATCTTCCTGTTTGGGAAGCGATTTCATTACAACATCCAGATTCTCAACCCCTTCTCTCTTCAAGAACAAGTTTATCAATCTCTTCAAAAACCCACTTATCATAATCTCCACACTTTTCATCCCTGTAGGGGTGACAATCATCACACAACAATTAACAGTGTCTCTGAGGTTGAAAAACACCACCTCAGGCACTGTTTTGTGTCCTCTCTTCCTATAATTCTTCCAAGCCTCTTTGTAATTTTCCTTTTCATAGTTCTTGGCTACTTTGCAGAACTCATTTTCACTGAACATAAATACCCTTTTCACCATCTTGTCTTTGCTCATCTTCCCATTCATCAAAACTTGCAAAATTCGATCGAAAACTTTGCGGAAATCGACTTTGTCGTTGTCGTTGTTGCTGAACGCCAACTGTTTGATGTATTGTGCCTTTGCGTGAGGATTGTCTCCTTCGATTTTTCGGAGCTTGGGACGATCGTTGAATGTGAATACTTTCCCTTTCCATGGCTCGTCGCTGAGTTCTGAAATCAATAAGCTCATTGCAAGTCCAATATTCATTATTGCTGCGATCCCCGAAGCGTCGCAAATTGCGATACTGTTCTTCAAATCCTCTGTTTTTAACAAGTCCTCAACAAATCTGCGCCGCTGAGTCTCTGCAGCCTCGCTGCAGCTGTTGGGGTCGAACGCAGACGTGAATTGATGAGCGAATAACGATTCATCGCTCTTGTTTGCGTACTTGGCAGCGATCATAGCGTAAAACCTAAACCTTTTATCGACCCCTTTCGCAATAACCTTCCTAAATGTGCTTGTTCTTCTTGTCCTTGCAGATTGTGGATCTGAAATTGAGTCCTTCTCTCTAGTTGCTAAAGCTTTGCGAAGAGGGACGAGAACTTCTTTGCGCAACCTTTCTCGAACCCTATATGCATAATGAGCTTCTTTAATTTCTACATACACAGAATCCGATTCTTGTGGGAAAATTCTTCTTGCAATCCCCTCGCATATCAATGTCGATTTATCGAAAGTAGAATCAATCGATGGACAATGTTTAGAAGCAAGGCCGATCCTTTCTACATCACTAGATTTCAAAAACTCAAGATCAGACTTGAGAGACTCAGCAAACAAATCCGATACTCTTTCGTGCAAGCGTCGATAATTAGAATCACATCGATACTTATCGACAACCCTCCTCGCCCTTGTAATCTCTCTCTCCTTCTTCGTCATCGAACGAGTCTGTTCTTCAGTATCAACCAATGATCTATCAAGAATCACAAGAAAATCTCTCAAGCACCCAAAACCGGAAAAAATCCTAATATTGAAAGCTAGGGTTAGGGGGTGGTTTTGGTGGAGCCAAATCACCGCGGCGTAAAACCATTCTTTGTTAGGACAACTACAGAGGTGACATATGAGCTTGAGAGTGATCAGTGGATTACTACTCCAAGCATGTTTTAACCAAGAGGTCAGATTTTCCGGCAGCCCATTAAGGTTGAGGTGGAGCAAGACATTGTTAAGTGGTTTTTGAGTGGAATCAGGAGGGGGTTTTCCGGTGGTATTGGCCGGAAGTAGTTTTCCGGTGGTGTTTGGAGGGTGGAGAATTGGTGGGCCAGTTAGCTGCTTGAGGAGGGTGTAGTACATACTGAGGATAATATTCACTCACTTGTTTGTCAGTTCCTAAATTACTTACTTATATTCAGGTCAAAAGGTTGCGTGGGCACCAAATTTTTTTTGGTTAAGTAAGAACTTGGGCACCAAGTTGTTTCCCAATTTGTTTTGGATTTATAAATCATAGATTGTTTGGGGACCAAGTAGTTGTAGTTAGGGAAAGACAATTTCTCCCCATTCATTTTATATAAATAAATATAATTAAATTAAAACATTAAAATATTGGGATACTTACATATAACTCTTAATAAGTGGACTTGTTGTCCAATAAATCTTAATAATTAATGACTTTCTTTTATCAAACACTATTAAAAAAGTCACTAATTATTATTTTTTATTGACATTTACAAAGTTGTCATAAAAAACGTCATTAATTATAAATTTTAGCGACAATTTTAAAAAATCGTTACAAAAAGGCAGCAATTTTTTACTTTCAACGACAATTTAAAAAATTCATCACATAAAAACGTCACTAATTATAAATTTTAGCAACAATTAATAATAATCATGACAAAAAAGTCATTAATTATTAATTTTTAGCAACATGCAAAAAAAAGGTCTCAAAAAATTATTTTTAACGACGATTTTATTAGGATTTAATGAAAATTAAGTCAAACTATTAGGATCTATTTATAATTTATCCTAAAATATTATGTTTTAACACTCATTTTGCTTTATTTTTAAGGTAAATTACAATATTAGTCCTTGAACAAAGAGTCACTTTAATTTCCGCAGTTTTAATTTGAACAATTAGTCTCTACACTTACAATATTAGTCCTTGATCAAAGAGTCACTTTAGGGCTGGTTTGGCTTATCCTATATGAGTCAAAAAGTCAAAAAGTTACTCCAAAATTCAAAAAGATATCACTATTCACCAAAAAAAAAATTAAAAAATCATTTTTTTCAAAAAAAGGACACACCGAATTGATTGGGTGTGCAGCCGCTGTGTGCGGCAGTGGCTCCAAAAGAAATGATTGGGTGTGATTTTTACACACACCGTTGTTCGTCCCATGGGGGCCATCACGGGTCCTGTTTTGATAATCTGAACCGTTCAATGTGTAGAAATCGTCGAGTACTATATGTCTGCAAAAAATCACATTGATCGGATATCGATAACTATATGATCAAATCAGTTATGTACAACAAATGGATGGTGTTATAATTAATGATTGAAAAATAAATAAATCTAATCAGATAGCTATCGATATCCGATTAACGTGATTTTTTAGAGGTATATAGTGTTCGATGAGTTACACATATTGCACGGTTCAGATTATTAAAATGGGACCTGTGATGACCCCCACGGGCCAAACAAAACCGTCCAGTGCTTTGTACAAATATTAGCCAATAATTTCCAACTCAAATTCACTCAGCCGGTTGTACAGCCGGTTGTACGGCTGGGGCCCACTCCTCTCTAATCATCTCTTACACACTTTTTTTATACAATTTTTAATACATATTTTTCTATAAAAAGTCAAAAAGTTAACCCAAACCTCCATATTTTTTTTTTGTCTTTTTTAGTCCAAAAAGTGCATTTTTTTAGGGCATCCCAAACTAGCCCTTAGTTTCCGTAGTTTTAATTTGAACAATTAGTCTTTACACTTTCGATTTTGTTGCAATGTAATCCCTCTATCACTTACTTTTAGAATTTAGAACGAAAAAAACTATGCATAAAACTAGAAGAACCATGATTCTATAGTTTGCTTTGAATTTCACTTTGATTCCTTTAGTTTTATACGTTATTTTTTTCTATTCAAAACATTAATAATATATGACTGAGGGGACATTGCAATAAAATTAAAAATATAAAGACTAAATTGTTCAAATTAAGGCTACTTCAGTTTTCAATTAATTCAATTGTTTTTTTCTTTTTCTTTAGCAAGTCATTAATTTTAGAATTTGATTTATTTACATTGACCGTGCATACCAAAAAATAAAAAAACTTATTAGTATGTTAAATGGATTTTGGTTGAGTCCATCTGTGTTTTTGGGTCTATCTGTTTGCTAACTTGTAGGAAGTCGTTGCTGATTTTTAGCTATTTTTCTTTTCTTTTTTCGTGCTTAAGAGCTATTTTTTCTATTGGAGTCTCTTTTTATTTACATATAAAATTTTCAGATCTCATCCTTACATGTAAAAAATATAAAGTAAATTGGTGATAAATTTAATTTAGAGAGTGGTGTCTAAGAGCAACTCCAAAGGAAGAGCCATATTGGTCCTGTTAGCTACCATAGCTAATATCACCCTAATATTCTCACTCTAATGGGCTGGCTAAATGGCTTCCTATTTTTCCTCGTGGCTTCTCCGTTGGCTTCTATTGGAGAGTGATTGAAGGCTCTCCAAACTCGTCTCTCCCGTGAAATCGATCTGCTTATTCTCCAAACACGTCTCTCCCCCGAAATTGATCTGATCCTACACCAAACACATCTCTCCTGCGAAATCGATCTGCTCTTTCAGCGCGAGCATTTGGAGTGCTCCAAGCACGTTTTGCAATTGTGCGAGGACCTGCATGTTTTTGGAAAGTTGAAATCTTTAAAGTTATTATGAAGGCATGTGTAGTATTGCATAACATGATTTTTGAGGATGAGCGAAATGAACAAAATATAGACTGTAATTATGATGTAATCGATGAAAGTCTTCCTACAGCAGTGTTACACGAGTGCACACCTGAACTTTATGAATTCATTCAAAATCATCATCGCATCACAGATAGACAAACTCATTTTAAACTCCAAGCAGACCTAGTTAAACATTTGTGGCATCTACATGGAGATTTGTAGCGACTTGAATTAGAAATAGTTTATTTATTTTGAAGTTTATTCCTAACTTTGCTATTTATGATTTTTTTTTTCTTATTTTATTCATTAACCTTTGTAAGGTTTTTGATTAGTTAATTTGTGTTCTTTCAGTTCTTAATTTGATAAATTACAATTATTAAAGAACTTCCTTCGTATTGTTGTTTTTTTAAAAAATTCTCTATTGTTTTCTTTTATTCTTCCCTTTCCCTCCCCTTCAAGATGGTTCCACAAAATTCATATGTTGATATATATTCACATACTATAAATTTTATAAAAAAAAATTAAATATTACTTAAAATTATTTTTTATAATATTTTTAAAACTAATATTAAAAAATATTATTTTTAAAAATATTATCGCAAATGTCACATTGGCAACCATATTAGCGCTTGGTGCGTATGTGGCATTCTATGAAAAAAACAGTAATATAATAGCATTTTTTGTTTTGAAAATTGGTTAAGTTAGTTTGAATGACTAGTTAAAATAAAGAGTATGGTTGGAATACACAGTAGCTAAACTAATTAGGTAAAATAAAGAGTGCCCTTTTTTTGTACTTTAGCTAATGAAAAATAAAGAGTGTGGTTGGAGTTGTTCTAAGGCATTAGGTCCAATGAATTTGTTTTTGTTGATGAAAGGTTCATCATTTGTGAAATAGTTTCGTGAGAAATCCGTTAGTTTTGAAGGACATTTTATTTCTAGTTTTACCCCTTAATTTATCTGTTGACTTTTTTTCTGTTGACTTTCGTTGACTATTTGTTCAAAAAATTTCCCGGTTTGTTGAAATTTTTTCTTTTTTGTTCAAAAATTTGAAAATTTTCCTATCTATTCAAATTTTTTACCCTTATCTATTCAAGTATATGTCTAAATTTTATTATCTATTCATTTTTTTTTCACTTATCTATTTAAAACTATCTGTTCAAATTTTTTTTATCTATTTAATTTTTTTTTATCTATTCAAATTTTAAACATGTTTTATTATCTATTCAAATCTCTCTTCTCTCTCTCTCTCTCTCTATATATATATATATATATATATCTCTCCATCATCCTTATATGTTCAACACAAAAACAAAAATTTATCTATTTGATCATCATCACCATCATCAACAAAAACAACAAATAGCACATAGATGATCCATTATCTGTACAAAATGAAACTACCTTAGGCAAATCACCAACAAACAACAACAAAAAAAATAAAAATTAACAAGAACACCCTCATCAAAAGTTGAACATATAAAAAAAAAATGTATTTAGAAGCTTGAAAAAAAAGAAAAGAAAATAGATCTCAAGAGAGAAGCTAGGGTTTTGATGTAACCAAGCAGCAAAAAACAAAAAACAAAAAACTAGGGACCACGATTCAGCCCGATGACGCTACTCTCTCTTGGCTGGAACCCGAGCACCACCGTTGCTGATGAAACAAAGAACGAATTATCTATAAAAAAAAAAATACAATTATGAATGTTTATAAACCCTAATCGAGTTGATTGCTTCAGATAAAAAAAAAAAAAAAAAAAATTTGAATTCATACATGGAACTTCGTTGATTCGAGGTCTCTGATTATTCGAGATGAAGAAAACCTCATATATATATATAATCAAGAATCATCTTATCATTTGTGTACTTGTTTTTCTTTCTTATAATTTTTCTCGGAAGCCAAATTGGGGGATAGTAGTGTGTAACAACCCTGACCCGTGATTAACTGTTAAGCCATGATTAAGTATGCCTAACGAGTAATTAAGATGAAATCCTGAGTTAATTAAATGTGAATTGCATTGTTTGTATTTATATATGTCTATCATAGAAATATCTGTTCATGTTTCTGTTTTGTTTTGTGAATTAAAGGCCTTATCGACATCCAATCATGAAATTGACTTAAGTTATGTGTTATTTGAAATATTTAGAATTTTATGGTAGGTTTAATTAACATTTGATTCGGAACAAATTAATTAGAATAAATAACACCCATTTGCTTAGTTTAAGCCTAGGTTAGTCAACTTAATGGGGCCTATATAAGGCTCATATATACTCTTGCCTACATTACACACTCTTGTTCTTTCACTCTAGAGACTCCAAACATGAGAGAAAGAGAGAATTAGAAGTTGAGAGTTGATTTCAAGAAGGAAATGAAGGAATTACTAGGCAATTAAAGGGCAATTGGAAAATTAAGCTAGGACTCACTAAGAATTCAAAGAATTAAGGGCTTTAGGTAAGACTTTTATTCCTTAAGCTTTCATTTGACTCACTCTTACAAGAATTCAAGAGAATTTAGTTGAATTATGCAAGAATTGAGCTAGTGAGGTAGGAACAAGGAACACATCATGTATGCATGCATGCACATTTTCTTTAATTTTGAGCTTAATTGCTAAGGTTTCTCACATGCATGCACCAAGCCTACCATAGTTTTGAGAATTTATTATGTTTTCCATCAATTTGCCTTCTTTGATCATGATTTAGAAGTTTTGAACTCACTCCATTGCATATATGATATGTTTTCAAAGTTTTGAGTTGACTTTTGAGCAAAAGGCAAGCTTTTGGACCTTGATTTTATGAAATGATCTTTAATTCTCCATGTTTTCCAAGTTTAGACATGTTTTCTCAAGTTTTGGAGCCCAAATGTTGAGTTTGAAGGCATTGAATTCGAGTTTTGGACTTGGAAGTGCAATTTCGAAATTCCAGAATTTGCACCCTCTGCTCGAGCAACAGATCTTGCGCTTGAGCGACCACTCTGTGATCTTGCACTTCCGCTCGAGCGACCAAAAGTTGGCTTGAGCGTGAAATGCAAGCTCCCAGAAGTTTACATGTTTTGCAGGCTGCTCGAGCGACAATAGTTGCGCTCGAGCGAGGACTTGAGTCTCACACTTGAGCAACCGTTGAGCGGGAAAATCAAGCAATCAGTACTTTTGCAGAAGTTTACAGACTGCTCGAGTGATAGAAGTTGCTCTCAAGCGACCACTAACATTTTGCATATCTGGTTGAGCAAAGAAAGTTGCCCTCGAGCGAGACCCCTGTTTCCAGCATTTTTGACCAAGCATTTTCAAATGCATTTTGGCATCCTCATTACATCCTAGGCATTCTTGGGCCAAGATTAAGACATAATATGAATGACAAAGACTAGAAACACACTAAGAATGAAACGAAATAAGTTAAGTACGACCCGAGCATGAGTTTCAATATATGTATCTGTTTTGTTTGTGTAGGTCACGCGCCGTGAACTGTTGATCCGTTGGCTGCTATCAAAGTTATCTATGCAATAATCTGTGAGTAATAACTTAGTAAAGCTATGTTCAACTTTATTATTTTCTGTGTACGGAATAAGATCTGTTCTATGAAATGCTATGTTATATACAATGAATGATTGTTCAATTTCTAACAATTTCGTGACTCAAGTATGTTATCAGTTCCCGATTTGGAGGTTTCTTTATGGAACTAACAAGTTATCCGTACCCGATCTGGAGGTTCCTTTATGGAACTGACAAGTATAATCTTCGATGCTCTGTATGTGATCTGTTAGCGCTAACGGATGTAAGATTAAGTATGAATCCTGATTTCTGTTAATGACTTGAACAAGAATATGAATATGAATCTGTATCAGTTTCTGTGAATTGATTTAGTTATGGGACATCATTCATTTACCCTTTTACTTTGTTATTATTCACTGAGCTTCACTCACTATTCATATATGTATGTAGGTGACTAAGCGCGTGACCAAACCTAGAGTTGATGACCTAGAGTCTCTGTTTTATCAGCCAGCTGTTGTACCTCCTAAGGAGGTTCCCTTTTGTGAACAAGTCAAGTTTATGTGACTTACGTTTGAGACTTTGTTTCTTTTGGAACATGAAACGGTTTTCAGTTTGTGTGTTATAGGGCTAAGTCCCCTTTTGTCATATCTGTATTGAATGTGATGTGGATACTGTAATTATAACGTCACGCTTTTGTAAATGAAGTTTTTTTAGAAATTTCTGTCCCATATATGTCAACACAGCTCAATGGATTACGTATATATTATATATTTGCTTCCCAGCCCCTAATTATATATTAATCTGTTCAGAGGCCTTTAGTAATCCAAGGATTACTGGCCGGTTACGACGCTAAACCTACAGAGACAGGTTTGGGTCGTGACAGAATGGTATCAGAGCACGAGTTATACTGCATACACGAGTCTATATAAGCTATAGGATGTCCTAGAAAAGAATTAGGGACATTTCACCTACATGTGTGAGTGTGTTAATCTTTGTGAATGCAGAAACTGAAACTGAATATGAACATATGAAGTTGAAAAGCATGAACTGAAACTAGATACTCCAAGCATGGTGAAAAGAATTATCGGCCTATATTTATTATTTATTTACCTATAGCAACATGGAGAATGCAGAGGAAAATGATACAAGTGAATCTTCTGAGGCCTGAATGAATAGAATAGAACAGATGCTTGTAGTTTTGACAGAAGCCATGACGCAACAACTAAGACAACAACCTTTACCTCATCTGCCTTTGCCGGTGCTAGTTGAATCGGACAATAATGATATCATCAACTTGACTCAGAAATTTATGAAGATGAAACCGCCGACCTTCTTGGGTGGTATCGAACCCTTAAAGGCAGAAACATGGTTGCTTGAGATGAAGAAACTATTTGAAGTATTCCCTTGTTCCGAGACACAAAAAGTTCTTTTGGCCATATACACCTTAAAAGATGAAGCTCGAAGATGGTGGTTGTTAATCCGAACTAACAATGGGAATATGACATGGACTCAATTCAACAAGATCTTCTATGACAAGTATTTTCCTCAGTGTTTTAGGGACCAAAAAGTTTCTGAATTCCAAGAACTTAAGCAAGGCAGGATGTCTGTAGCCGAATATGAGGCTAAGTTCACAGAATTCGCTCGTTTTACACCTCACATGGTGGATACGGATTACAAGAAAGCCTGTAAATTTGAAGGTGGATTGGATCTCGATGTATTTGATCGAGTGGGCGTCTTGAAATTGTCTACTTATGTGGAAGTACTGGATAGGGCATTGAGGGCAAAAACAATTCTAGCAGCAAAGAAACAAGCTCCAACCCCAACAACTGAATGGAAGGGTAAACGGTCCGGATTCAATTTCAAGAAGGGCCAATCCTTTTCAAAAAGGCAGAATACGAGGTCCTCTAGCAGCTCTAGCTAGAGTAGTGGCTCTGTTTTGAACTGTCCCGATTGTAGAAGAAGGCATAAAGGCACGTGTCACTATGCCTCTGGTGCATGTATTCGGTGTGGCAAGACTGGCCACATGATTCGAGATTGTCCGCTAAGATTTAATAATGTTGACTGCCCTGTCGCAAGTTCCGCCGGGTCCGCTCCTACAACAAAGACCAATGCAAGAACTGATACCATGAGTAATACTGGAAATGAGACGCTAAGGCAAGGGAGAGTATTTGCGTTAGTGCCTGGAGATGTACAAAACACCGAATCTGTGGTGTTAGGTATAATCTCTATCTGTGCTCAGAATACTTATGTGTTGATCGATTCTGGTTCCACACATTCATTTGTATCGCATGCCTTTTCTTGAAAGTTAACTAGACCATTAGAACCTATGAACTATTTATTGTCTGTGTCTACACCATCTGGAGGTTTTATGATATGTGCTTATGTATATCTAGCATATGATATTATGATTGGTGATATGGCATTGTACGTTGATTTGCTGCCTTTGGGCATTGATCATTTTGATTATATTCTAGGTATGGATTGGTTAACGAAATACTATGCCACCATTGATTGTGTGAGTAAATCTGTCGTGTTTAGACCACCTAGTATGCATGAGTTTGTTTTCACTGGAAATGGGATAGTTCCTCCACCGTATTTGATTTCATTTATGAAAGCTAGGAAGTTGTTAAGGAAATGGTATCGGGGTTACTTATGTTGCATTTTGACTGTGACTTCTGATAGCTCTACTGTTGAGAACATCTCTGTAGTAAATGAATTTCCTAATGTATTTCCTAATGACCTACCTGAGGAGTTAATAGGGAAATTGAGTTTACTATTGATGTAGTACCTAGGACAACCAATTTCTAAGGCCCCTTATAGAATGTCAATTTCTGAACTAAAAGAGTTAAAAGTCCAACTCCAAGAACTCTTAGACAAGAAATTCATCCGTCTGAGCACCTCACCTTGGAGAGCTCCAGTGTTGTTTGTCAAAAAGAAAGATGGGTCTGTGAGGCTGTGTGTTGACTACCGTAAGTTGAACAAAGTAACCGTGAAGAACAAATACCCATTGCCCCAAATAGACGATCTATTTGACCAACATCAGGGAACACAAGTGTTCTCCAAGATAGACCTTAGATCCGAGTATCATCAGTTAAAGGTCAAGGCAGAAGATGTAGAGAAAACAACATTCAGAACTAGATAAGGGCACTATGAATTTTTGGTCATGCCATTTGGGGTAACAAATGCACCAGCAGCTTTTATGGACCTAATGAACAGGGTTTTCAAACAATATCTTGATGAATTTATCATTGTATTTATTGATGATATCTTGATTTATTCCAAAAGCAGGGAAGAACATAAGAATCACCTGAGAACTACTCTACAGATTTTAAGAGAAAGGAAATTGTATGCAAAATTGTCCAAATGTGAATTCTAGCTTGACAGCGTGGCATTTCTGGGACATGTAATCAACAAAGATGGCATATCAGTGGATCCACAGAAAATCAAGGCTATTGTTGACTGGCCAAGACTAACCAATGTGTCTGAAGTCAGAAATTTCCTAGGACTTGCCAGCTACTACATAAGATTTGTAAAAGATTTCTCGAAACTTACCATGCCATTGACACAATTGACATAGACAAATGCACTGTTTGACTGGAACGATCAACAGGAGTTAGCCTTCCAAGAATTGAAAACTAGACTAGTAACTACACCGATTCTGACTTTGCTTAACAGAACAGGTGGATTTCAAATTTACAGTGATGCCTCCTACAAAGGCTTGGGGTGTGTTAATGCAGAATGGGAAGGTAATTGCTTATGCATTTTGGCAACTCCGTCCACATAAAAAGAATTATCCGACCCATGACCTTGAACTCACCGCTGTGGTTTTTGTTTTGAAAATTTGGCGTCACTATCTGTATGGTGTAACTTGTGAGGTGTATACCGATCACAAGAGTTTAAAATACTTCTTTACTTAGAAAGAATTGAACATGAGATAGCGGAAATGGCTCGAGTTGATTAAAGACTATGATTTGCAGATTTTGTACCATCCCAAAAAGGCCAATACTGTGGCCGATGCTTTGAGTCGAAAGTCGAAAGTCCATGGGCAACTTGTTATGTTTACTCACCGGTCAAAAAGAGTTGTTATGTGACCTGGAGAATAATAAGATTGAAGTAGTTTTGCGTGAACATGGTGGAATCCTAGCCGCTATTTCTGCCCACCTGCAATTATTGAAGAGATTAGAGAGAAGTAATTGCAAGATGAATTTCTGAAAAAGATTGTGGATGAAATAAACTCAAAATCAAAACCAGGATTTGTATTGGAGAGCAATGTGCTAAGATTTCAGAATAGACTTTGTGTACCGGATTGTTGCAACTTGAGAAAACATGTTATGACTGAAGCCCACAACTCTAAATTTGCTATGCATCTGGGGAATACAAAGATGTATCATGACTTGAAACAAAATTTCTAGTAGCCGGGAATGAAGAAAAGCATTGCTGATTTTGTGGCCAGATGCTTGCATTGCCAACAAGTGAAAGCCGAACATCAAAGACCCGCTGGCTTGCTACAGCCACTACTAATACCAGAATGGAAATGGGAGCATATCACCATAGATTTCATTGTTGGACTGCCTCACTTCTCCTGAGGTATATGGATTCTATCTGGGTCATAGTTGATCGTTTGACCAAATCTGCTCATTTTCTGCCTGTTAAAACTTTTTGTAATGCAGACAAGTTAGCTAACATCTATGTAAATGAGATTGTGAGATTACATGGTGTATTGGTATCCATTGTCTTTAATAGAGATTCGAAGTTCACATCAACATTTTGGCAGAGTTCACAACAAGCTTTGGGGACCGAACTCAGATTGAGTAGTGCCTACCACCCAAAGACAGACGACCAAACTGAATGAACAAATCAAACTTTGAAGGATATGTTATGGATGTGTGTATTGGATTTCCAAGGGAATTGGAAAACTTACTTACCATTGGCCGAATTTATGTACAACAACAGTTACCATTCAAGTATTGAAATGTATGGTAAGAAATGCCGATCTTCGATATGTTGGGTCGAGGTAGATGATAAACCCTTATTGGGACCGGAACTGGTGCAAGAAACGATTGCAAATGTGACGTTGATTCAGCAAAGATTGAAAATTGCACAGAGCCGACAAAAGAATTATGCAGATGTCCGAAGGCATGATAGAGAATATGAAGTCGGAGATCATGTGTTTATAAAAGTAACTCCAATGAAAGGCCAAACACAATTTGGAGTGAAAGGAAAGCTAGCACCAAGATACATTGGCCCGTACGAAGTTTTAGAGAAAATCAATTCCGTGACATACCGAGTAGCCTTACCTCCGGTTATGGAGAATATACACAATGTTTTTCATGTTTCGATGCTTCAATAATATTTGCGGGATCCGCACCATGTGATTGAACTTACCCATGTAGTTTTGAAAGATGACTATACTTATAAAGAGAGACCAATACAAATTGTTAACCGCCGAATCAAAAGACTAAGAAATAAAGAAATTCCATTAGTAAAATTTGATTGGAAAAAACATAGAGGAACTTATGCTTCATGGAAACTAAAGAAGATATGATAAAGAGATATCCTGAGTTGTTCTCATTGGACTCGATATTCTTCCAAAACGAAGGTAATTCGAGTTTGGAGGACCAAACTCTTTAAGAGGGGAAGACTGTAATAACCCCGACCCGTGATTAAATGTTAAGCCATGATTAAGTATGTCTAATGAGTAATTAAGATGAAATCCTGAGTTAATTAAATGTGAATTGCATTGTTTGTATTCATATCTGTCTATCATAGGAATATTTATTCATGTTTCTGTTTTGTTTTGTGAATTAAAGGCCTTATCGGCATCCGATCATGAAATTGACTTAAGTTATGTGTTATTTGAAATATTTAAAATTTTATGGTAGGTTTAATTAAAATTTGATTCGGAACAAATTAATTAGAATAAATAACACCCATTTGCTTAGTTTAAGCCTAGGTTAATTAAGTCAACTTAATGGGGCCTATATAAGGCTCATGTATACTCTTGCCTACATTACACACTTTTGTACTTTCACTCTAGAGACTCCAAACATGAGAGAAAAGAGAGAATTAGAGGGTGAGAGTTGATTTCAAGAAGGAAATGGAGGAATTGCTAGGCAATTAAGGGGCAATTGGAGAATTGAGCCAGGACTCACCAAGAATTCAAAGAATTGAGGACTTTAGGTAAGACTTTCATTTCTTAAGCTTTCATTTGACTCACTCTTACAAGAATTCAAGAGAATTTAGTTGAATTATGCAAGAATTGAGCTAGTGAGGTAGGAAGAAGGAACACATCATGCATGCATGCACATTTTCTTCCATTTTGAGCTTAATTGCTAAGATTTCTCACATGCATGCACCATGCCTACCATAGTTTTGAGAATTTATTATGTTTTCTATCAATTTGCCTTCTTTGATCATGATTTAGAAGTTTTGAACTCACTCCATTGCATATATGATATGTTTTCAAAGTTTTGAGTTGACTTTTGAGCAAAAGGCAAGCTTTTGGACCTTGATTTCATGAAATGATCTTTAATTCTCCATGTTTTCCAAGTTTAGACATATTTTCTCAAGTTTTGGAACCTAAAGGTTGAGTTTGAAGGCATTGAATTCGAGTTTTGGACTTGGAAGTGCAATCTAGAAATTCCAGAATTTGCACCCTCCGCTCGAATGACAGATCTTACGCTTGAGCGACCACTCTGTGATCTTGTGCTTCCGCTTGAGCGACCAAAAGTTGGCTCGAGCATGAAATGCAAGCTCCCAAAAGTTCACGTGTTTTGCAGACCGCTCGAGCAATAATAGTTGCGCTCGAGCAAGGACCTGAGTCTCACACTCGAGCGATCGTCGAACGGGAAAATCAAGCAACCAGTACTTTTACAGAAGTTTACAGACCGCTCAAGTGACAGAAGTTACACTCGAGTGACCACTCACATTTTGCATGTCCGCTCGAGCAAGACCCCTGTTTCCAGTATTTTTAACCAAGCATTTTCAAATGCATTTTGGCATCCTCATTGCATCTTAGGCATTCATGGGCTAAGATTAAGACATAATATGAAAGACAAGGACTAGAAACACAATAAGAATGAAACGAAATAAGTTAAGTACGACTCGAGCGTGTGTTTCAATATATGTATCTGTTATGTTTGTGTAGGTCATGCACCGTGAACTGTTGATCCGTTGGCTGCTATGAAAGTTATCTGTGCAATAATCTGTGAGTAATAACATAGTAAAGCTATTTTTAACTTTTTATTTTCTGTCTACGTGCAAACACTTCATTTTTGACGGCCCTTAAGGCCTGGGCGCCACTGATTGATCACACGATGATGAATATCCACATTTGTCAAATGCTCGATTGCCTCAACAAGAAACCTTAACCTACAAACTGTGTGCCTTATTTTGGACCAAAATAGTTTTTTTCAAGCTTGAGTATCCAAGGACCTGCATACCCACTAGTGTGGCATGCCGCCTACTAATATGGCCTGCCGGCTAGTATTAATGGCCGGCCGACCACTAGTGCAAAAAACTAGATATTTTTTACCAGCTGTCCCCCCATGTGCATGCACCATTCCAACTGTATGTATACAGATATTTTCGAGATAGACATATGATTTTTTATATATAGATGACCTCTCCTCTTGGTTTTAAGGTTAGAAAATTTAGGAGTGAGAAAATATTTTTGAAGAGCAAAATTTTGAAAAATTTCTCTCTCTACAATTCTCTATTTCTCTCTCTTACAACTTACATAGCCTTTGCTCAAACACTCTAAACCAAACCTAGGGAGTTCCTTACTAAGGTGATTTGAGCTTGAATTTTAGCTCCTAAGGCACTTGAGAGTGTGAATTAGTGATTTGTAACTCAAAGGATCATTCATCTTCAAGAGGTATACATTCTAGTGTTTTTGTACCATCTCTACACTACTTGTTTTCTATCTTTTCTTGCTGTTTTTGAGTTGCTTATAACCTGTATTTTTGGAATGAAACTTGTGGTTTAAGGCTGTAGACGCGCCTTGGGGCTTGGCTACTACAGTTCGGACTCAAATAGTCACGATTCTTAATCTGATCTCACAATGTGCAATGTGAGATTGATAAATCACTAAAGAGTCCAAATCCGGCAAATCGTTTTGGAAAATTGATTTTTAAGAAAGAAGTGCCAAACATGGACTGCTTTGCCAAATACGGAGTCGCCACCTAAATGTTTTGTTTTGGGAGAATTTAGGAAACCCTGACTCGTTGCCTAAGGCCACGTGTCCGTCATCACCAAAGTTGCATCGGCTCGGGAACTTGGGTACGATTGGGGAAGGTCATCTATGAGCACCCCCGCTCGCCTGATCCAAAGATCAGCTTGTACTAAGCATGATATCGAGTTTTTGAAAACACATGCGTTCTTATTCCGGTTAATTAGCTAGAATCACTAGGTGGTGAGCACAACACACAAGTATAGTCTGGATTGCCTAATTTAGAACAAAGCATCGCATATCCGTTTGCTTGGAAACGGTTTGAAATTTGCTACTCGCAAATAGGCTAAAACACGAATTTTGATGAATTATTCCAATTCAAGCAATCCAACCTTCACTCACAGGCATTCAGGCAATTATATCACATAAGCAATTAGCCTCATGGCAAGCATGCTGTCACGTTAAGACTTACACACATGCAAGATGCTAAAGCATAAACACTCACAGTGTACTCCGAGCCAAAACAAGAAACTAGTTAGAAATCATGCATGATCCTAGTTCATGTTAAGATGGCTAATGCAACACATGCAAAATGCAACTAGAATAGGCTCGGCTAAACTAAAATGGCATGTGAAATGTGGCAACTTGATACACGTATTCAAGTTGGAATTGAAATACTATACAGTTAGTATGATGCGTCGAGCCCAGTGCATGCAATACAAATGGATGGATGCAAACATGCATAGCATAAGGATGCTAAGTGAAACGTGCCCTAGAACTAACCACCATAAGCGGTTAAGTAAAAGGAAGAAAGAAGTGGAGGTTGGAAGACATATATCATACACACGCACGCTTATTACACAATTACGCCCTCTCGACGGAGGGACCGAAAGAATAATACAAGTTACATAATTAACTAACTAACAAGCTAATTAATTATTACACAACACTTAACTAATTAAACAAATTAATTAAGCTACTGAAAGCAGTAAAGAAGCCTCGGGAAAAGGGACAAATGCATGCATGATCGGCTTCGCTCGGAAATCCATCGCCATGTCATGTTGCCTCTATTTACACTGCTCTACACCTCTGAAAACTTTGCAAGTCCCAAATATGCTTCTGAACCACCTTTTGAGCACCGTGGGATATCACCGGCTAGAAGTCAAGGCCACCGGCCAAGGGGAACTGGTCATCGACCACTTGTAGGGATCTCAGCCAACAATGCATGGCCGGCCGGCACTAAAGACGGCCGATCGGCCATCTCTTCTTGCAGAATCCTGTTTTGCAGCAGCAGAGGACAGACAGAGCATGACAATGCATTTTCAAGGCAGTGTGTGTAGAGATGGCAATGGGGACCCAGCCCGACGGGGACCCGACCCCCCGACCCCGAATTGAGTGGTGATTCTCCGAAAAATATCCCCGTGGGGACGGGGACGGTATTCAAAATTTCATCCCCGATGATATACGGGCCGGGGACGGGGATACAGATTTCAGCCCCGGCCCCGCCCCGAACCCGATCCCCACCCCGGTTCCTCGACATGAAATTACTAATAGACCCCGTTTATATATATAATGTGTATTGTGTTAGGGACAAACTCCCTCACTTCACCCGTCTCTCATCTCCCTCTCAACTCCCTCTCTCTCCCTGACGCACTGTCTGTCTCATCTCTCTCTCCCTCACGCACTCATCTCTCTCTCTCTCACGCACTCATCTCTCATTTCTTATCAGCATCATCATCCAAATCCACCGATCTGAACAGATCGATGATGATGAAGCCACGGACCACCACCGCCGACCACCGTCTCACTGACTTCTCTCTCTCTCTCAGATCCACCACTACCGCCGAGCCTCGCACCACCATATCGCAACTCTCATCCACTCCCTCTCTCTCGACGAGCCTCGACACCACAGATAAGATTTTTTTTTTTTTTCAGATCTGTTTCAGATCAGATCTGAGATCTGATTCACAAAATTTTTTTTTTTTTAGATCTGTTTCAGATGTTTCAGATCTGATTTGTATTTTCTGATTGTTGGTGTTGTATTTTCGGATGATGTTTATGTTGTATTTTTAGATCTGTTTCAGATGTTGTTTCAGATCTGATTTGTATTTTTTTTTGTATTTAGATGATGTTGTTGTTGTTGGTGAGGAGTTGTATTTTCTGAATTTTTTTTTTTTTTTAAGCCGGGGAATGCTCGGGGTCGGGGAAACCCGATCCCCGTTGGGGGCGGGGGTGGGGGCAGTGGTAGGTTCCCCGTCGGGGATCGGGGCCGGGGCCGGGGAAAATTCTACCATCGGGGATCGGGGACGGGGAGTGCGATCCCCGACCCCGCCCCGCCCCGTTGCCATTCCTAAGTGTGTGCACCACCACCCTCCTTATCATGTTTGAGACTCAAAAGAGTATGGTTCTCGACCCTCGGACCATCAATCACGCATTTCGATGCATGATGGCCCAAGGTGCCAAGTGTGTATTTTAATGTCAAATGAAATGCACACAAAACACATGAAGGACCCTTAACCTCTATCATGGTTTATCAAGGGGCAAGGGATGCATGCTTAATGCTATGCAACCTAGGCATCCAAGCAAGCTAATGCAAAGAACCCAAGCATGCAATAACATGTGAGGCAAGCATGCAACTAATATGCAATAGGCATACAACCTAAACATGTAAGCTAGTATGGCATGCAACAAAATGCAATGGGGTTAGCATGCAACAACATGCAATATACTAACATGCAACAACATGTAATATACTAAGTATGCAACAAGCATGTTATGGGCCAAGTGCACAACAAGGCACAATTGAACTAGCATGCTACAACATGCAATTCATCAAATATGAAACAAGCATGTGACAACATACAAGGCAAGCATGCAACAACATGCGGGGATGGACTTAAACCAAAATAGACAACTCTCGAATAGGTCCAAATCAGCGGCCAATATGTAATGGAAATGAGGACAAATGCACATACAAACATATATGTCAATTGGCCTAAAGACTAAGGCATGAAAGGCAAATTTTAAGCACACTTAAAAGAGGATAAACATGGACAAATAACAAGCATGATAAGCTCTGAAAATATGTTAGTAGAGGTGCCAAACCAAACACACAACACAAGCAAGGCATGCTAGTGGACTTAAAGCTCGAGGCTAGCCAAGGGACTTGAACCATGACCATATCAACCAAGCCCTAAAGGGACAAGGTGACTGAAAACAGTCCCAAGGCAGACCAAAACAAGGCTAGAACATGCATGGGACGTGGCCAAAACATGCTAGAAAGGTGAGTGCAAAACAAGACGCATACAAGGCCAAAAGGGGCAATTGCACTACACCTATCACAACCAAACATGGCAAGGCTTAAGCAACCAAATTCAGAGTCATGGCATGTTAGAACAAGACCAAAAACACATTGACATGGCAATCTAGAAGCCTAAACATGGAGGCATACACAATGGACCATTCAAGAGGCACAAAACACAAACCCTTCAAAGCATTAAAGGAGTAATAAATGCAAGTGTTTGAGCATACTATATGGACTGAAATAACATGATAAGTGATGCCAAACCACTGAAATGGCCCAAGTAAAGCATGTCAAAAGATTCAATACTCAAAGCCTACAAGCTAGATTACATGGTGGCTATACAAAGCAAATCATGGACGACCAAAACAACCAAAATCAGAGCTTTAGCATGTTAAAACAAAGCTAGAAGCTTCATGAAGTTAAGCCAAAATCATGCTAAAAGGGACATGTTGCAACATGGTGCATGTTAAGGCAAATCATGGGATTACAAGACAAGACAAGTATACAAAGCATGCATGGTATGTCTAAACCAAGTCAAAACAGTGCTATATCATGGCAAAACAAAGCCTAATATATACTGAAATGGAGTTAAAACAAGCTAGGCATACAAGCCACAAACATAAGCCATTTATGCAAACATTGAAGACAACAAGGAGAGGGGATGACCCTCTCCTTCTTAGGACCTCAAAACATCATCCCCACCACTGAAATCCCTCTGGATTTCAGTGGTGAGAAGGCCAATACAAGGTGGTCCCGAAGCTCACAAAAAAGGGCACAAAAATGAGGCCAAACAAGGCCTAAGAGGGGGTAAACAACCCCAAACACAGAAGTGATCTTAAACAAAGATCAAGAGCATGCAAAATCAAAACTTTTATCAATTATAAGTTAAGCTCAAAACAGCATGCAAGATAGATTAAAAGCTTGTGCAAAAATGGGGAATAAAGAGGGTAGTTTCTCACCCTTGTAGAACCTCTTCAAGAACAAGGCTCCAGCAAGTTTTCTTAGTTCAAACCAACCCAAGAACACTGAAATCAACCTCCTAGCACCTCAGCAACCAAGGATGGTGTTCTAGTGTGTGTTTGTGTACAATAGTAAGACAATACTACTATTTTGAGCACAAAACAAGACTAAACAAGGAAGTATAGATACAATCCTATATCTATCATCTCAAGAACAAAAATCTCTGAACCTTGAAGGAGGGAGGAGGGGCTCCCTCTTTATAGAGGCTCAAATTCTAAGGCTTCCAAGAGAAGCCAAGCAAAGAGAAAATCCCTTCATACACGTGTATGAAGGGGGTTAATTGTGGATGCCAGCTGCACCAGCTGGCATAAAATATTTGCATAAAGCAGATGAACAGGGTTCGGCCACCAAAAATGGCCGATCGACCAACACAAGTGCCGGTCGACCAAATATAGTGCCGATCGGCCAACACTCTTGGCCGATGGAAAGAAAAAGGAGCCGATGGCCTCATGCCATGGCCGGTGGGGTGTGGGATGGCCAACAAGCCACCCTTTCCCTTAGAAGCAAAAACACAAGTGTTTGGTCCATGACCAAGCACAAAACAGATAAGTTGAGAGATCTTGAGGCAAGGCGCGTAGCCGAGACCTCCGAGAACTCAAAACGAACACGAAAATGGATGATCATCGAGTGTTCAAACGATGACGTCCAAGTCTTGAGGACGATCAAAAATGGGGTGTCTACAGTTGCCCATCTTTGACAGAACTCGAAAGTCATAACAATGACGGGAGTGAATGTCAAAGCCCAGAGACGACCCATTTTTGACAAGGCCGAAGACTTAGACAAAGCATACAAGCTAGCAAAGATATGTGCCTGAAGGCAGGGGCAAAATGCAAGAACAATGCACAAAGCCGAGCATAACTTATGATCATGCGAAGAAAGCTGTAACAAAGCATAACATGCAACAGTTTTAAGCAAGCCAAAAACCAAACTACATTACAATGCAGAAAGGATGTAAGATAATTATGTAATTCTCGCTACGTTTGACGCGGAGAATACAATACCATCCGGTTCGTCTGGTCGCGCCAGCCTCAAATGAACCGTACATTCAGTATCGTGCCTGAAAAAGAAAAAAAAACTTAACAGGTACAACATTGTTAGAAACATGCATAGCAATGCAAGTGAAAAGTGCATGACAACGTAAGTGAGGGGGGTGCAAGACAATGCAACCTAAGTGTGACGCATAACAATGCGATTTGAAACAAATACAACAATGCAAGGAGGGCACGCGCGACAACGCAAGCCGAGTGGTGCATAACAATGCAAACCGAGTAGTGTATAAACACATGTAAGTAAAGCATGCGCGACAACGCATACAATGTGTGTAATAATGCGAGAAGGTGCATAAACACATGTAAGTAAAGCATACACGAAAACGTATGCAATGTGTGTAACAATGCAAAAATGGTGCATAAACACATGTAAGTAAAGCATACGCGAAAACGTATGCAATGTGTGTAACAATGCAAAAAGGGTGCATAAACACATGTAAGTAAAGCATACGTGAAAACACATGCAATGTGTGTAACAATCTAAAAAGGGTGCATAAACACATGTAAGTAAAGCATACGCGAAAACGTATGCAATGTGTGTAACAATGCAAAAAGGGTGCATAAACACATGTAAGTAAAGCACACGCGAAAACGCATGCAATGTGTGTAACAATGCAAAAAAGGGAGAAAGGTGCATAAACACATGTAAGTAAAGCACACGCGATAACGCATGCAATGTGTGTAACAATGCAAAAAAAGGGGGGGAAAGGTGCATAAACACATGTAAGTAAAGCACACGCGAAAATGTATGCAATGTATGTAACAATGCAAAAAGGGGAGAAAGGTGCATAAACACATGTAAGTAAAGCACACGCGAAAACGCATGCAATGAGTATAACAATGCGGGGAGGGAAGAGAGGGGTTAGCAAGGGTTAGTAAGGGTTAGTTACGTCCACACACGGCACGCGAGTGGAGAAAAGTTAGTTACGTCCACACGCGGCACGCGAGTGGAGAAAAGTTAGTGACGTCCACACACGGCACGCGAGTGGAGAAAAGTTAGTTACGTCCACACGCGGCACGCGAGTGGAGAAAAGTTAGGCATCGGAACATGTTCCGAATGCTCTTAACCAAAGAAAGGGAAACATAGGGACATATCCCGGTGTTTTAGAATAGGAACGTGCAAAACAATGCAAGTTTAAAGCGGTGCAAGAAAATGCGAATGAAATATGCAACAATACAAGAGATTGACATGCATGATAATGCAAATGCATGACAATGCGAGTTGTTTGAAATGCATGACAATGCAAATGAAAGAAGTATGGCAATGCAAGTTACTGAAATGCATGACAATGCAAATTATTGAAATGTATAACAATGCAAATGAGACACGCATGACAATGCATGAACTGAAATGCATGACAATGCAAATGAGACACGCATGACAGTGCATGAACTAAAATGCATGACAATGCATGATCATGAAATGCAGATGAAAGATGCATGACAACATGTGTAATCGAAATGCATGACAATGCATGATTTATTGAAATGTATGACAATGCAAATGAACTCAAATGCGTGACAATGCACGTTTTTTTTTTTTGAAATGCATGATAATGCAAATGAACTCAAATGCGCGACAACGCACGTTTGTTGAAATGCATGACAATGCAAATGAACTCAAAGGCGTGACAACGCACGTTTCTTTGAAATGCATGACAATGCAAATGAACTCAAATGCGCGACAACGCACGCTTTTTTTAAATGCATGATAATGCAAATGAACTCAAATGCGCAACAACGCACGTTTGTTGAAATGCATGACAATGCAAATGAACTCAAATGCCTGACAACGCACGTTTTTTGAAATGCATGACAATGCATATGGACACAAATGCGTGACAACGCACATTTTTGAAATGCATGACAATGCAAATGAACTCAAATGCATGACAACGCACGTTTTTTGAAATGCATGACAATGCAAATGGACAGTGCATAACAATGCAAGACGGATGTGCGCTACAACGCATGTAGACGTGCATGACGATACAACCCATGTATGTGTATCATAAACAAGACAACACACGCAATGCGACGCATTTAAAGCGGTTATTGAATCTCGCAAGATACCAAGGGATACGAAAATGATACACCTTGCGCGTACCGAGCATTGCATACAGAAGACATGGTTCGAGGTCAACACGAAAGCCGGTTAAACTTCAAAAGTCCACTTCCTTGCACTGTCTTGAGTAATGAAGGTTCCAAACCACATAACTGACCCAACCAAGGGTGTGGGAGGTTCACCAACCCCAAGGAGAGGCCACCGGCCATCCATCGGCCACCAAAGGAGTTCATTGGCCAACTATTTAGCCGATCGGCTAACAATTTGGCCGACCGGCCAAAAATGGCAGTATCAGGGCAATTTTGACATTTAGCCACGGGTCTTTAAATATAGGGCCTCAAACCCTATATTCTCACTTCCTCCAAGCTCGAAAAACCCTCCCCTCTCTCTCTAGGTGATTTTCCAACCTTCGATCCTCGTTTTTCTCGTGTTTTCGACACTTTTTCGTCGTTCGATTCGCGAAATCTTCACCGTTTCGCACATTTTGAACCGAACAAATCTTGGTTTCGGTGCATTTTTCTTGGTTTCCACCATTTAGGGTTTGTTTTCCCCGAGTCAAACCTTGATCTTCATGCCTTTTCCACACCCCGACCTTTTCTCCCATTTTTCACCCTCTCGGGGTTGACTTTTGGGTTGACTTTTGGCATTCTCGCCTATTTTTCATATTCTCGACCATTTTTGCACTCTTTCTGAGATGGCGGACGACATACCACAGGGTGGGGCTCCCCCGGAGATGGACGTGGACCCCGAGGTCGAGCTCCTACCTCTTCACATCCGACCGTTCGATCCGGCAGCCTACAGGCTGGCGATACACGTGTTGCCTCCTGACGGCATCCGCCAGTTCAGGAGCTATGCGCGAGGCGCGCCACTAAAGCTTTTGTTGCGCGAGCCAGAGTCTCATCTGTCCTACGGCGCTTCTAAGGTACACTTTTCCCCTGTTTCATTTTCTGCAATGTAGAACATATAACTGCGATAATCAGTTCTGTTCTTTAACTGCTTAACTGAGACACACTGATACATCGCATTCTGTAGTTCACTGTGAACACACCCACACCTGATATCTGTTTGAATCTAAACACGTGCACACATGCTGTATTCTCAACTGAACCATTCAAAACACACTGATTCATCAAATGCTGTAGTTCACTGCGAGCACACCCGCACCCAATATTTGTGTAGACTCTGACACATGTACATACACTGCATTTTCAACTGAACGTTTCAAACACACTGATACATCATATGCTGTAGTTCACTGTGAGGACACCCACACCCAATATCTGTGTAGACTCTGACACATGCACACGCACTGCATTTTCATCAATTCTGAGCGCATTCAACACTGTATTTGTAACATTGATTCGCAACTGCTTGTTTTGATCACAGGGAGATTCCCATGCCTTCCGGGGGTGTGGGAACACTGCCGCCCGAGGTTGGTACATAGAGCTACCCGACGCGGTCCATCATATTGTCTACCAAGCTGGTTTTGGGACCTTCTACATGGGACTCTCACGCCTCACTGTGAGCAGGCCCCTTCTTGCTGCCTTGGTGGAGAGGTGGTGGGATACCACCGACTCCTTCCACCTTTCTGCTATCGGGGAGATGATGATGACTCCCTTTGACTTCTCCATGCTCACAAGCATCGGAGTGGGGGGTGATCCGATCCCCTTTGACACAGATATGGACGAGTGGGACGCCGCTCAGCTATACTTGCTCGGCACTCAGCCACCTCTCGCTTGGGCAGGGTTTGTGCGATACTCATGGTTCGAGGATCACTTCCGGATCCAGGCGCCTACCACTCGGGAGGAGGAGGAGCAGTATGCTCGTGGCTTCATTATGTTCCTGCTGGGGACCACGCTCTTCGCCGACCGGGCGAACACCGTCGCCCTCTACTTACTGAGCGCATTAATGGACGTGACACAGATCCGCCGCTACGACTGGAATGGCGCGGGCTTAGCCACTCTTTACAGGTATATGAGCTCATCCTCTCGCAGCAGCGAACAGTTGCTCGGAGGCTACTGGCGAGCTTGGGAGGTACACCTTCGTTTTCTATTTTACATTTCCGCTTTACATTATCTGTACTCTATACACTGCACACATGTAATCTTCTTTACACCGGTTTACACACTACACACACGGTACACACATAATTTGCTTTATTCTGCCATCGGCTTTATCTGATAAGCATACTGGTGTTTGCTCTGTTATACTTTACAGTTATGGGTATATGCCTACTTCCCGAGGCTTGCCCTAGTGCCAGACGAGGAGGTCCCTCTCGGTGTTCCGTTTTCTCATCGCTTCGACGTGAGATACGAGCGGAGGCCATGAGAGTCCTTCATGTTCTTCCGTCGCTACTTCGACACCATCACCGCAGCCGAGGTATGTCAGACATTACAGTCCATTTAAGCTTCGCTTTACATTGTTCTTTCAACATCAGTAGATAACAAACTGTGTTTTACTTGCAGATCACCTGGCAGCCTTGGGCCCCGTTGCCTGACGCAGTTCGGGAGCGGTATGCCGGTGCTTGGGAGACCGCCCGGTTCAGGGTTCTACTGGAGGGGCCGGTTTGCCGCACTTGGTACTTTGGGGAGCGCTTCTTGCGGCAAACCCTAGGCGTGCTTGAGCAGACAGTTCCAGCACCTTCTCCTACCCATACGAGGCACACGGAGAGGTACACCCTGGAGGAGATGATGGACTATACGATTGGCTGGGACTCAGAGCCTTTCAGGGAGGAGGGTGACTACGCTGAGTACATTCAGGCTTACATCATGCGGCCTTTGACTGGTGCTCGTCAAGCTGCGCGAGAGAGGCCAGCGGCGCCAGCAGTAGCAGCAGGAGTAGGGGAACCGAGGGCACCTTCGGCCCGAGGCAGGAGCAGATCTCGGAAGGGACAGGGAGCTGAGTGGCCAACACTACCTACGATGATCACATGCCGAGGGCAGGGTGGGGAGACCTATCAGATTCCTTTCGCTCCCCCTTCGGCTGATTCTGAGCTCGTCGGAGTCTATGGCTCGACTCTGGTATGCACTACTAGACCTTGCATTCTGTGTAGTCTTTTCAATTCATTTGATATCCAGCAGAATACTAATGACTTCAACACTTTTGCAGGCTTCCGTCGAGTACACTCGGCAGTCCCTAGAGTTAACAGCCTCAGTGGTAGGGATGTTGCAGCGGTGCATCGACTTGTGACCATCTACAATATCCCGGTAAGTTCTTTCAACTACAGTTTCAAACTCCACCTAATCTGTTTCATACATGATCTGATGCATCATATTATCAACACGGCACTTGACACATAGCACTCACGGCACTGATACACTGTAATCCACATACTGTTCACAGCATTGCTCACGGCTTTCACACACTGTACTCAAACACTGCATTCTGTACTGATACTCTGTTCACAGCATTCATACACTATACTCAAACACGGCATTCTGTACTGGTGTTCTGCTTTGCGTTCTGTAA
The DNA here is from genome assembly GCA_030407325.1 of Camellia japonica. Taxonomy (NCBI): domain Eukaryota; kingdom Viridiplantae; phylum Streptophyta; class Magnoliopsida; order Ericales; family Theaceae; genus Camellia; species Camellia japonica. The sequence goes on from JAPPVO010000024.1 coordinate 25,866,489, forward strand.
CTGATGCATCTGCCATTTGTCCTTTTCAGGCCCCATTTTAGATTCCGGCTGCGGGAGGTGCTCTAGCTGGACCATCTGTTCCTGCTCGAGGAGGAGGGGGAGTCAGGCGGAGGATGACTATCCATAGCCGGGGCAGACATAGGCACACCCATGCTGAGAGCAGTTCACGAGAGCCCACTCCAGATGACGATGAGTTAGATGAGGAGGTGGCGTCGTCCCATGGTGAGGCTGGAGATAGCTCAGACTCTAATTACGGAGCTGGCGGTGGTGATCCTGGACCTTCGTCCAGGAAGAGGAGCAGGACCGACTTCCGTACTTGAGACCATTGATGTTGATCCAGACACCTGTTGTTTTTTCTTTTCTTTGCTTTGTTTCGACATTTTGTTGCTTTTCTTTTCTTTTTTTGCTTTACTTTTCTTTTGACTGGTAGTTTGAGCACATTGTACTGCTTCAGGCAGGTTTTACTTTTCTCAAAACTATGTATTCGAAAAGATGATGGAATGAAACAAGCTTTTTGCTGAAAAAGTGTTGCATTTGTACATTTTATGCATCGCATTGCATCGCATCATATTACATAACAATGTAATCGAATGGAAATTGAACATGCATGTGCTACCAGGTCTAGTAGTGAGCCAACATAACAAACAAATTAACTCAACCAGCAACAGTAAGACCTTGGCAAGTTTACAACTCGATAAGCAAAGAGCAACAACTCGATAAACAAAGTTGCGACAACTTGGTAATCAAATGAGCAACAACTCGATAAACGAATGAGCAACAACTCGATAGACGAATGAGCAACAACTCGATAAACGAATGAGCAACAACTCGATAGACGAATGAGCAACAACTCGATAGACAAATGAGTAACAACCCAATAAGCAAATGAAGTAACACAGGTGTGACTTTGCAAAATCAACACCGGAAGGCACTGGAGGTGGAACCAATCACAAGTTCCCAACATGCTCAACACATAGACTGCTCATTTTGAACACACAGCTCGTAACACAGTACTCTGTTTATTTTGAACATACGGCTCATGCAGGACATTGCTAATTCTGAGCACACAGACCATTTCAAACACTGCTCATTCTGAACTCACAGCCCATAACACAGCATTCCATTCATTCGGCACACAGCTCATGCAGGACACTGCTGATTCTGAACACACAGCCCATAACACAGCATTCTATTCAGTTTGAACCCACAGGATGCAAAGACGGAATTTATAGAAGTCGAAACAAGCTTAGACGCTCCGGATTCTTCCTTTTTCCTTTTGCATCGCAGCCTGGAACCTATAGCTTCAGATAGGTCTTGGTTCTCCGGTTCTCACATGACCTGGGTTGGACCCTGCGATTTTATGAAAGAACAAATCCTGTTTTGCACAAATATGGAGAATGGCACAGCACTCTGAGCACAAAACGATTCATTTTTTTGAAATTGGTTATGAGAAAAAGGTTCTCAACCGGGTGTTGAGCCTACAGCTGACCATGGTCAAAACGACTCAACAAAGAAAAACAAAAGGTAAACAACCTAAACACATCGAGTAACACCCGAAACGACTCAAAACAAGAATTGAGACAAACAACAAAACCAAAACGACACTCAGACGCGTTACAAAGGCGAGAGACCTCTTAGTTCGTGAGGAACCAGTTTCTCCGAGTACTGGTTCCCACCCTTTCTCATTTGTGATTCTCACATCACTCGGCCCTCAGACTCTGTTTTTCTGAAAAAGCCATTTTCTCACTTTTTCTCTTAGCGCACATCTCTCTATTCTTTATTCTCTCATTTTTTATTCCCTCCCCTAGGTGGTTGATGGATGAACGGGAAATTGTGGGTTCATGTCCAACATTACCAGCTCGCGGCTATTTCTTCCGGTGACGTCTAGTCGGTGCCACGGATAAGAAGTGGAGTACCTTGATCCATTCCAATTCGTGCTTCGCACTTGGCTTGATACCTTGCTGCTTGGAGGATGAAAGAGCTTTCAGCCCTTTGTTGTTAGCTTCAGTCGTCCCCTTTTCCGGCAGGTATGATGCCCTTTCTGGCAAGTGCGTTGATAAAGGGGAAAAGACAGAAAACCTGACTCAACTGTGCCCCTAGTTCATCATTTTGACCATTTTTGTTTTGGCTTTCTACTAAAACAATTTTGACCAATATGAGAGTTAGATTAACATACTTGTTCAACTTTTTTGAGTTGAAATCATGCTAGTCAGGCTATGAGCACTGAAAATTTTCCTTTTTCGGGTCCAAGAAAAGGTCCAGTTTTGGAAAACAATTTTTGAGAGAAATTAGTCAACCTCAGTAAAAATTCTCAAAAATTGTTTTTGCAAACGTCCACTGCTCAACGAGCACGGAACTTACTCTTGAGATGCACAACCTCGGATCCATAACAATGGAAAACTGCCCCTTATTTGAAGGACATTGCATGGCAACGGAAAGTTGCCCCTTGTTTAAATGGTACCACAACACACTATACGGCAACGGAAAGTTGCCCCTTGTTTGAAATGCACCGCAGCACACTGTAACCAGTTCTCACAGCGATGATCACAACCGAACTCTCGGATACAGAAATGACAAAGATGATCGGAACCATTACATGGACACAATTGATTTTGAAGTGTTTATGGCTGGACTTCGGAACGAAGTTGCCTACGTATCCCAAACATGGGAATCAAGCCTTACGTAGTTCCGGGTTAAGGTACGCTCGGGTATTAACCTCTCCTTTTGCGCTCTAACTTTTGCCAAGGTCGCCCTTCCGGGTTTTCAACCTTGCGAGCTTTGTTTTGCTTGTCTTTTCAATTCTTTTCTTCTTTTTATTTCTTTGCATTTTTTCTTTTTTTTTTTTCTCTTTTTTTTTCTTGTTTTCTTGCTCTAACTTTTGCCTAGGTCGCCCTTCCGGGTTTTCGGCCCAGCGAGCCTCTCAAGGGTAAAAGTGTAGCTTTGTCCATGCCAAATGGTTTTAGCGTCTCTATCCGAATCCAGGAGAGTGGCTGTCGTCTGTTGATGATGTAGAAGTCCATCCAATGGGGGCTGAGCTTGCCCCTAGTGTTGTGGATAGGAACTCGGTTGTTTTTCAACAAAACTTTCTTCTTTCTTCCCTTCCGGGAATTGGCTTGCCGATCTTCGTCTTTGACTCTTCGAGTGCATTATCTGACATCTTTTGCCCCTAGTTCGAGGGGGGCTTCTGATCTGGCCATACAAGCCTCACATTGTGGTTGACCGTTGAACATTCTGAATCCAAGTTCAAGGTTTGAAAGCAAAGGGGTTGAGTCTTGAGGCTGAGAGCGATCCTAGGTTGCACAATCTCAAGAGCGATTCCACACAGGTCTTCGCAGGACCGCGCAAAACATTTTTTGAAATCTTTTAAGAAAGCGACATAATCGCTCGCGCTGAAGACAGTGTAGAACCAATCTGGATCAAGCCAGGATCCTTCTCAGTACTCACATTAATAAGCATGATCTCAATCATTAAGGGCTTAGCACGCCTCTCTTTCTCTCAATTGATCAAATTTTGCAAAACCCGAGGAATTCCTTCCTCTTCGTTTTCAACACATCATTCGAAAAGTTTTGAAAAACTTAGGTCAATGCAATGATTTCAAGGCACAGAAGAGCAGGTGAAATGTACTGCCGTTTCATTCTAAATTTGCTGGCACAACAGGCTCAATAGAAGCAATAAGCACAAAAACATGACAGCCACGGCTGTTTCGTTCAGATTTCCTGGTTACAACCGGCTCCACAGCAGAAATAAACTCAAAAGAAAGCAAAAGGACAATCACAAAACAAAATAATGATGTCCGAGGTGACACCCTCGGAATCACTCGACTTCTGTACAACAGGACTGACTCAATACAACAAGACAGACCTTAGTCAAGAGACTGACTCAAAACAATGAGACGGACTCGAAACAAAACCACAGAACCAACTCAACACCCAAGTCAGAAAGTACAAAAATTAGCATTCGCAAATGCCCAAAATAATGCGTGCCAAACGCCACATCTGAAATAAACCGAGCGTCGCCCGCAGGTGGACCAACCCCTGATCACATACTTGTATTATCCTCGAAGTCCATGAACTCAGTGGTGACAGACTTTGCTGAACTAGGTGGGAGGATGACCTCATCATCGATCAAATCTTGCACTTCGTGGCGAAGACGAAAGTAATTGTCGGTCGTGTGACCAGCCTGTTGATGGTACGCACGGTACTGAGTAGCATCATGTGAGAGAGGGAGATTGCTCGGGAGAGGTCGAGGCTCAAGAGGTTTGAGATGACCCTTCTCAATGAGGATTCGAAGAGCCTTGGACAAAGGCATGTAGAGGGCATAAAAGACCCTGCGCCCTCGGGGCAGATACTTCGAAGCCTGTGGACCTTTGCCGGACGCACTAGCAAAAGGATTAGCAGGTGCTGCCTTAGCACTCTGTTCTTTTCCAGGTGCAGGGTTAGGAGTGAAAGGAACTGTTCTGGTACGACGGTCCCTATCCCGATTTTCCCTTTGGCTTGAACTGCTCTCGGTCTGAGCTGGAAAAATGTCATCCGCAGTCTTAGCCACAACTGCGAGTACTTGTTGCTTATTCAAGCCCCCGGCTTTCAGAGCCTCAACAGCTTGCTGGAGTTGTTCATAGGGATCTGTGTCCACCTTCATCTTGTTCTTTCCACTAACCTCAGCTTGGTGGATGGTTTGGGTTGCTACTTCAGTGCGAAGCCCCGTTGTCGCCGACATATCATTGCTGGAGCTTGAGACAGCTTCAGGTTGACTGAGCTCAATTACAATTCGCCCCAGTAGCGGGGGCTCTTACGGCATGAAGTTCCAGGCATACGATGCAGTTGGTGGCGATGCCGACATTCCGTAGACTAGATCAGCCACAGATCTTTGAAGGTCGCCAATCATTCCCATTAGCTCAAAGGTGGTGGGTTCACGAGCTTGAAACAACTGGGGTTCCCAGATCGGACACGCGCAGGCGACCTGGGCGGGTGTGGTACCTCAACATCGGTCTCACCCTGCAAGATGATTCCTTGGTTTAATGCGGCTGCCATAACCACAATTTCCTCTGAATTTTGTGCCATCATAAATTCGCTGAACTGAACGGAGGTGATGTGATCGGTGACTGACGGATCAGATGTCTGCCTTACTTCAACGAAGGAGAACACTGGCCATTCTGAACTAAATCTCTAAACTGAAAGAGAAAACAGGCAGCATTTCAGCCCAATTTCACCCGAACAGACATAAGCATAGCTGAATAATTGTATTTGACCCCTGATCACTGTTCCCGAATTCACTGCCCCAAAACTGAATCTGATACCCGCAGATATAACTGATTCTCAAAACACTGATGCCCAGACCTAATACCCAGACTTGTAAACTGATATGTGCATTCCTGTAGAGGTCAACTCAAAAAGCACATAACAAGCAAGTAAGAGCCAAAACACCCCTATGTTGGGGTAGGGTTTCCCTGTCCTATTTTGTCAGGAGCTAGGGCTTCACTACACACACAGCGATTTCAAACAACCTATAATCGGGTAGCAACCTGTCCTAGTTTGGAATGGTCACTATGGATTCCGAATATGCACTAGGTCGAATGGTCGAATAGGGTGCCCCGGTAAAAACCGGGGTTTGTGTTCCCGTCATGGCAAAGCCCGCAACCGGTCAGCCTTATGGCACACTTCTCAAAGTAAGCCTCCGGCAAACCGTTCAGGAATAGCATACAGCAAATACGGTGTCCTAGGCGCACCAATGCACATGCAATGCAAAGAAACACATAAGTGTAATCAAAACAAGATATCATGAGTTCGAGTCAAGCTCTCTAAACTCCCCAGCAGAGTCGCCAGAAACTATAGACGCGCCCTGGGGCTTTGCTACTATAGTTCGGACTCAAATAGTCACGGTTCTTAATCTGATCTCACAATGTGCAATGTGAGATTGATAAATCACCAAAGAGTCCAAATCCGACAAATCGTTTTGGAAAATTGATTTTTAAGAAAGAAGTGCCAAACATGGACTGCTTTGCCAGATACAGAGTCGCCACCTAAATGTTTTGTTTTGGGGGAATTTAGGAAACCCTGACTCGTTGCCTAAGGCCACGTGTCCGTCATCACCAAAGTTGCTTCGGCTCGGGAACTTGGGTACGATTGGGGAAGGTCATCTATGAGCACCCCCGCTCACCCGATCCAAAGATCGACCTGTACTAAGCATGATATCGAGTTTTTGAAAACACATGCGCTCTTATTCCGGTTAATTAGCTAGAATCACTAGGTGGTGTGCACAACACACAAGTATAGACTGGATTGCCTAATTTGGAACAAAGCATCGCATATCTGTTTGTTTGGAAACGGTTTGAAATTTGCTACTCACAAATAGGCTAAAACACTGATTTCGATGAATTATTTCAATTCAAGCATCCAACCTCCACTCACAGGCATTCAGGCAGTTATATCACATAAGCAATTAGTCTCATGGTAAGCATGCTGTCACGTTAAGACTTACATACATGCAAGATGCTAAAGCATAAACACTCACAGTGTACTCCGAGCCAAAACAAGAAACTAGTTAGAAATCATGCATGATCCTAGTTCATGTTAAGATGGCTAATGCAACACATGCAAAATGCAACTAGAATAGGCTCGGCTAAACTAAAATGGCATGTGAAATGTGGCAACTTGATACACGTATTCAAGTTGGAATTAAAATACTATGCAGTTAGTATGATGCGCCGAGCCCGGTGCATGCAATACAAATGGATGGATGCAAACATGCATAGCATAAGGATGCTAATTGAAACGTGCCCTAGAACTAACCACCGTAAGCGGTTAAGTAAAAGGAAGAAAGAAGTGGAGGTTGGAAGACATGTATCACACACACGCACGCTTATTACACAATTACGCCCTCTCGACGGAGGGACCGAAAGAATAATACAAGTTACATAATTAACTAACTAACAAGATAATTAATTATTACACAACACTTAACTAATTAAACAAATTAATTAAGCTACTGAAAGTAGTAAAGCAGCCTCGGGAAAAGGGACGAATGCATGCATGTTCGGCTTCGCTCGGAAATCCATCGCCATGTCTTGTTGCCTCTGTTTACACTGCTCTGCACCTCTGAAAACTTTGCAAGTCCCAAATATGCTTCTGAACCACCTTTTGAGCACCGTGGGATATCACCGGCTAGAAGTCAAGGCCACCGGCCAAGGGGAACTGGTCATCGACCACTTGTAGGGATCTCAGCCAACAATGCATGGCCGGCCGGCACTAAAGACGGCCGACCGGCCATCTCTTCCTGCAGAATCCTGTTTTGCAGCAGCAAAGGACAGACAGAGCATGGCAATGCATTTTCAAGGCAGTGTGTGCACCACCACCCTCCTTATCATGTTTGAGACTCAAAGAAGTATGGTTCTCAACCCTCGGACCATCAATCACGCATTTCGATGCATGATGGCCCAAGGTGCCAAGTGTGTATTTTAATGTCAAATGAAATGCACACAAATCACATGAAGGACCCTCAACCTCTATCATGGTTTATCAAGGGGCAAGGGATGCATGCTTAATGCTATGCAACCTAGGCATGCAAGCAAGCTAATGCAAAGAACCCAAGCATGCAACAACATGTGAGGCAAGCATGCAACTAATATGCAATAGGCATACAACCTAAACATGTAAGCTAGTATGGCATGCAACAAAATGCAATGGGGTTAGCATGCAACAATATGCAATATACTAACATGCAACAACATGTAATATACTAAGTATGCAACAAGCATGTTATGGGCCAAGTGCACAACAAGGCACAATTGAACTAGCATGCTACAACATGCAATTCATCAAATATGCAACAAGCATGTGACAACATACAAGGCAAGCATGCAACAACATGTGGGGATGGACTTAAACCAAAATAGACAACTCTCGAATAGGTCCAAATCAGCGGCCAATATGCAATGGAAATGAGGACAAATGCACATACAAACATGTATGTCAATTGGCCTAAAGACTAAGGCATGAAAGGCAACTTTTAAGCACACTTAAAAGAGGATAAACATGGACAAATAACAAGCATGATAAGCTCTGAAAACATGTCAGTAGAGGTGCCAAACCAAACATACAACACAAGCAAGGCATGCTAGTGGACTTAAAGCTCAAGGCTAGCCAAGGGACTTGAACCATGGCCATATCAACCAAGCCCCAAAGGGCCAAGGTGACTGAAAACAGTCCCAAGGCAGACCAAAACAAGGCTAGAACATGCATGGGACGTGGCCAAAACATGCTAGAAAGGTGAGCGCAAAACAAGACGCATACAAGGCCAAAAGGGGCAATTGCACTACACCTATTACAACCAAACATGGCAAGGCTTAAGCAACCAAATTCAGAGTCATGGCATGTTAGAACAAGACCAAAAACACATTGACATGGCAATCTAGAAGCCTAAACATGGAGGCATACACAATGGACCATTCAAGAGGCACAAAACACAAACCCTTCAAAGCATTAAAGGAGTAATAAATGCAAGTGTTTGAGCATACTATATGGATTGAAATAACATGACAAGTGATGTCAAACCACTGAAATGGCCCAAGTAAAACATGTCAAAAGATTCAATACTCAAAGCCTACAAGCTAGATTACATGGTGGCTATACAAAGCAAATCATGGACGACCAAAACAACCAAAATCAGAGCTTTAGCATGTTAAAACAAAGCTAGAAGCTTCATGAAGTTAAGCCAAAATCATGCTAAAAGGACATGTTGCAACATGGTGCATGTTAAGGCAAATCATGGATTACAAGACAAGACAAGTATACAAAGCATGCATGGTATGTCTAAACCAAGTCAAAACAGTGCTATATCATGGCAAAACAAAGCCTAATAATATGAAATGGAAAAGTTAAAACAAGCTAGGCATACAAGCCACAAACATAAGCCATTTATGCAAACATTGAAGACAACAAGGAAAGGGGATGACCCTCTCTTCTTAGGACCTCAAAACATCATGGATTTCAGTGATGAGAAGGCCAATACAAGGTGGTCCCGAAGCTCACAAAAAAGGGCACAAAAATGAGGCCAAACAAGGCCTAAGAGGGGGTAAACAACCCCAAACACAGAAGTGATCTTAAACAAAGATCAAGAGCATGCAAAATCAAAACTTTTATCAATTATAAGTTAAGCTCAAAACAGCATGCAAGATAGACTAAAAGCTTGTTCAAAAATGGGGAATAAAGAGGGTAGTTTCTCACCCTTGTAGAACCTCTTCAAGAACAAGGCTCCAGCAAGTTTTCTGAGTTCAAACCAACCCAAGAACACTGAAATCAACCTCCTAGCACCTCAGCAACCAAGGATGGTGTTCTAGTGTGTGTTTGTGTACAATAGTAAGACAATACTACTATTTTGAGCACAAAACAAGACTAAACAAGGAAGTATAGATACAATCCTATATCTATCCTCTCAAGAACAAAAATCTCTGAACCTTGAAGTTGGGAGGAGGGGCTCCCTCTTTATAGAGGCTCAAATTCTAAGGCTTCCAAGAGAAGCCAAGCAAAGAGCAAATCCCTCCATACATGTGTATGGAGGGGGTTAATTGTGGATGCCAGCTGCACCAGCTGGCATAAAATATCTGCATAAAGCAGATGAACAGGGTTTGGCCACCAAAAATGGCCGATCGACCAACACAAGTGACGGTCCACCAAATATAGTGCCGATCGACCAACACTCTTGGCCGATGAAAAGAAAAAGGGGCCGATGGCCTCATGCCATGGCCGGTGGGGTGTGGGGACAGCCAACAAGCTACCCTCTTCCCTTAGAAGCAAAAACACAAGTGTTTGGTCCATGACCAAGCACAAAACAAATAAGTTGAGAGATCTTGAGGCAAGGCGCGTAGCCAAGACCTCCGAGAACTCAAAACGAACACGAACATGGATGATCATCGAGTGTTCAAACGATGACGTCCAAGTCTTGAGGACGGTCAAAAATGGGGTGTCTACAAAGGCCATTAAAGATAGAGGGGTTGACAATCCTTCTTTGAACCTTGCTTCTAAGGCCTGTGCCCTTGTGTTTCCCACCTTCTCATCAACTTTTTTTGAGCTTTTTACCACTGATTTTCAGAGGCAAAAATCATGTTTTGACGTCCCAAAAGTGGAGGCGTTAGCCTCCCCTCCTTGTGTTTGTGTGCTAGTTTCAAGTCCTCAATATTTTAGCTAGTTGTTGCAGTTGTTTTTGTCTTTAATTCCAGCACTTTTTAGACTATTTTAGGACTGTTTTTGTGACTTAGCTTCATTCATGCTTTGTATAGTATGCTTCTAGTGTAATGGTCCTTATAGGTTTGGTGTTTTAAGCATTAGACACCAACCTATTTGAGTTGATAGCATTTATTTCAAGCTTTCCCTAAGTCATCATGCAATGTGATTGCACCGATTGATGGCTTGCGAATTGAACCTACCCCTCATTTGACCTGTTTCCTAATAAGGAGAGGCAAGGTGGACAAACATCCCCTAAGAATATTCTGGTTTGTGCTCTGTTTGTTTTCTGTTGCTGCATGAAAGAACCAACATTAGTGGACGGCATGCCACTATTAGTGGCTGGCCGGCTACTACTTTTGGGTTACTGGCCACTTTTTCCAGGTAGGTAGTGTCCTTTTCCCAGCAAAACAGAGAAGAGGCTGAGGTGAATGAACAGTTCAATTTTTTAACTGAGCAACAGAGGCATTCCAGTAGCAAAACGGAGAGCTTTTTTAGGTAGAAATCCATATCCATGCATGAGCCATCCTCGATTCTCAGGATCTGTCAAAATAACGTTGTGATATTTGTATGTTGTGCTTGGAATAGCAGACTTGTAACTAATTAGTTAGAATAGCTAGTTAATCTTGTGTTGTACTTATTTAATTAGCTAGAATAGTTAGTTAAATTTTTTGTTGTGATAATTAGTTAATTAGCTAGTGTAGTAAATTTATTTCATTTGGTTTGTAATAGTTAGTTAATTCGTAATTAATTAGCTCGAATATTCATTCGGACCCTTATGTGCGAGGGCCAAACTTGTAATAATGTGTATGTCTTCCAACCCCACGTCTTTCTTCCTTTTATTTACTTGCTTATGATGGGTAGTTTAGAACATCATGTTTCTTTTAGCATTTCCTATGTTTGCATCCATTCGGAGAGAAGAAGCAACCAACAAGCTAGCCTGCCAGTAAGCACTAGTTTCTCAAAGAGATATTTGATGGGATCTAATCTCGAAACCAAGATTACAGAGTGAGTTAACAAGTAGTGCCTCAACTTCCTGGTAGCCCATACCAAGGCTAGGCAAGCTTTCTCTGAGAGAGTGTACCAGGTCTCGTAGTCTAGCATTTTTTTACTCAAGTAGTAAATGGCTTTCTCCACCCTATCTTCAGATTCATGAGCGAGCATGCACCTCATGGTCGAGTCTGTCACTGATAGATACAAAATCAAAGGTTTCCCCGACTTTGGCGGAGACAACACAGGCGGATTTTGGAGGTACTACTTAACCTGTTCAAAGGCAAACTAACATCAATTATCCCGTCAGAATTTCTTCCCTTTGACCAAAAAATGGTTCACAAGTCAAGGTCAACTTGGAAATAAACCGTCTTATGAATTGTACTTTACCCAGAAAGCCACTCACCTCCTTTTCGGTCCTTGGTGGTGGCATTTCTAAGATGGCCTTGATTTTGAAAGGATCAATTCCCCCCTGTGTGATCAGAAAGCCCAGTATTTTTCCTGCCGTTGCGCCGAAGGTGCATTTCTACGGGTTTAATCTCAATCTGTATTCCGTAATCCATTGAAAGAATTTCTCCAGTGCGATGTAGTGGCCCTCTCGTTCTTTGGACTTGACAATCATGTCGTCCACGTACACCTCAACCTCTTTGTGGATCATGTCATGTAGAATGATGGTCACAGCCCTTTGATAGGTAGCTCTAGCATTTTTTAACTCAAATGGCATAACCCGGTAGCAATAAGTACCCCACGAGGTAGTGAATGCGGTCTTCTCTCTGTCCTCAGGTGCCATCAGAATCTAGTTGTACCCGGAAAACCCATCCATAAACGATAACAATGCATGGCCAGCAGTGAAATCCACTAACTCATCAATATGCGGTAGAGGAAAACCATCATTCAGACTGGCTCTATTTAAGTCCCATAACTCAATACAAACCTGAATTCTACTATCCTTCTTCAGTACTAGAATGATATTGGCCAACCAGATCAGATACTCGGATACTAACAGGAATCCAGCATCAATCTGCTTGGTGACCTCTTCCTTGATTTTCAGTGCCCAATCCGAACAAATTATGCGCAGCTTTTGCTTAACTGGTCGGGCCTCGGGGTCAACAGGGATCTGGTGCTGTAAAATCTTATGATCGATTCCAGGCATGTCTTCATAGGACCACGCAAAAACATCTTTGAAATCTTTTAGTAAAGCGATTAAACACTCGTGCTCCTCTGAAGACAATGTAGACCTGATCTGGACCAGGCGCGGATTCTTCTCAATACCTACATTAATAGCAATGGTTTCATCAACACAGCGTTTAGCAAACCTCTCCTCCTCTCGATTAATCAAGTTTTTCAAAGCTAGAGGAATTTCTTTCCCTCCGTTTTTATTAAAATTTTGAAAATCTTGGTCAATAGAATAAACCAGTGGCACAGAAAAGTACACAGAATCTGCAGAGTTTTCATTCAAAAAGTCTAGATCTTCGGTTACAGACTCAAAAGAAAAGCTGAATGAAGACCTAGACAGGACTTTGGTATCTGGGTACCACTGCCAGAAATACCAGACTCGAACTCAGAAGAACTTGAATCTGATCCCGACCCCACAGACTCAGTGGAATTAGATTCTAACTCATCACCCGATTCAGAACTAGACAGATAGCCTTTCTCCAGCTGCCAGGTAAGAGATGGTGCCCTGATACATCCAAAATGTCACTGGTTGGGTTCACACCCGATTCTTCCCCGATCATGGAGATAGTAAAGTTATCTCCTAAGTTCTCTAGGTCAGCCGCAGAATCTGTCAGGAGACTAGCCAGTGCTGCCCCTACTCCAGGTTCACTGTCATTTGAGTCACCTTCCGTGCTCTATTCAGCTTTGATGCTTAGTTCAGCCCTTTCTTCATCATCATTGTCCAACAGCTGATGGTCAAAGAAGATCTCGAACCCGGGGACACGTTGTTTCAAGGAATTTTCCCAAGGCTCGAGAAAGCCACAAAAAGGGAAATCTTCTCCTTCCCGAACAAAATGGCCATTCAGTGTTCCCTAGATTAGCTTGTGGATGAGTTTATAACGTTTTTCGGCTTGCTTGGCCTTGGCTCGGCCTCTCATTTCTTCCACCTTTCTGATCCAGTCCTCTTTGGTGGGCACATAGCCCAGTCCAAAGGCATGTAGGTTGTGTGGCACATCTGTCAGTGCTGCAACACCTTTTTGACCAACCTTTCCAAGCCTCATTCTTGGAACGTGCCACAGTTTGTTTATGAAGTAGATGGATTAGGCACTGACGTACATGTCTTAGGCCATTAATTTGCATGCTTTGTTTGGCCTAAAGAGTGATACAAAGTTGTAGAGGGATCTTGCTTCAATATCACTCTTTAGGCCATTAATTTGCATGCTTTGTTTGGCTTTTGAGTGATCTGATTTCGAGTATACTATATACTGTGAATGGGCTTATTTTGAGCCCCTCTTCAACATTGAAGAAGGGCTCATCCATGTTTGGATTCTCTATCATGCACTTCCTTTGAAATCCTTCCATTTTACCGTAAAATTGCATGATTGTTTTGGCCTATTTGTGATCTGAGTTGGAGCATTCAACATACTGATATTGTACTTATTTTGAGCCCCTCTTCAACATTGAAGAAGGGCTCAACCTGGTTTTCTTGCTCTACATATCACTTGCTTTGAATTCTTGTTACAATCCCATTTTGCATGTGTTTTTAAGCTCACCATGCTTCGAATTTCAGCTTTTATCAGGCCTAGACAGAGCCTTATTTTTTCCTATTCTTCATGTTTTGTTAAGGTCCTTAGGCCATTTGATGATTGGTTTTGGTACTTCATGTTATATCCTTCATATTTCCCGTAAAATTGCATGTTTGTTTAGGCTTGCTTAGCTACTGATTTGAGCCTTCATCAGGCTTAGAAAGTGTCTTATTTTGTCTTATTATTCATACTTTGTCAAGGGTCCAAAGTTGTTTGATCATTGCTTATGGTACCTCATGTTGTAGTCCTTTATAGGCTCATTTTTGCATGCCATTTTAAGCATATCTACACACTGAATTAGGGGATCTCATCCACTGTAAATATGCATGTTTTTGGCCCCTCTTCAATTTTGTAGAACTGATTTTTCTGGTTTGAGCATTTTATATACCACTTGCTTTATAAATCCCCTCTTTTCCCCCATTTTTGCATGCCATTGTTGCCATATCTATGCTCACAATTTGGCCATGTTTTGTACTAAAAAAATTCCATATTTGGGGCTGCCTTGCTACTGTTTTTGCTTTCATGTATCAATTGTGCATGTTTAGCATAGCCGTAGGCCATTTCGGGTACTTAGAATCACATTTCGGGATGATTTCATGCATTGATTGTCATTTCGTATCATTTCGGGGCTGTTTTCCCCTTTATTTAGGTGTTGAAATTTGGTTTGCATGCTTGCATATCATTTCCCGTGCCAGTTCATGCCTTCGGGCCATGCCTCGGTTTGCGTGCCCGCGGGCACGCACTTCGAGACACCTCTGTTTTATCCAACGGCATCTGATGTGAGTGTGGCTGAGGTCCACTCATGTTAGTATAAGCCCACTTTGCATTTCCGTCTCATTTTATCATTGCCTCGGTTTGCGTGCCCGTGTGCACGCATTTCGAGGCACTTCATTCTTATCCGACGGCCTCCTATGTGAGTGAGCTGAGGCTCTCCCATGTTGGTGTAAGCCCATCGTGGCATTCCGTATGCCATTTCATTCCATTTTGTCATCGCCTCGATGTGCGTGCCTGTGGGCACACATTTCGAGGCACTTCGGTTTTATCCGATTTCCATTCCATTTTGTCATCGCCTCGATGTGCGTGCCTGTGGGCACACATTTCGAGGCACTTCGATTTTATCCGATTTCCACTTCATATCATCGCCTCGATGTGCGTGCCTGTGAGCACACATTTCGAGGCACTTCGGTTTTATCCGATTTCCACTTCATATCATCGCCTCGATGTGCGTGCCTGTGGGCACACATTTCGAGGCACTTCGGTTTTATCCGATTTCCACTTCATATCATCGCCTCGGTGTGCGTGCCTGTGGGCACACATTTCGAGGCACTTCGATTTTATCCGACTTCCACTTCACATCATTGCCTCGGTATGAGCGCCTGCGGGCACACATTTCGAGGCACTTCGGTTTTATCCGATTTGCATTTCACATCATCGCCTCAGTTTGCGTGCACGTGTGCGCGCTTTTCGAGGCATCTCATTCTCATTTTCGAGACATCTCATTTTCATCAGCATTGTGCATACTAGGCTGTATCTTAGTTGCATTTCATGCATATCATGCATATTGCATTGTGTTCGGGATAGGAGTTAGCCCGGGCACGGGAAACGAGGCACGTTTCGTACTCCGAATGACGGAACGGGTCTCAATTCCCAGTCACCGACACTCCGGATAACCCATGATGGAGTTAGGTTTTCATTGTAGCATTCATCTGCATTGCATCCGATAGTGAGTTGTGCAATCTGATTCCTCGGCCATCATGCATCGAGATGCGTGATTGGTGGCACGAGGATCGAGGCATGCATATATCCGTGAAATGCATTGCTATGCCCTTTTCCTGCTCTCTGTTGCAGCAAAATAGAGGATCAGCAACTTTTCAGAGTCGGGCACGCATTTCGAGAAACACTGCGAACAGAGGCTAGATTGGGCATCCCAGTGGATTTCCGCGCAACACAGTCCAGCATACATCATTCATCAGAAACGAGGCAGCCCCTAGCTTGCATGCCAGTCTACAGTCTTTATTAGTATAATTTGTTAATTAATTAGGAAACTGTATATTTTCGGACTGTATTATTCTGTAATTTCGGACTGTATTATTATTTATTCGGACCCTCTGCACGAGGGCATAACTGTAATAAGTGTGGGTGAGTGTGATGTATGTCTTCCAACCCCCATTTCTTTCTCCCTTTTATTTACCCGCTTACGATGGTTAGATATAGGGCATATTTTGATTAGCATACAGTATGACAGCATGTTTGCATCATTCATCTGTTTTGCATGCACCGGGCTCGGCGCATCATACAAACTGCATCTGTATTTCAATTCCAAATTGAATACGTGATAGTTGTAGCATTTCACATGCCATCTTTAGAATAGCCGAGCCTGCTATAAATTGCATTTTTGCATGTGTTGCATTAGGCATTTCAGTGTAAATTAGGATCATGCATGATTTCTAATCAGTTTTCTGTTTTTGGCTTGGAGTACTCGGTGAGTTTTATGCTTTAGCATCCTTGCATGCGTGTGAGTGTTGCCATGATAGCATGCTTACCATGAGGCTATGTGCTTATATGATACAACTGCCTTGAATGCCTGTGGGTGGAGGTTGAGTTGCTTGGATTGGATAATTCATCAAATGTTTGTTTTAAGCCCACTAGATAGTGGCAAAATCATCTTTTCTAAGCCCACCTGAGGGTGGCAAATCCGCGTCTTAGCCTACCTGCGGGTAGCACCATCAAACCATTTTCAAACAAACAAACATGAAATGTTTTGTTCCAATTCAGGCGGCCCAGTCTATACTTGTTTGCTGCGAGCATCACATAGTAACCTAGGCTAATAATCGGAATAAGAATTCACAATGTTTTCAAAAATAGATATCATGGTTAGTAGAGGCCGGTCTTTGACCGGGCGAGCGGGGTGCTCACGATGTGACCTTCCCCAATCGTACCCAAGTTCCCGAGCCAACTTTGGTGATGACGGACACGTGGCCTTTGGCACCGAGTCAGGGTTTCCTAAATTTCCCATTTTTAAATATTTAGGTGGCGACTCTGTTATCTGGCAAAGCAGTCCATGTTTGGCACTCCTTTCAAAAAAATCTGTTTTCAAAAACGATCTGCCGGATTTGGACTCTTTGGTTCAAGATTAAGAACCGTGACATTTGAGTCCTTGAACTGTAGTGACCCCAATATGAACGGAACGGGACTTAACCCTCCCGGGGCGTTCGGGGGACGTCCACAAAAACATTATGTGTTCTTATTCCGATTAATTAGCTAGGCTTACTATGTGATGCGCACAACACAAAAGTATAGACTAGATCGCCTAATTTGGAATGAAGCATTGCATATCTGTTTGTTTGGAAAACGCTTTGGAATTTGCTACTCGCAAGTAGGCTAAAATACGGATTTCAATGAGTTGTTCCAACTCAAACAATCCAACCTTCACCCACAGGCATTCAGGCAGTTTATATCACATAAGCATCTGGCCAATAACTTCTCGGTTTCCATGATTGGGGATGAAACGGCTGCGAGCCTGCCAGCTACTATTTTGGATGCATCTATCGCACCCTCTCTCACTTGGCAATACGAGGAAGGATTTTTGTCCAGCACACCGGTCAGGTAGTGAGCGGAATCTGATTCCACGAATCTTGTGAGTCGGAATCAGGTTCCAGCTCGACTGAGTCTGAGCTGGTAATCTGGGGATGATAACCGGATACCACAGTCCTGTCTAGGTCGTTTTTTTCCTTTTCATTTGAGTCTGTTGTAAATGATCGGACGATTTGGATGTGCTTAATGAGAATCAGGTGACTGTGGTTTCTGAGTATTTTCTGTGCCTTGATTTATTGCATTAATTCAGACTTTCAAAACTTTGATGAAAACGACAGAGGACGAAGTTCCTCGATTTTGCAACGTTTAATTGAGCAAGAGCAGGAGAGATTTGTCAAACCTTTAATGGATGAAATCACTACCGTGAAATTGGTACTGAGGAGGACCGCGGCTGGTCCAGATCGGGTCCACGTTGTCTTCGGAGGAACGCGAGCGCTTAGTCGCTTTATTAAAAGATTTCAAGATGTTTTTGCGTGGTCCTACGAAGACATGCCTGGAATCGATCCTGAGATTGTACAGCATCGATCCCCCTTGACCCCGAAGCCCGACCTGTCAAACAGAAACTCAGGAGGATCCGCCGGATTGGGCTCTCAAGATTAAGGAAGAGGTCAAGCAAATCGACGCAGGCTTCCTGCTGGTATCTGAATACCCGACTTGGTTGGCCAACATTGTTCCAGTGCCGAAGAAAGATGGCAGGATCCGGGTATGTGTGGATTTCAGGGATTTGAACAGAGCTAGTCCGAAGGACGACTTTCCCTTGCCGCATATCGATGAGTTGGTGGATTTCACAGCAGGGCATGCTTTGCTCTCATTCATGGATGGTTTCTCAGGGTAAATAACCAGATAGTGATGGCACCAGAAGACCGGAAAAGACTGCATTCACCACCCCGTGGGGGACATACTGCTATAGAGTCATGCCGTTGGGTTGAAAGAACGCTGGAGCTACTTATCAACGAGCCGCGACCACAATATACACGACATGATCCACAAAGAGGTTGAGGTGTACGTGGACGACATGATTGTCAAGTCCAAAGAAAGAGAGGGCCACTACACCGCCTTGCAAAAGTTCTTCCAAAGGATCAGAGAATTCCGGTTGCGGCTAAACCTCAGAAATGTACATTTGGTGTTACAGCGGGAAAAATGCTGGGGTTTCTGATTACACAAAGAGGCATCGAGGTCGACCCTCCAAAATCAAGGCATCCTAGAAATGCCCCACCAAGGCCGAAAGGAGGTGCGAGGCTTTCTGGGTAAAGTGCAATTCATAAGACGGTTTATCTCGAAATTAACCTTGACTTGTGAACCACTTTTTGGTCTCCTGAAGAAAGGCAAGAAGTTCCAATGGGACGGCCGATGTCAAGCTGCATTTGAACAGATTAAAGAATATTTACAGAACCCGCCCGTGTTGTCACCGCGGAACAGGGAAACCGTTGATTTTGTATCTGTCAGTAACTGAAACTAACATGGGCTGCATGCTTGCACAAGAATCAGAAGACAAGGCAGAGAGAAGCTATCTATATCTGAGCAAGAAGATGCTAGAGTACGAAACTCGCTATCACACCGCTGGAGAAGGCTTGCTTAGCTTTGGTATGGGCACCAGGAAGCTGCGGCACTACCTGTTAGCTCACTCTGTAATGTTGGTTTCACGACTTGATCCCATCAATATCTTTTCGAGAAACCAGCACTTACGGGTAGGCTAGCTCGTTGGTTGCTGTTGCTCTCCGAATTTGATCTGAAGTATGTAACACGCAAGTCGGTCAAAGGAAGAGCAGTGGCAGAGTTTTTAGCCGACCATCCCAGTGGAAGGGGGTGAAGCAGTCGAGTACTTATTCCAGATGAGCATTTTGCACATCGACGACGAAACTTGGACGATGTACTTTGACGGAGCGTCAAATCAATACGGGTATGGGATAGGAGTGTTGCTGATAGCACCGACAATTCCCGTATCCCTCTAGCCTTCAAACTCCGATTCAAAGTCTCGAACAACGAAGTAGAATATGAGGCGTGCATTGCTGGTCTAGAAGCAGCCCTGGAACTAGGGGCAAGACGGTTGGACGTCATCGGGGACTCGAACCTTGTTGTGTCTCAAGCTAAAGGAGACTGGAAAGTGAAAGAGGAAAGATGATGATGTATCACCAGACCTTGGACTTGCTGATTCCTCGGTTTGAAAAGCTAAGTTTTACTCATCTACTAAAAGAGAAACAGGTTCGCAGATTCTTTAGCAACTCTATCTTCATGATAGACATCCCGTGTGGAGTCCGAATGCGTCCAGTCATCATTGACCAGAAATTTGCACCTGCTACGAGTCGATTGCTGCTATAGATGAAGTTCAGGACGAAACCCCTGGTATTACACATCTGGAACTTCTTGGAGAAAGAAGCATACCCGCCAGGGGTAAATGCAAAGACAAAAGAGCAATTAGAAGAATGGCCGTTCAGTTCATCATCTGCGGGGGTAAACTGTATAAAAGGGGTCATCTGGGAATGCATAAACTGTGTGTTGATGCGAAAAGTCAAAGCGTCTGATGGAGCCATCCACGGGGGAGAATGTGGTGCGCACATGAATGGGGTAATGCTGGCACGAAAAATCTCAGACAGGGCTATTTACTGGTCCACCATGGAGGAGGATTGTATCGGTTTTGTCCGGCGATGCCACAAATGTCAGATTCATGCAAATCGCATGAACATTCCGCCGTCTAAGCTATACAACATGACTTCGCCATGGCCATTTTCAGTCTGGGGAATTGATGTAATCGGAGTTGTCACGCCGAAGGGGTCGAATGGGCATGAGTTCATCTTGGTAGCGATAGATTATTTCACAAAGTGGGTGAGGCCCAATCTTATGCGGTGTTGAAGGCTTCGCACGTCGCAAAATTTATCAGGAACAACATCATCTGTCGCTACGGAGTCCCAAACGAAATAATTTCAGACAACGGTTCCCACTTCAAGAAGGAGGTGATTGACTTGTTGAAGAAATACAATGTGACTTTTCATAAGTCGTCTACCTATCGGCCGCAGACCAATGGAGGTTGAGGCCGCCAACAAGAATATCAAGCACATACTACAGAAGATGGTGGAAACCTACCGGACTGGTCAGATAAGCCGTTTGCTCTGTGGGGCTACCGGACTTCAATCAGAACTTCTACTGGGGCGACTCCGTATCATGGTTTATGGGATGGAGGCCTTCTACCTATTGAGATTGAGGTCCCGTCATTACGAGTATTGGCTGAGTGTCAAATAGCCGAAGCGGATTGGCAGCAGAAGCAGATTTGAGGAACTCATGCTCTTTGATGAAAGAAGGCTGAAAGCACTATACCATGTTCAAGGTTATCAACGCAGAATTGCCGGGCTTTCAACAAGAAGGTTAAGTCCAGGAACTTAAAAGAAGGAGATTTGGTGCTCAAGGACAAACCGAGCTCCCATCCACGACCCAAGGGGCAAGTTCAGACCCAATTGGACTGGTCCCTACATCATCAAGTCAATCTGGTCAGGTGGAGCTGTGGTTCTTGATGGATCTAGATGGCTTGGAGTTCTCACAACCGATCAATATGGACAAGTTGAAGAAATACCACCCTTGAGAGGCTCGCTAGGCCGAAAACCCGAAAGGGCGACCTAGGCAAAACTCAGAGCACAGAAAATTTGAAATTATAAAAACTGAGCTCGCAAGGTTGAAAACCCGCAAAGGGCGGCCTTGGCAAAAGTTAGAGCGTAAAAGGAGAGTGAAAATACCCGAGCGAACCCAAGCCTGAACTACGTAAGGCTTGATTCCCATCTTGGGATACGTAGGCAACTTCATCCTGAAGTTCAGCCATAAACTTTCCCGATCAACTTTGTCCATTTTGATCATCTCAGTCATCTTTTTCCATCAGCATTCGCCGTGATCTCTGGTACAGTGCTATTCAGACTAGGGGCAACTTTCCGTTGCTACACAGTGTCGCGACGCCATTCAAACTAGGGGCAATTTTCCAGTTGCTAGGATCCGGGGTTGTGCATCTCAGTGGCAGATCTCAGGCGTGTCCAGTTCTGATCCATATCGAAAATAGTTTTGGAAAGTTTTAATAAAAGTTGACTTTGTTCAAAATAATCTCTTTACAACTGAGACCATTTTTGGGCCAAAGCGAAAAATTTCCAGTACCACAACCTTCAATTTCATTGATTTCAATACAAAGTTCTCTTGCTCTTGCATACAATTGGAGTTGCTTTTTATTACACTCATAAAGAAAACTTGAAAGTACTAATAAAGCAATATCCGGGATAGTCAAGTCAGGTCCCTGCGCCCCCCCAGAGCTGGTTGAAGCCTCTGATGCCAAGCTAGGCCCAATCTGCGCTTCTTCGTTAAGCCAATCCCAGCACTCATCAGACAACATGCAATTGAAAGTGGGAGCAGGAGCCAGGAGCTCTCTAACTCTCACGCTGCGGCCTGCCGGGCCAGCTGTGCGCCTCGAACCGGGAATGTAGCCGAATACTCTATACCCTCTGGTGGGCAAGTTTGATCATGACCAAACTGGCGTAGGATACGGAATGGGAAATAGAACACGCAGTGGGTCAAGCCGATCAATCGAATCCCGATCTGCTGGAACATACTGTAGCTCATTGCCGGGAGATTGAGCCAAGAACAGCGCCAAGCAATGCGATCTGCCGACAAATTGCACATCAGTCGAACCACCACCCTCATCAAGGGCATCGACTAGACGTTGTCGAAAGAAGTAGCCACGGGCTGAGTAGGCTGAACAAGAGTCCACAACCTGCAGTTTATCCATCAACCATACCTGGGGAGGGATGAAAATGAGAGAATAAAGAATAGAGAGATGTGCGATGAGAAAACATGTGCGATGAGAAACAGTGAGACAATGGTTTTCGTGAAAAAAAAAACGAGCCTGAGGGCCGAGTGATGTGAGCAAAACATATGTGAGATCAGGTGGGGAATATTACCTACAATAATAGCGGACTCCCCGCGAATCTGTTCGTCTCCCGACGGTGGAAAGCATCCAAGCCCATCAGTGTCCTCGGCCATATCATGGCCAATATCATGGCAATACAGTTCTTTCCTTCTTTCAAGCCTTGAGCAACCTCAATCAGACGAACGCTGGATCCTCCAAGGCCTGAGGCAAACAGAAAATGTGATAATATACATAAACAGAGGGCATGTCGTCAGAAGCCTTGCCAATGATGGTCGCCGCGGTCACCAGCATCGGAGAACCGTAAATCAGGCTCGGGATATCCAGCATTCCTTCACAAATCAGGGACCGAGCATCATGCGCGGTGAGTCCACACATTCGCCCTAAGGTTTGGGCATGACCGAAATTAAGTTGAGGCAAGATCTCTTCCGAACGTTCAGACTCCATCAAAACTTGAAAATCTTCAAAGTGGGACATACCTCTTGCCCGACGAAGCTAAAGACATGCGTTACCGGATTCCAAAATTTCGCCGCAATATGGAGAAAGGAAAGGTGCAGCGGAGTCCGGCTCAGCGTGAATAGTGCATTCAAGCCAAAACCCCGAAAATTCAACTTTTCCGAGCCATCTAAAGAAGAGATCCAAGATGTGAGATTTTCTACGAGAAATGTCTCCATTTTTGTGCAAAGCAGTGATGAAATGAATAAATCCCGAAGTTGGAGCTTTTAAAGAGAAGAAAACACTATTCAGGGGGACACGTGTCGAAAAGTTTATGGTTGCCAGGATAAGTGGCCGGCCGGCCACCTTTCCTAGCTGGCCAGCCACATTTCTCCCCTCACCTACACAAAACTGGCCGGCCGGCCCCCAAAAGTGGCTGACCATGCTCTGCTGTGCTCCTTCAGTCTTGTTTTACCCTCCGGGAGGAAGTTTCAAGCATTTCCGTGCATCGAGTATGTCGAAGGCCTCCATTTTCCTCTGTTCTGGATGCGTTCCGTTGCCCGGATCGTCCGAAGTACACTTTGCCGAGTTATTGTTTTGCTTATTGAGTTGTTGTTTTGCTTATCGAGTTGTTGTTTCGCTTATCGAGTTGTAAGTTTTGTCGAGCTGTCGTATTTCGTGTTTTGAATTGTTACTCTTTGTGTAAACATTTTTTGTTTGAGTCTTGTTTATTGAGTCGTCAACATTGTTGTGTTTTGCTTATCGAGTTGTAAACTTGTCGAGATTTTGTTATATCTTAGTGAGTTAAGTTGTTACATCGGTTCATTACCTGACTGGACAAATGCACAATGCACATTTTCATTCAATCTCATTATGGTGCAAAACAATGCGATATGATGCTAAGAGTTTAAAAGTGCAACACTTTTTCAAAAGCTGTTTCATTCCATCATGCTTCGTTTGTTACAACATTTCACAAACAAAAGGGCACAAGTTTTACAAAAGTAATAAAACTGCCTAACAAAACGCAATGTGCTACAAACTACTAGTACAAAGGTAAATAAAAGGGAACCGCAACATCAATGCTCTCGAGAACGGGAATAAGAGGCCCTTTTCATCCTCTTCTGCGGAATAGCCTCTGCACCCCCATCACCATCCGAGTCGGAGCCGTCATCCTCAGGATCCCCCTCAGCCTCGCCTCCACTATCAGAACTGAGACCGGAGCCCTCCTCTCGGTCAGCAGATGTCTTTGACTGACGATTTGTAACATCCTCCTCATCATCCTCATCGGGCTCCACCTCTATAATATGTGCCCTGCGTCTGCGAGACGATCCCTCTCCTCGAGCTCCTCGAAAAGGCCTAGATGGCCCAGCTCCTCGAAAAGGCCCAGATGGCCTAGCTCCCTAAAAAGGTCTGGATGGCTCAGCTCCCCGAGAAGGCCCAGGTGGCCCAGCATGCGGCTGAGCATATACTGGAGGCATCTGAAAATGAAAAATGCAGTTTGAATACATCAGCTAAAACATACACATCAGATGCAGATACAAGAGAACTACATGAAGTGGGTACATGTAAATACAGTGTGAAAGTGGGGTGTGTGTCAGATGTGCTCTATACAAGTAGCCTATTAAATGTCCAAAATCAGCATGTGATCAGAAGTACAAATGCTAGAAAATCAAAGGGTACCTGGAAACCCATAATGGACAACTGCGCCTCCCTCCGCAGGACTATCCCCTCAAGTGAGGCTACCATCTCGAGCACCTGACCCATGTACTCCCTAGGTGGCTGCAGATACAAGCTCAAGTCATCATTGAATAAACGAATGCCAAAGTATCTGTGTGATAAACGGAAAACAGTGGAACATACCGGTGGTGAGTCAGGGTCACTGACATATCGGTGGTCAGGCATAGGAGGCTCTATCGGGATCGGAATCGGGGAGGTAGTCCCATACTGCCACCCCATCAGCTCAGTCGGCATATCCGGCCATCCAGGATGATGATAAGTCGGAGGAATCGGGGGAATAAATCCACGCCCGCCTCTGGATGTACCAGCCCCGCTGGTGGAAGGAGCGTCCACAGCCCGAGCCTGGGCCCGGCTCGAAGATGGCATACTGGCAGGCCTCATCGTCGGAGTACGGACTCCCGTCAATGGAGGCATCAGGTATATGTGACGATAAGTAGCATAATCCCCCTCCTCAAGATGAAGCAAGGCATCAGTACCCAGCATAGCATTAACAACATCCCGGGAGGAGAGTCTATCGGCAATCCGCATCTCGACTGGGGGTGCTGAGGGAGGGTCCTGAGAAGTATAGCCCCATACCTGACGCAAGAAGCGCTCCCCCAGAAACCAGGCTCTACCAACTGGCCCCTCGAATAGAATCCTGTACTGGGAAGAACCCCGCCCTCCAGCAAACTGGTATCGGAGACCCTCACCTAAGGGTGCCCAGGGCTCCCATGTGATCTGCGGATAACCAATCAACCAAGAGTCAGAAAGATACAAGACAAATCAAAGATGAAAACACAAAGAATTGAGAATTCTGGAATACCTCCGTCGACCGCACCGTGTCAAAATACTGCCATAGATAAAGGAGAGACTCTCGAGGTCTTGGCCGGTGCTGGCCCTCGAATACCAGTGAATACGGAGTCATGAGGGGCCCCGCCACCACCATCTCTGGGGCTAATACCGGGAAATACACATAGACCCATAACTGTGGAAAACAGTGCAGAATGTAAATGCAAAATGCTGAGGGCAAAATACAGAGTGTAAAGTGCGCCGTATGTGCAATGTACGAGTAATGAGGAGCAGAAATGTAAATCAGGAAGGCAGAAAGTACCTCCCAGGCTCTCCAATAACCACCGAGGAAATCCCCCCGTCCGCGGGAGGTCGCGCTCATGTAGCAGTAAAGGGTAGCTAAGCCAGCGCCAGCCCAGTCATACCGTCTGACCTGTGATAGGTCCACCAAGGCACTCAGCAGATACAGCCCAACAGTGTTCCCCCTGTCGGCAAACAAAGTGGTACCGAAGAGGAACATCAAAAAACCATGGGCATACTGTGCTACCTCCTCAGGAGTCCCAGGCTCCATCTCCACCCTCCGAAAATGGGAAGAGAACCAAGTGTATCGGACTCTCCCCGAAGCTCTATCAACAGGTGGGCGAGCCCCCAGCAAATACGTCCAAGCGGCCTCCCACTGGCCCATATCCTCGTCATAAGGGATGGGCCAACCTCCCACGTCTAAGCCAGTCAGCACAGCAAAGTCAAGTGGGGTCATAGTCAGGTCCCCTGTGGCGGAAAAATGAAAGGAGTTGGTGGTATCCCACCATCTCTCCACCAAAGCTGCCATCAACGTCCTCCTGGCGGTACAACGAGAAAGCCCAGCACAGAAGGGCCCAAACCCTGCCAAATCAACCAAATCCCGGACAGCCTCCGGAAGCTCGGCGTACCAATCTCTAGCTACGGTGGAGCCGTATCCCCATACAGTACGAGAGGTCACCTGCATTCAGAATGAATACACGCTTCAACAAAATGAATGAGCTGTGTGCAAATAAAATGAATGAGTTGTGTGCAAATAAAATGAATGAGCTGTGTGCAAATAAAATGAATGAGCTGTGTACAAATGAATGGGCTGCGTGCAAAGTAAAGTGATTGAGCCGCATGTTCAGATTTCAAAGTTTAAGCTGCATGCTAGAAAATCAGTGTGGGCTGCATGTTCAAAATTCAATCAGTGTGTGCCGTGTGTTCACCTTCAAATTGGGCTGTGTGTTTAGAAAATCAGTGTTTGGGCTGCGTGTTAAAAATTCAATCAGTGTGTGCTGCGTGTTCACCTTCAAATTGGGCTGTGTGTTCAGAAAATCAGTGTTTGGGCTGCGTGTTAAAAATTCAATCAGTGTGTGTTGCGTGTTCACCTTCAAATTGGGCTGTGTGTTCAGAAAATCAGTGTTTGGGCTGCGTGTTCAACTTTCAATCAGTGTGTGCTGCGTGTTCACCTTCAAATTGGGCTGTGTGTTCAGAAAATCAGTGTTTGAGCTGCGTGTTCAACTTTCAATCAGTGTGTGCTGCGTGTTCACCTTCAAATTGGGCTGTGTGTTCAGAAAATCAGTGTTTGGGCTGCGTGTTCAAAATTCAATCAGTGTGTGCCGTGTGTTCACTTTCAATTTGGGCTGTGTGTTCAGAAAATCAGTGTTTGGGCTGCGTGTTCAAAATTCAATCAGTGTGTGCCGTGTGTTCACCTTCAATTTGAGCTGTGTGTTCAGAAAATCAGTGTTTGGGCTGCGTGTTCAATTCTTAACCAATGTGTGCCGTGTGTTCACAATCATTTTATGGGCTGAGTGTTCAGAAATTCAGATGATTGAACCATGTGTTCAGAATGTAGACAGAATGCACGAAAAACGCAGAATACGTTGCAGAAAAGATAAAAAACGAAGTAAATACCTCCCGTGCCTCATGAGAGAGGTGATACTCTGGCTCCCGCAGAAGGAGATCCCCGGGCGCCCGCTCATCAAAGTCAGTAAAGTGATGGAAAATAGCTCGCGGAAGGATGTGTGCTGGTGGGGCATACCTCTCAGGTATGAAGGGTCGAATCCTCGGAGGCAGGGCCATGATATCGGGATCACCTCCGGCATCCGCAGGACCTCCACCGTGAGGAAAATAACCGGCCATTTCAGAAAATGAGCAAAAATCAGCAAAAATCAGAAAAAGTCAACAAAAGTCAACTCCCGGGAAATGAAAAAGTCAACAAAAGTCAACTCCCGAGAAAATCTTCCAAATGTTGCGATAAACTCACCTCAAGTGGCGAAAATGAGAAAAGAAGCGCCGAAATCAAAATTTAATCGGTTCAAAGTGCTTAAAACTGAATGTTTTCGCGAAAACAACTTGCGTGGGGGCGTTGGAAAACACGTATGGAGCACAGATCTGAGGGAGAAAATGGTTTGGGAAGCTAGAGGAGAAGATTTCGGAACTGATGTTGTGAGCTCAAAGTGTTTGGGTGAGTGAATTTAAAGAAAAGAAGGTGAAAAGACCAAAGTGCCCACGGTTTTGGACAAATGGCCGGCCGGCCACTTTTTCTGGCTGGCCGGCCATCCTCCTTTTGAAAAGTGGCCGGTGGCTTCCAATGGGGAGGAAAACTGGCCGGTGGTGATCCCTAGGTGGGTCCCAAGCTCTCTGCAAATTTTGGGGAAGATTGGAGTTCCCGGGACCTGAAAAAGTACAAGAGAAGTGCACGTTCTGTCGCGAAATCGCTCCGCCGGAACTTCAGCTTCAAACTTCCGACATGCGTCTCATCATTACTCATCAAAATCAAGGTGTATCCTTTTTGAACATGTTGTAACCCCCCCGGGAGGTGAACCGGAGGCCGCGATCGAGTCACCCACGCCGAAACGCGCGTTTCCTTGCTCATCGTTTTGTGACGAACACGCGTCCGGATTTGCGATTGTCCTGCATTGTTGTGCATCTAACTTTCATTCTCATGAACATACTTGCATTGTCATGCATGTTTTCTTGATATTACCATACTTCTGTGTTTAAGTTTGCATCATCACGCACACTCCTTTCTCGCATTGCGATGCACTCACCTACCGGCACCGCACTTGTCGAACTTTCGATATCACTTTGAACATATGTTGTTAAATATTGCATGCATTGCATAGCTCTAGGCCATTTCATGCGCCAAAATTCATGTTTCGGGACTCGTTCCGTGCATCGGGTACCACTTTGCCATGTTTCGGGGCTGTTTTGCATCTCATTTTGCCTCTGAAATTTGCATGTTAGTATACCATTTTTCATGTTTTGCCATGTCATGTTAGAGTGGCATCCATGCCGTAGGTTCGGTCCTCGGTTTGCGTGCACGCATGCACGCGTTTCGAGTGTCTCATTTTCATCTGATGGCCTCTTGTGTGAGTGTGGCTGAGGTCCACTCATGT
Source organism: Camellia japonica (assembly GCA_030407325.1). Lineage (NCBI taxonomy): Eukaryota > Viridiplantae > Streptophyta > Magnoliopsida > Ericales > Theaceae > Camellia > Camellia japonica. The sequence goes on from JAPPVO010000024.1 coordinate 25,895,269, forward strand.
TAGTGTAAGTCCATTATGCATTGCGTATGCCATTTCATTCCATAGCATTGTGTATGCTAGGTCGTATGTTAGTGCATTGTGTATGCCATATTATCTCGTGCATCGTGTATGCCATTTCATAGCATATTGCATGTTAGGATGTATCTTAGTTGCATTTCATGCATATCATGCACATTGCATTGTGTTCGGGATAGGAGTTAGCCCGAGCACGGGAAACGAGGTGCGTTCCGTACTCCGAGTGACGGAACGTGTCTCAATTCCCTAGTCACCGACACTCCGGATCATCCATAATGGAGTTAGGTTTTGTTGTGTTTTCATGTGCATTCATTTCATATTGAATTGTGCAAATCGACTCCTCGGCCATCATGCATCGAGATGCGTGATTAGTGGCACGAGGATCGAGGCATGCATACATTTGTGAAAATACATTGCTATGCCCCTTTCCTGCTCTCTGTTACAGCAAAATCAAGAATCAGCAGTCTCCCGAGGCTTGGCGCGCTTTTCAAGAACAACTGCAAAACAGAGGCTAATTGGGGCATCCCAGTGGATTTCCGCGCAAGGCAGCCTAAACATACATCATTCATCAGAATCAAGGCAGTCCCTGGCTTGCATGCCAGTTTATTATTTTCTTAGTTAATTTGTAAATTAATTAGGAATTTGTACACATTTTGGACTGTATTATTTGGACTGTAATATTCTTTTATTCGGGACTGTATATTATTCATTCGGACCCTCTGCGCGAGGGCATAATTGTAATAAGTGTGCGTGAGTGTGATGTATGTCTTCCAACCCCACGTCTTTCTTCCCTTTTATTTACCAGCTTATGATGGTTAGAATTAGGGCATGTTTCAATTAGCATACAGTATGATAGCATGTTTGCATTCATTTATCTGTTTTGCATGCACCGGGCTCGGCGCATCATACTAACTGCATTTGTATTTCAATTCCAAATTGAATACGTGTTAGTTGTAGTATTCCATATGCCATGTTTAGAATAGCCGAGCCTGCTATAGTTTGCATTTTTGCATGTGTTGCATTAGGCATTTCTGAATAATTAGGATCATGCATGATTTCTAATCGGTTTCTGTTTTGGCTTGGAGTACTCGGTGAGTTTTATGCTTTAGCATCCTTGCATGCGTGTGAGTGACTGCCATGATAGCATGCTTACCATGAGGCTATGTGCTTATGTGATATAACTGCCTGAATGCCTGTGGGTGAAGGTTGGGTTATTTGGATTTGAACAATTCATCAAATGTTTGTTTTAAGCCCACTAGATAGTGGCAAAATCATCTTTTCTAAGCCCACCTGAGGGTGGCAAAATCTGCATTTTAAGCCTACCTGCGGGTAGCAAACCATCTTTCAAAAGCAAACATGAAATGTTTTGTTCCAATTCAGGCGACCCGGTCTATACTTGTATGCTGTGCGCATCACATAGTAATCTAGGCTAATAATCGGAATAAGAACACACAATGTTTTCAAAACAAGATATCATGGTTAGTAGAGGCCGGTCTTTGACCGGGCGAGCGGGGGTGCTCACGAAGTGACCTTCCCTAATCGTACCCAAGTTCCCGAGCCGAGGCAACTTTGGTGATGACGGACACGTGGCCTTTGGCACCGAGTCAGGGTTTCCTAAATTTCCCAAAAATAAAATATTTAGGTGGCGACTCTGTATCTGGCAAAGCAGTCCATGTTTGGCACTTCTTTCAAAAAAATCTGTTTTCTCAAAACGATTTGCCAAATTTGGACTCTTTGGTTCAAGATTAAGAACCGTGACAACAAATCGAGTCCGAGCTGTAGCGAGGTCCCCCGCGGGCCTGTCTACAGCCGGCCAAAAATACAATTGACCAAAAAAAGATAGCCGGCCGGCCATCTATAGTGCCGGCAGGCCAAACATTTGGCCGGTGGCAACAAGACACAGCCGGTGGCCTCAAGCCATGGCCGGTGGAGTGTGGGGATGGCCCACAAGCCATTCTCTGCCCCTCCAAGGAAAAGCACAAGTGTTTGGTGCAAAACCAAACACAAAACAGTCGAGTCGGGAGATCTTGAGGCAAGGCGCGTATCCGAGACCTCCGGGAACTCAAGACGAACACAAACATAGATGATCACCGACTGTTCAAGCGGTGACGTCCAAGTCTTGAGGACGGTCAAAAATGGGGTGTCTACAGGTCCATGTCAAGGCTTTGTTTGGTTTTGTTTTGTTTATCTGTACTTGGGCTAAGTTTCCCTTTGAGTTTATCTATATAAATGGGTGACGTAAGACTATTGTATTTATGACGTCACATGTATATATATATATATATCTATATATAAGTTTGTCTTGACAATTTTGTCTCATATATGTCAGCACAGCTCAATGGACTATGTATGTTTATATATTGTTTCCGCAGCCCCTAATTATATGTTATATTGTTAAGAGGCCTTCAGTAATCCAAGAATCACTGGTCGGTAACAATGCTAAACCTATAGGGGCGGGTTTGGGTCGTGACATTATAGGTGTCCCCCACAGGGTGATGTAAATTTATGGTTTCTCGGCTATCTTTACTTTTTTCTCGTTCAAACTACCTCAGTGCAGCTTCCTGTTCAGCATCTACGGTGTTCACAGCGCCCACTCCCTGGGCTGGGTTTTCTATACTAGCGCTCTCTGGTAGCTTTCCTTTCTCATCAGCCCTTCTGGCTACTACGGCTATCTCTACTTCTTTTCCCTCTGGTTTCATTCCAGTTTCTTCTTCCTTGTCTGGCTCATCACTCAGCCATCCAGTGTTGTTAGTTGATCCGTTCAGGTCGAACCACCCATTTTATACATCTCCCTGATCTTGCTCATCAAGGAACTGCAGGTTATCTAAATCCTCTTCGAGATCTACCAAATCATCCAACCCCTGGCTCGGGCCATCTTCCCTAACCACATTGATGTCCACCACAATTGGCAGCACCAATTCAGGCTTGATTTGACTAGTTGACACAATATAGCAACTCAGATCAAACACCCTATCAGATAAGTCCTCAGGACACTTTGGCAACAGACTAGTACCTTCCTCCAAAGTCGATTCCCCTCCCACTGTAAGTCTCATCACCACAAGCTTGGGTTGAGGTTTGGACGTGCCCATTATGCACAGATCTGCGCCTTCTGAAATGAACAACGTCGGTTTTGGTAGGTAGGAGGGAGTAATATATGCGCTGGGGTCATAAGAGGTGGCTAGTGTGTGGATCAGGTTAAGATTTCGAAGTGGAGGGACTTGATTATGGACCGGGAGTGGATTTGTGGTTACGTTTGGTTTCTAAGGTGGAGCGATCACCTTGTTGTCAATGAGATCCTGAATCTCATGACGCAATCGAAAGCACTGGTCAGTGTCTTGGTGAAACGCACAGTATTTTGCAGGGTTGTGTTAGGGTGGAAGAGAATCAGGAAGTGGGCAAGGTTCTAAGGGTTTGAGGTGCCTTTTTTTGACTAGCACCTTCATGGCTTAAGATAGAGTCATGTACAGTTGGTTAAAAGTCCTCTAGGGTCGGGTAGGGTTGGACGATGTTTGTGAGCCGGTGTTGGCAAAGGGGTCAGCAGTCTTGGTTGTGGTGACAGCACTTACATCTAACGGCCTCACAGTTGTGCTACCACTGGAAGAATTGGAACTATGAACAAAAGGCCTCTTGGCCGGCTCATTCTCATCTGTAATAAGCCCCTACTTCATGGCATCCTTAATTTGCACCCTCATTTCATGGAGCTCTGTGAATGTAAATAGAGGGAGGACAATCATCTTTTGCAGCAACTTGCCATGCAGATTTCAGACAACCATCCTGATCTGGTCCTTCTTAGAAGGCCTTGTGATCATCATCGAGGCTTTAGCTCTCCATCTTGTCACAAATTCAGAGAAACCCTCCTTCAGCTTTTGGCGTGTTGCCTCGAGATCACGAGTTGTGACCTCAATTTGTGTATTGTAAGAATATTGAGCGATGAAGGCTTTGGCCGTCTCTTCTTAATTCTGTTTAACGAAATCTTCCAACTTAGCATACCAAATGGCCGCTATACCCGACATGGTGTGACCGAAGAGAGACAACTTCTGTAGTCTAGTTAAGCCCATCGGTCGCAAGATATCCGAAAACAAACGCAAGTGGACCATCGGATCCCCAGAGCCATCGAATCGATCAATGTGCAGCATTTTAAACCGATTTGGCAATGTTACTGCAGAATCAGTATACCCATCCTTTATGTCCGGGATAGAGTTAACCCTTTGTGCTCTCTTAAATAACTTTTCTAGTTTATTGACCTTGAGTGCAGTTGGGTTAACCTCGAACTCGAACGAAGCCTCGGTCTGATAAACAGGGGTTTTGAAGGCTTTTGCTGGGATTGGCTCTACTAGATTGCCCTGGTTTTCTTGAACATTGGCAGTATAAGCGGTGGCTCCGGGTGTTGGGATAGCCGTGGTAGGTGCATGGGATGTAGAGGCCGCAGCCGGCTATGGTTGCTATTGTTGTAACCTGGTTATACCTCAGCCTGACAGGCCGCATCCTACTGTAGGATCTCAACTGTCTGTTGCAGATGGTGTATCAGTTCTTTCACACTGACTGGAGGATACTATGCCATTGGAATAGGTGATTGATCTCGTGCTGGGCTAGAAGTAGATAACCGTTCCCAAACCGGACTAGACACGGTGAGTTGAGGGGTGACTGCTGTAAAAACTGAACTGGTGAACTCTGCCTGATTCTCCTCCGTCTTGTAACTAGTAAGAGTGAGGTAAATACGGGTTGTTCCCGAACAAGATCCCCGGCTTTACAAAGTCTTCCGACTCAAGTCCAGAGTACTTGGGGATATTCAAACTTTCTGAAACTATGGTTTTAAACTACCTAGCAAAAGGAATAAAGCAAAAGAACAGTAATCAGAAACCGCACAGCACCTCAGCTAAGATGTTATCAACACAGACATGATCAAAGCTGTAGGACTACACTCCACATTGAATTCTGCCACCCAAAACAAATACCAAATTTGCAACTGCTATGCACATTCCTGTATAGTTTCACTGTAAAGCACATACCAGTTAAGAGAAAGCCAAAACACCCCATGAGGGGGTGTGGTTACCCTGTCCTAGTTTTGTCATGAACTAGTTTTGACATGATCAAAGCCTGTTGTTCACAGTTCCAACGCTGCCAGTGGTAGCACAGCTGCAAGGCCGTCAGACGTAAGTGTTGTCACCACAACCAAGACTGCTGACCCCTTTACCAACACAAGCTCACAAACATTGTCCAACCCTACCCAACCCCAAAGGACTTTTAACCAACTGTACATGACTCCTTCTCAAGCCATGAAGGAGCTAGTCAAAAAAAGGCACCTCAAACCCTTAGAACCTCGCCCACTTCCTGATTCTCTCCCAACCAAACACAACCCTACAAAATACTGTGCGTTTCACCAACAGCATGGTCATGACACTAACCAATGTTTTCGATTGCGTCATAAGATTCAGGATCTCTTTGACAACAAGGTGATCGCTCCACCTCAAAAACCAAACGTAACCACAAATCCACTCTCAGCCCATAATCAAGTCCCCCCACCTCGAAATCTTAACCTGATTCACACACTAGCCACCTCTTATGACCCCAGCGTATATATTACTCCCTTCTACCTACCAAAATCGACGTTGTTCATTCCAGAAGGCGCAGATCTGTGCATGATAGACACATCTAAATCGCAACCCAAGCCTATGGTGATGAGACTTACAATGGAAGGGGAGTCGACTTTGGAGGAATGTACTAGTCTGTTGCCAGAGTGTCCTGAGGACTTATCTAATAGGGTGTCTGATCTGAGTTGCTATATTGTGTTAACTAGTCAAATCAAGCCTGAATTGGTGCTGCCAACCTTGGTAGACATCAATATGGTCAAGGAAGATGGCCCGAGCCAGGGGTTGGATGATTTGGCAGATCTCAAAAAGGATTTGGATAACCTACAATTCTTTAATGAGCAGGATCAGGGAGATGTACAGATAAGGTGGTTCGACCTGAACAGATCAACTGACAACACTGGATGGCTGAGTAATGAGCCAGACAAGAAAGAAGAAACTAGAATGAAACCAGAGGGAAAAGAAGCAGAGATAGCCGTAGTAGCCGGAAAGGCTGATGAGAAAGGAAAGTTGCCGGAGAGTGCTACTGTGTAAAACCCAGCCCAGGGAGTGGGTGTTGTGAACACTGTAGATGCTGAACAGGAAGTTGTACTGAGGCAGTTTGAACGAGAAAGAAGTAAAGACAGCCAGGAATCCGTAAATTTACAACACCCTGTAGGGGACACCTATGACATGAAGGTGATACAAGCAGAGTCGGACAACTATTTGTCGACCACTGAGAGCGAATGCTGGAACGATAATGATCTGCATCTGGCCCATACTGACAAAGACTGGGGCGATTGTATTCTGGACAATACGTGGTATGTTGAGGAAATAGACCATATGATAAGAAATGGACGGTATTTTAAAACGCTGTATCTAGATCAAGCAGAGGTGTCTGGAAAGGATAAAGAGGTCGAGAAGCAGAAGGAAAAACAACTAGAAGAAGAGACAGTATTGAAACAACTCAAGAAAATTTAAGCTGATATCTCCATCTGGGGTATTTTTATGGCCTCACGAGTACACCGACAAGCAGTATTATTAGTAGTGGACAAAGCTAAATTGTCCATTGACACCACGCTCGAGCAGCTTGTGGTTTGGTCTTTCCAAGTGGTGATAGGCCCACGCTTACTTTCTTTGACAAAGAGCTGTCGTCGGAGGGCTTGACTCACAACAAACCGTTGTACATATCTGTGGAATGCAAGGAGAAATGGGTGTCGGTGGTATTGGTAGATACCGGTTCGGTCATTAATGTTTGTCCTTCCCGTACTGCCTGTGCAATTGGCCTCAAACCAACGGACTTTGTTCCCACAGCCCAAGTAATACGAGCGTATGATAACATAAGTAGAGAGGTCATAAATACAGTGCAAGTGAGAGTCCAGGTGGGCCCATCAGAGCAAGAGATCGAGTTTCATGTCTTGGATGTGCCAGCTACCTTCAATTTGTTGTTAAGGTGGCCCTGGTTGTACCATGTGAAGGTTGTCTCTTCCACTCTCCATCAGATGTTGAAGTACCCTCATGGGGGAGGAGTGGCAATTGGTTTTGGGAATTTATCCATCCATCTGCCGGCAGAGGTGACTACGCCAGTACTAGAGATCAACCATGGTGAGGAGGATGCATTCCTCTCGGGATTCACTCTGGCTGAAGCCTGGATAGTGCAGGCCATCCTAGCCGCGGACAAAGGCATGTACATTAGTGCCCAGTCCATCTACTTCGTGAACAAACTGCGGCACGTTCTAGGAACGGGGCTCGAAAAGGTTGGTCAGAAAGGTGTAGCAGTACTGACAGATGTGCCACATAACCCACATGCCTTTGAATTGGGCTATGTACCTACCAAAGAGGACTGGATCAGAAAGAGGGAAGAAATGAGAGGCTGAGTGTCACGACCCAAACCCGCCCCTATAGGTTTGGCACCGTAACCGGCCAGCAATCCGAGGATTACCTACGGCCTCTGAATAGATTAACAAAATATAAGGGGCTAGCGGAAGCAATTAAGAATATACAACGTCCATTGAGCTGTGCAGACTTGTATGAGACAGAAAAATTTTAAACTTTTTATTTACATATATATATACACATGACTTGAAGAACCAAACAAGAAAACATAACTTAAACTTTACATTACATAACGATAACACTTAACATATCCGGAACCTCCACGGGAGGCACATGGGTTGGCTGACAAAACAGATTCTAGACAGAAGCCTCTAAGCCTGGTCACGCGCCTGATCACCTACATACATAAATAATACAGTAAGCTAAAGCCCAGTGAATAATAACAGAGTAAAGGGTTTTAATGAATGATGTCCATCACAGAGTTAGAGATCAGAGTTTATATAAGAAACACAATCTTATCAGAAACAGAGTCTTATGCATATTCAGATTTCAAATCAGAAATAGATTCAGATACATGCTCAGATTCTTATTCATATTCAAATTTTGCATAAGATCATATGTGGTACACCAATTAGCTATCAGATCAGGCAGGTCCGAAGACCACAACAGGCAGGTCCGAAGACCACAACAGGCAGGTCCGAAGACCACAACAGGTAGGTCCTAAGACCACAACAGGCAGGTCCGAAGACCACAACAGGTAGGTCCTAAGACCACAACAAAGTTGGTACCAACGACCACAAAGGTCCATATCTTGCGCGCAAGTAGCCATGGTATTGTTACCCCCAGGCAAGGGCCATAGGCCACGGTATTGTTACCCCCGGGCGAGGGCCATCGGCCACGGTATTGTTACCCCCGGGCGAGGGCCATCGGAACTAAGGGTGCCACAAATACTTTTCAGAAAACTGGACATTCATTCATTCATTTCCAACATATCATAGCTTTTCAAGAACCAATCATTTCATATCATAGTATACTGAAAATACATAACATTGAACATAACTTTACAAAGTTATTACTCACCGATGGCTGCAGAAGCAAATCAGACAGACTGGACATATTAGATAAATCAGGCAGACAATGGCGCGTGACCTACACAAGCACATAACATATACACATTGAAATACAATATTACTCCCTTGATTAAACTTGCCCCTTTCTAGTCCGAAGTTCTACTACGTTTATTCTTTCTCAATCTAATAAACCGGGTCCTTATTTCACATATTCTTTCATTATTAAGTCCCTCTTTTCCAAATAGGTTGATCCTTTACTTGGCTACTTAAATAATTACTACAAGATCAATGATTCATTCTTTAACTAGCTAATCTCTGTTAATTAGTAGCCTATTATTCTTTATTGAGTCATAAATCATGTCTAGAATGCATTGGAAAGAGATGAGGATAAAAATATGAACTAAATGCAACTTTTCAAAATGTGCTGAAAATGGGTCTTCGCTCGATGTAATAACCCCGACCCTGCTTAACGCTAATTGGGACTTAATTACGTCTAATAATAATTAAGGGAAAAATCTGGAATTTATTTGCATGTGTATTGCGTGACTTATGTGTTTTTATCTGTTCGGTGTTGAAATACCTGTTCGTGTTCAAAACTTTAAACTGCAAATTGGAAGCCTTATCAGCACCCGATCCTGAAATTGATTAGTGTTCTGAACTCGTTAGATTTTATGTGGATTTATGGTAGGTTCAATTAAAATTCGATTTGGAATGTTTAAATTTAACTAGATAACATTTTAATAATGAACCTAGCTTATTTACGATTACGCCATTGAAGGCCACTAACTTAGACAATTAGGAGATTTAGTCTTGGAACATTTTTGCTTTCACACTCTTGAGAGACCAACGTGGGAGAGACAAATGAGAGTGAAGAAAACTTGATTCAACAAGGCTTGGCTTAGAAAATTGGAGGAATTGTAGGCAACTTGGAAGAATTGAGCTCTCACACTCAAACTTGAAGGTTTAAAATAGAAATTCATCCCCTCATTCTTGTGATTAAACTAGTTCTTGCATATTTTCATGACATATTGAAGATTAGAATCTAGAATTAGCTTGAATTGTTGAATTGGGTAGTGTAACATACATGCATGTACACATTCATGAAATTGAAGTTGTTGGGTGTTAAATTTCTACATGCATGTGCATATTTTTGCTAAAGCCTTTGAAGTCAACAAATTTCTGAGTTAAATGTTGCCTTGGATCATGATTTGAAGCTTTGAAATGCATTTGAACTCATGCATGTGTGTTTAAACTTGGTTCTTGGAAATCTTTGGCAATGGTGCTCAAATGGACTCACTTCTGGGCAATGATTTTATAAATTGGCTTTTAAAACTTGTTGTACTATGAGTTTAAAATGTTTTTCCAGAATTTGGGCCCAAGAGGTTGAGTTTTTGGTTGAAGAATGCTTGGTTCGAACTTGGAAGACAAATCTGGAAATTCCAGATTTTGCTTCCTCGCTCGAGCGAAGGATTCCTCGCTCGAGCGAGCACCTTTGTCCAGGGCTCCGCTCGAGCGAGCATCGAGCGACCATCGCGCGTAAAAAATCAGCATCCAGTATTTTTACTGTTTCGACAGACCGCTCGAGCGAAGGATTTCTCGCTCGAGCGAAGCCTTTGATTTTGGAAGCTCGCTCGAGCGAAGGAAGGCTCGCTCGAGCGAGGCTCCTATTTTCAGCAACTTTTGAAAAATGTTTTCTAAGGCAATTTTGCACCCTCATTCCATCCTAGGCATTCCTAGGCCATGATTAAGACTCCATACTAAGGGTAAGGGGTTAGGTACACACTTAGAATCGTTGATGTAAGTTTTGTACGATTGGAGAGCGTGTTTCAAAGTGTGTATCCGTGATGTGTTATGTAGGTCACGTGCCGCAATCCGTTTGACCCTCTTGACTTCGTCTACTTGTATCAACGCCCACTGTGAGTAATAACTTTGTAAAGTTATGTTCAATGTTATGTATTTTCAGTATACTATGATACGAAATGATTGGTTCTTGAAAAGCTATGATATGTTGGAAATGAATGAATGAATGTCCAGTTTTCTGAAAAGTATTTGTGGCACCCTTAGTCCCTATGGCCCTCGCCCGGGGGTAACAATACCGTGGCCTATGGCCCTCGCCCGGGGGTAACAATACCGTGGCCTATGGCCCTCGCCCGGGGGTAACAATACCGTGGCCTACGGCCCTTGCCTGGGGGTAATAATACCATGGTTGCTTGCGCGTAAGATATGGACCTTTATGGTTGTTGGTACCAACTTTGTTGTGGTCTTCGGACCTACTTGTTGTGGTCTTTAGACCTACTTGATCGGATAGCTAATGGGTGTACCACATATGATCTTATGCAAAATCTGAGTATGAATATGAAAACAAGTATGTATCTGTATCTGTTTCTGATTTGAAATCTGAAAATGCATAAGACTCTATTTCTGATAAGATTGTGTTTCTGATATGAACTTTGATTTCTAACTCTGTGATGGACATCATTCATTAACCCCTTTACTCTGTTATTATTCACTGGGCTTTCGCTCACAGTTTATATTATATATGTAGGTGAGCCGGCACAAGACCCTGGCCAGAGTTGATGGCCCTCTGTTTTTTTTTGGTCAGCCACCTGTTGCGCCTCCCGAGGAGGTTCCGTTGAAGCCTAACACCGTGGCAGTTTTGTTTCATGCTAGTCATGGTTGTGTTTTTGTAAAGTCGGATCTTGGGATGTACTTATGTAAATATTCTGTACATATTGGTGTACTTTGACTGGCATGCTATGTATATAAATAAGTTTTAAAATTTTCTGTCCCATGTATGTCATCACAGCTCATTGGACCTTGTTTATTTTACATTATTGCTTCCGCAGCCCCTTAATATTTGTTAATCTGTTTGGAGGCCGTAGGTAATCCACGGATTACTGGCCGGTTACGTCGCTAAACCTATAGGGGCGGGTTTGGGTCGTGACAGAGTGGTATCAGAGCACGAGTTATACCGCACACACAGGTCCTTATGAGCTTAGGATGTCCTAGTAAGAATTAGGGGCATTCCATTTGCATGTGTGAGTGTGTGGTAATGCAACTAAATATTGAAACTGAATGTACATTTGAATATATAAAGTCTTGTTTACCTATAGCCATGGACAATGCAAGGAATGATGATACAGCAGGGTCCTCCGATGCCCGAATGGGTAGAATGGAACAAATGCTGGCAACCTTGACCGAAGTGGTAATGCAGCAACAAAGACAACAACCCTTGCCCCCTCCACCTCCGCCAGTACAGGCTGAAGCCGATAACAGTGAAATCATTAATCTGACACAGAAATTCCTGAAAATGAAACCGCCAATGTTCTACGGTGGGATTGAGCCCCTGAAAGCTGAAACATGGTTGCTTGAGATGGAGAAGTTGTATGAGGTGTTCCCTTGTTCTGAAACTCAGAAAGTTTTGTTGGCTACCTACACACTGAAAGATGAAGCTCGCAGGTGGTGGTTACTGATTCGAAATGGTCACGAAAATATGACATGGACCCAGTTCAACGCAATCTTTTATGATAAGTATTTTCCCCAGTGCTTTCGAAACCGGAAAGTCTCAGAATTTCAGGAACTTAAACAGGGCAAGATGTCTGTAGCCCAGTATGAGGCCAAGTTCACTGAGCTAGCCAGGTTTGCTCCCCATATGGTGGACACAGAAGACAAAAGGCCCGCAAGTTTGAGGATGGATTGGATCTGGACATACTGGATAGGGTGGGAGTTCTGAATCTACCCACATATGTGAGCGTTCTGGATAGGGCATTAATGGCAGAATCCATTCTAGCAGCAAAGAAACAAACTCTTGTTCCACGGACTGAGTGGACAGGGAAAAGATCCGGGAATAGCTTTAAAAAGGGCCGTTCATTTTCTGGGAATAAGAAGCATAACACAGGGTCTTACAGTAACTCAAGCCAAGGTAGTGGCTCTACGCCAAATTGCCCCGATTGTGGGAATAAGCACAGAGGTACTTGTTACCGAACATCAGGTGCGTGTTTTAAATGTGGCAAGACAGGCCATATGATGAGGAATTGTCCGCTTAGATCTGAGACTACTAGCCGTCCTGCAGCGAGTTCAGTGGGATCTGCTTCTGTGGCCAAAGCCAATGCAGGGAAGGAACCGTTAAGACAAGGCCGAGTGTTTGCCTTAGTGCCTGGTGACGTACCGAACACCTATACCGTGGTGTCAGGTACACTTTCTGTATGTTCTCAATATGCATGTGTGTTGATAGATTCTGGTTCTACGCATTCTTTGTGTCGCATGCTTTTCTCAAAAATTGACTAGGCCACTAGAACATATGACATGTGTATTATCTGTATCTACACCTTCTGGGGATTCTATGATGTGCACTCATGTTTATCCGGCTTGTGATGTTGTGGTTGGTGATATGATATTGTATGTGGATTTATTGCCTTTGGACATTCATCATTTTGATTGTATTTTGGGGATGGATTGGCTGACTAAATACTGTGCTACTATTGATTGTGCAAACAAAACTGTGGTGTTTAGACCGCCGGGTATGCCTGAATTTACCTTTAAAGGGAATGGGGTAGTTCCTCCCCCATACTTAATTTCGGCTATGAAAGCCGTGAAACTACTTAGGAAGGGATGTAGGGGTTATCTGTGTCGCATATTGACTACATCATCTGACGGTCCTACTGTAGAAACAATCCCTGTTGTTTGTGACTTCCCTGATGTGTTTCCAACTGATTTACCAGGGGATTTAGTTGACAGAGAAATTGAATTTACTGTTGAGGTGTTTCCGGGGACACAACCTATCTCCAAGACTCCCTATAGAATGTCTATCTCTGAATTGAAAGAATTGAAAACCCAACTCAGGAATGTTAGACAAGAACTTTATCCGTCCGAGTACTTCACCTTGGGGTGCTCCAGTGTTATTTGTTAAAAAGAAGGATGGGTCTTTGAGATTGTGTATAGACTATCGGGAATTGAACAAAGTGACTATCAAAAATAAATACCCTCTGCCCCGAATAGATGACTTGTTTGACCAACTTCAGGGTGCCCAAGTGTTTTCTAAAATTGACCTCAGGTCTGGGTATCATCAGTTAAAGGTTAGAGCCGAAGACATTGAGAAAACTGCATTCCGAACTAGATATGGACATTATGAATTTTTGGTAATGCCGTTTGGGATGACAAATGCACCTGCTGCTTTCATGGATCTTATGAATAGGTGTTTAAATCATATCTGGATGATTTTATTGTTGTATTTATTGATGATATTCTGATATATTCTAAAGACAGGGAAGAACATGAAAAGCATTTGAGAACCGCCTTGCAGATATTGAGAGAAAAGAAGTTGTATGCTAAATTGTCTAAGTGCGAATTCTGGCTGGACAGTGTGGCATTTCTGGGCCATGTGATTGACAAAAATGGGTTTCTGTGGACCCTCAGAAAATTGAGGCTGTTGTGGATTGGCCGAGACCTACAAATGTGACAGAAGTACGAAGCTTTTTGGGACTTGCAGGCTACTACAGGAGATTTGTGAAAGACTTCTCAAAGCTTGCCTTGCCATTGACTCAGTTAACTCAGAAAAACATGCCATTTGACTGGAATGATCAAAGAGAGGCAGCTTTCCAAGAGTTAAAAACCAGGTTAGTGACTGCACCAATCTTAACTTTGCCAAATGGTACTGATGGGTTTCAAGTGTACAGTGATGCTTCTTATAAAGGCTTGGGGTGTGTACTAATGCAAAATGGGAAGGTGATTGCCTACGCTTCTAGACAACTCCGACCACATGAAAAGAATTACCCGACACATGACCTCGAATTGGCAGCCGTGGTGTTTGCTTTGAAAATATGGCGTCATTACTTGTATGGGGTAACCTGTGAAGTGTACACTGACCATAAAAGCTTGAAATATTTCTTCACCCAGAAGGAGTTGAATATGAGACAGAGACGATGGATGGAACTAATCAAGGATTATGACTTGCAAATCTTATATCACCCGGGAAAGGCTAATACTGTGGCGGATGCCTTGAGCCGAAAATCTGGTGCAACTGTGTCGTGTTTGTTATCTAGCCGAAAAGACTTGTCAACTGACTTAGAACAAGATGGACTGATATTTGCTATCTCTGCCAATTCTTGATGAGATTAAACAGAAACAATGTGAAGATGAACACTTGAAAAAGATTATAGAGGAGTTTGATTCGAAACCGAGGCCCGAATTTGTGTTTGAAAATGGTGTGTTGAAATTTCAGAACCGTCTTTGTGTGCCTGATTGCTATGATTTGAGGAAACGTGTTATGACTGAAGCTCACAGTAGTAAATTTGCTATGCATCCGGGGAACACGAAGATGTACCACAATTTGAAACAGAATTTTGGTGGCCTGGAATGAAGAGGAGTATTGCAGACTTTGTGGCTAGATGTCTACATTGCCAACAGGTTAAAGCCGAACATCAACGACCTGCCGGTTTGCTACAGCCACTCCCAATACCAGAATGGAAATGGGAGCACATCACCATGGACTTCATTGTGGGATTGCCTCGTTCTTCTCGAGGTATGGACTCTATTTGGGTTATAGTTGATCGTTTGACTAAGTCTGCACATTTTCTGCCTGTTAAAACTATTTATAACGCTGATAGACTGGCTAACATCTATATGACTGAAATTGTGAGACTGCATGGAGTGCCAGTGTCTATTGTGTCTGACAGGGACTCGAAGTTTGTGTCAAGATTTTGGCAGAGTTTGCAACAGGCTTTGGGGACAGAATTGAGATTGAGCAGTGCTTACCACCCACAGACCGATGGCCAAACTGAAAGAACTAACCAAACTCTGGAAGATATGCTCAGAATGTGTGTGTTAGACTTCCAGGGAAATTGGGAAACCTACTTGCCATTAGCTGAGTTTGTGTACAACAACAGTTATCACTCAAGTATTGGGATGGCTCCTTACGAAGCATTGTATGGGAGGAAGTGTCGATCTCCAATATGTTGGGCTGAAGTAGGTGACAGACCTTTGTTGGGACTAGAACTTGTGCAAGAAACAACCGAGAAAGTGAAACTGATACAGCAGCGTTTGAAAACTGCACAGAGTAGGCAAAAGAGTTATGCCGATGTTCGGAGGAGAGAAAAGGAATACGAAGTGGGGGACCATGTGTTCATCAAAGTGACCCCGATGAAGGGCCAAACTAGATTCGGTGTGAAAGGAAAATTGGCGCCAAGGTATGTTGGACCCTATGAAGTTCTCGAAAAGATCAATCCGGTGTCCTACCGAATAGCCTTACCTCCGGTGATGGAACATATGCACAATGTCTTTCATGTATCGATGCTTCGGGAATATTTGAGAGATCCACTCCACGTCATCGAACCGACGCATGTACTTTTGAAAGATGACTACACCTATGAAGAAAGGCCTATTCAGATTGTGAATCGAAGAATTAAAAGGCTGAGAAACAAAGAAATACCGTTGGTGAAAGTTGATTGGCAGAACCACGGGGGAACCTATGCAACTTGGGAAACCGAGGAAGACATGAAGAAGAGATATCCGGATTTGTTTCCTCTAGACCCGACATTGGCTTCGAATGAAGGTAACTTGAGTTTGGGGACCAAACTCTTAAGGGGGGAAGACTGTAATAACCCCGACCCTGATTAACGCTAATTGGGACTTAATTATCTAATAATAATTAAGGGAAAAATCTGGAATTTATTTGCATGTGCATTGCATGATTATGTGTTTTTATCTGTTCGGTGTTGAAATACATGTTCGTGTTTTAAACTTTAAACTGCAAATTGGAAGCCTTATCGGCACCCGATCCTGAAATTGATTAGTGTTTTGAACTAGTTAGATTTTATGTGATTTATGGTAGGTTCAATTAAAATTCGATTTGGAATGTTTAAATTTAATTAATAACATTTTAATAATGAACCTAGCTTATTTACGATTATGCCATTGAAGGCCACTAACTTAGACAATTAGGAGATTTAGTCTTGGAACATTTTTGCTTTCACACTCTTGAGAGACCAACGTGGGAGAGACAAATGAGAGTGAAGAAAACTTGATTCAACAAGGCTTGGCTTGAAAATTGGAGGAATTGTAGGCAACTTGGAAGAATTGAGCTCTCACACTCAAACTTGAAGGTTTAAGGTAGAAATTCATCCCCTCATTCTTGTGATTAAACTAGTTCTTGCATATTTTCATGACATATTGAAGATTAGAATCTAGAATTAGCTTGAATTGTTGAATTGGGTAGTGTAACATACATGCATGTACACATTCATGGAAATTGAAGTTGTTGGGTGTTAAATTTCTACATGCATGTGCATATTTTTGCTAAAGCCTTTGAAGTCAACAAATTTCTGAGTTAAATGTTGCCTTGGATCATGATTTGAAGCTTTGAAATGCATTTGAACTCATGCATGTGTGTTTAAACTTGGTTCTTGGAAATCTTTGGCAATGGTGCTCAAATGGACTCACTTCTGGGCAATGATTTTATAAATTGGATTTTAAAACTTGTTGTACTATGAGTTTAAAATGTTTTTCCAGAATTTGGGCCTAAGAGGTTGAGTTTTTGGTTGAAGAATGCTTGGTTCGAACTTGGAAGACAAATCTGGAAATTCCAGATTTTGCTTCCTCGCTCGAGCGAAGGATTCCTCGCTCGAGCGAGCACCTTTGTCCAGGGCTCCGCTCGAGCGACCATCGCGCGTAAAAAATCAGCATCCAGTATTTTTACTGTTTCGACAGATCGCTCGAGCGAAGGAGTTCTCGCTCGAGCTAAGCCTTTGATTTTGGAAGCTCGCTCGAGCGAAGGAAGGCTCACTCGAGCGAGGCTCCTATTTTCAGCAACTTTTGAAAAACATTTTCTAAGGCATTTTTGCACCCTCATTCCATCCTAGGCATTCCTAGGCCATGATTAAGACTCCATACTAAGGGTAAGGGGTTAGGTACACACTTAGAATCGTTGATGTAAGTTTTGTACGATTGGAGAGCGTGTTTCAAAGTGTGTATCCGTGATGTGTTATGTAGGTCACGTGCCGCAATCCGTTTGACCCTCTTGATTTCGTCTACTTGTATCAACGCCCACTGTGAGTAATAACTTTGTAAAGTTATGTTCAATGTTATGTATTTTCAGTATACTATGATACGAAATGATTGGTTCTTGAAAAGCTATGATATGTTGGAAATGAATGAATGAATGTCCAGTTTTCTGAAAAGTATTTGTGGCACCCTTAGTCCCTATGGCCCTCGCCCGGGGGTAACAATACCGTGGCCTATGGCCCTCGCCCGGGGGTAACAATACCATGGCCTATGGCCCTCGCCCGGGGGTAACAATACCGTGGCCTACGGCCCTTGCCTGGGGGTAATAATACCATGGTTGCTTGCGCGCAAGATATGGACCTTTATGGTTGTTGGTACCAACTTTGTTGTGGTCTTCGGACCTACTTGTTGTGGTCTTTAGACCTACTTGTTCGGATAGCTAATGGGTGTACCACATATGATCTTATGCAAAATCTGAGTATGAATATGAAAACAAGTATGTATCTGTATCTGTATCTGTTTCTGATTTGAAATCTGAAAATGCATAAGACTCTATTTCTGATAAGATTGTGTTTCTGATATGAACTTTGATTTCTAATTCTGTGATAGGCATCATTCATTAACCCCATTTACTCTGTTATTATCCACTAGGCTTTCGCTCACAGTTTATATTATATATGTAGGTGAGCCGACACAAGACCTTGGCCAGAGTTGATGGCCTCCTGTTTCCTTTTTGTCAGCCAGCTGTTGCGCCTCCCGAGGAGGTTCCAGTTAAAGCCTAACACCGGGGCAGTTTTGTTTCATGCTAGTCAATGGTTGTGTTTTTGTAAAGTCGGATCTTGGGTTGTACTTATGTAAATATTCTGTACATATTGGAGTACTTTGACTGGCATGCTATGTATATAAATAAGTTTTAAAATTTTCTGTCCCATGTATGTCATCACAGCTCATTAGACCTTGTTTATTTTACATTATTGCTTCCGCAGCCCCTTAATATTTGTTAATCTGTTTTGGAGGCCGTAGGTAATCCACGGATTACTGGCCGGTTACGTCGCTAAACCTATAGGGGCGGGTTTGGGTCGTGACACTCGAGCGCCACTTTGGTCACTCGAGCGGACTGTAAAATTTGAAGAAACTACTGGGAGGTCGATTTTCACGCTCGAGCGAGACTTTCCTCGCTCGAGCGGACAACAAAAATTCTGAAATTCTAAAATTCTAAAATTGCAATTAAAGTTCAAATTTGGTATTCAAAGCTTCAAAACATGCACTTTAGTATACAAACATGGAGAACCATTTATTAAAGTCCTAAATTGCTAAATCATTTATTCAACAATCATTTACTCAAAATCATTTATTCAAAATCATGCCCCAATTGCCAAATTTAGTTTGAAATCATTTTCTCCATATCGAGCCAAATCTCAACTCCAAAGTGATTAATCTCTAAATTGAACTCCATAAATTTAACATAGCTCCAATCTCTCATTTTCTTTTTAGTTACATAAAATTGATTTCAAGCTCTTTCTACTTTCCTTCCAAGCATGAAATTAAAGTCACAAATTCCTTAGAAAATTATTCACATGTATGAAATTGACATCAAAATTACTAGTTTTATATTCTTATAAATTCTCCAACTAACTTCCATGATCTTGATCTTAACTTAATTCATAACCTCAATTTAATTCATAACCATAGATGTCCCAAAATGTGTTTAATCTCAAATTACAAGTATGAGTTAAAATCTAATTATAAAATCAACACTTTATCTAATATTAAGATTAATTCTAATTTTCCATAAATTTGATGTTTATAAACATTTCATTTTTCTCTTCAAAATATGAGATTGAATTAATCCAAATCTTTCAAAATCCATGATGTATGCAATACAAATATGTCCAATTCTATATTAATAACAAAATCAACTTAATTATGAATTACACAAATCAATTTCGTAGAAATTCAACTTAACTCAATTTCTAACCAAAAACTTAATTTATAATCATAGATGTTCTAAAATGTGCTTAAATTGAACAAACCTTTTAAATTAAATCACATGCATGGATTAAACAAATGCCTAGTTTTCATAATAAAATCAAAACTTTAGGATTAGTTCCCAAATTTCCATAGACTTGATTTTAGTTCCAAATCATCATTTTCTTACCAATTTCCTTCTAATCCCATAAAATTGATTCCTAACTATTTTCTATCTCCTTAAATTATGAAATTGAAATTATAAAACTCCTAGAAAAATATTTGCATGGGTGAAAACATAATCAAAGTCAAACCATCTACATCAAAATCCCTTTTATTCAAAATTAAGCTCAAATGTTCATGGATTAATTCTTTGATTTCTCTAAATTACATGCATGCAACCATAAGATTCAAATTCATATAAAAATAATTAATTTTTAAATTAATTTCCATAATCACTCACCTAACCCAAATTTAATCTCATAAATCTTTTTACACATCAATTAATTCTAACCTTTGAAATCCTAGCATGCATGCAATGATGGGTCTCAAATTTATGAAGGATAATAAAAATCAAACCCAAACTAATTAATTTCTAAATTAATTCCCATGATCATGTATTTAATTTAATTTCTTACTCCAAACCCAATTTCTTACAAACCCATGGAATTAATTCCATAACTTTCTTAATTTTAGCTTTTAACTAATTTACCCATAAAATAAAGACAAGTATTTACCTAAAATTATTAAATTCTTGAGCCTTCTCCTTTATCTTCATTTAGATCCCAAAAACCCATTTCTCCAAAGATTTCCAGCACAAGAGTTGAACTCCCCTCTCACTCTCTCGGTTCTCTCTCCTTTTCTCTAACTCTCTGCTTTCCAACCCAGAACTCACCTATTAATGCATATACATCTCTCATTAGTTGCCTTTCCCAATATATTAATATATTTACATATCATGAGTTGCCTTCCTTCCTACACGTACCCACACACACACAATCAGATTGCTCAGTACACCCACCTAATTTTCTTAGTGCGCCCACACCACAATTCTAGTTTAGTCCATAAATCAATTTTTGTCTAGAATTAATTTAATTAGGCACCACTTAATCTTAATGAATTTTGATTAGCATAAAATTAGTTAATTGTAACTAATCTCAAATCCCATATAATTTAATTAGTCTAATTGACTTTCATTAGAGCCTAATTAAATATATTTAAATTTATCAGTTCAAAATCAGATCTTTAATCAATAACCCAAAAGGCTCCAATTATTAAATTGAACTTATTTCCAACCTCAATTTTGGTTTCTTAAATCATTTAGGTCTTCAATTTTTGATCAGACTCGAATTTTCATCAATAAATTACATATTCAAATTGGGCACACCAAAATTAAATTTAATTTATAATAACCACCATCCTCAATCCTCATGACTTAATCAACTCCAATTAGGACCTAATTAATCGAATCTCAATTTTACTAAGCTGAATCAAATATTTAATTAAACTCCCAAATGGGTCCGTAATTAAAATTAAATTGATTCAACTTTTTAACTTCACTTCCTTAAGCCATTTGGACCCTTAATTTCTAATTCCAAAATAAACCTTCAATAAAATCATATACGAGTTAGATTCCACAATTCTCATAAATCCCAAATAAATTATAAAACTCGGCAATTAAATCCCAAATCCTCTTAATTAATCAAGTACTAATCATTATACGTGATGGGGTTGTTACACTGAGCCAAGGCCAAGCAAGCCGGAAAACGTTATGAACTCATCCATAGGCTAATCCAAGGGACACTGAATGGCCGTTTTGTTCGAGAGGGAGAAGACTTCCCTTTTGTGGCTTTCCCAAGCCTTGGGTAAATTCCTTGAAGCAATGTGTCCTCGAGTTTGAGATTCTTTGACCATCAACTGCATGACAATGATGATGAAAAAAGGGCTGAATTAAGCATCAAAGCTGAACAGAGCACAGAAGGTGACTCAAATGACAGCGAACCTGGAGTAAGGACAACACTGGCTAGTCTCCTGACAGATCCTACGACTGACCTAAAGAACATGGGGGATAACTTTACTATCTCTATGACCGGGGAAAAATCGGGTGTGAACCCAACCAGTGGCATTTTGGATGTATCAGGGCACCATCTCTTACCTGGCAGCTGGAGGAAGGCTATCTATCCAATTCTGAATCGGGTGATGAACTAGAATCTAATTCCACTGAGTCTGTGGGGTTGGGATCAGATTCAAATTCTTCTGAGTCTGAGTCTAGAATTTTTGGGAGTAGTAACCCGGATACCAAAGTCCTGTCTAGGTCTTCATTCAGCTTTTCTTTTGAGTTTGTAACCGAAGATATGGACCTTTTGAATAAAAACTCTGCAGATTCTGTGTACTTTGCTATGCCGCTGGTTTATTGTATTGACCAAGATTTTTAAAATTTTAATGAAAACAAAGGGGAAGAAATTCCTCTGGCTTTGAAAAACATGATTAATCGAGAGGAGGAGAAGTTTGCTATACCCTATGCTGATGAAATCATTGTCATTAATGTGGGTACTAAAAAGGATCTGCGCCTAGTCCAAATCGGGTCCACGTAGTCTTTGGAGGAGCGCGAGCGTTTAATCGCTTTACTAAAAGATTTCAAAGATGTTTTCACGTGGTCCTATGAAGACATGCCTGGAATCGATCCTGAGATTGTACAGCACCGAATTCCTCTTGACGCCGAGGCCCGACCAGTCAAGCAGAAGCTGCGCAGAATTCGTTCGGATTGGGCACTGAAAAACAAGGAAGAGGTCACCAAGTAGATTGATGCCAGATTCTTGTTAGTATCCGAGTATCCGACCTAGTTGACCAATATCGTTCCAGTGCCGAAGGATAGCTTTCCTCTGCCACAGTTTGATGAGTCAGTGGATTTCATTACCAACCATGCATTGCTATCATTTATGGATGGGTTTTCCGAGTACAATCAGATTTTGATAGCACCCGAGGACAGAGAGAAGACCGCATTCACTACCCCGTAGAGTACCTATTGCTACCGGGTTATGCCATTTGGGTTGAAAAATGTTGGAGCTACCTATCAGAGGGATGTGACCACCATTCTGCATGACATGATCCACAAAAAGGTTGAGGTGTACGTGGACGACATGATTGTCAAGTCCAAAGAACGAGAGGGCCACTACAATGTGCCGGAGAAATTCTTTCAACGGATCAAGGAATACAGATTGAGATTAAACCCGCAGAAATGCACCTTTGGCGTAACTGCAGGAAAAATGCTGGGCTTTCTAATCACACAGAGGGGAATTGAAGTAAATCCTTCCAAAATCAAGGCCATCTTAGAAATGCCACCACCAATGACCGAAAAGGAGGTGCATGGCTTTCTGGGTAAAGTGCAATTCATAAGACGATTTATTTCCAAATTGACCTTGACTTGTGAACCACTTTTTGGTCTCCTAAAGAAAGGGAATAAATTCTGATGGAATGATCGATGTCAGTTTGCCTTTGAACAGGTTAAGCAGTACCTCCAGAATCTGCCTATGTTGTCGCCGCCAGAGCTGGGGAAATCTTTGATTCTGTATCTGTCAATGACGGACTTGACCATAGGATGCATGCTCGCTCAGGAATTTGAAGATAGGGTGGAGAAAGCCATCTCTGCTACTTGAGTAAAAAAATTCTAGACTACGAGACCCGGTACACTCCCTTAAAGAAAGCTTGCCTAGCCTTGGTATGAGCTACCAGGAAGTTAAGGCACTACTTGTTAGCTCACTCTGTAATCCTGGTTTCAAGATTAGATCCCATCAAATATCTTTTTGAGAAACCAGCGCTTACGGGCAAGCTGACACGTTGGTTACTTCTTATCTCTGAATTTGATCTCAAATATGTTACCCGCAAGTTAGTGAAATGCAACACGCAACACATGCAATATGCAATTAATAGGCTCAACTACTAATTATGACGTGTGAATCAATTTGATAGCATGCGTTTAAACACGCATTTAACGAAGTATTAAACGATAATGCTTTTTAGAATAATGAACCGAGCCTTGATGTATGCAAGACAAGTGGATGCCAACATAGGAAATGCTAAAAGAAACATGATATTCTAAACTACCCATCATAAGCAAGTAAATAAAAAGGAGAAAGACGTTGGGTTGGACGACATACACATTATTAAAAGTTTGGCCCTCGCACAAGAAGGTCCGAATGAATATTCTAGCTAATTAATTACAAATTAACTAACTATTACAAACCAAATGAAATAAATTAACTACACTAGCTAATTAACTAATTATTACAACAACAAATTTAACTAACTATTCAGCTAATTAAATAAGTACAACACAAGATTAACTAGCTATTCTAACTAATTAGTTACAAGTCTGCTATTCCAAGCACAACATACAAATATTACAACGTTATTTTGACGGATCCCAAGAATCGAAGGATGACTCATGCATGGATGTGGGTTTCCACCCGACAAAGCTCTCTGTTTTGCTACTAGAATGCCTCTATTGCTCAGTTAGAAAATTGCACTATTTTTCCACCTCAGCCTCTGCTATGTTCTGCTGGAAAAAGGGCACTGCCTACCTGGAAAAAGTGGCCGGCAACCCAGAAGTAGTAGCCGGCCCGGCCACTAATAGTGGCCTACTGTCCAGGAAAAGTGACCTGCCGGCCACTAATGTTGGTTCTTTCCTGCAGCAACAGAGAACAAACAAAGCATAAACTAGAGTATTCTCAAGGGATGTTTATCCGCCCTGTCTCTTCGTATTAGCAAACAGGTCAAATGAGGGGTAGGCTCAATTCGCAAGCCATCAATCGGTGCAATCACATTGCATGATGACTTATGAATCAAGGGACATAATTTCAATAAATGGAAAGGAAATACGAACAAAACCTCCTCCCTATCATGATTTGATCAAGGGAAGTGGTTAACCTTGGAAACTTGAACCATTTCATCACTAACAAGTATGAAATGACTCAAGTCTCCATGTGTTCAATTAACATCCGATTGAATACCAAATTACCTTATTATCTTCTTCCATTTTAGTCCAAGTTTTATTACTTCATTTTAATTACCTTCCATTCATTAATTCATTAAGTCCAAAAATGAAGATTAAGTCCTCTATTGGAAAGAAGTGTCAAACAAAGGGTTGTTTTAGGCATGAGAGAGATGTCATGCCGTTGGTAATGAACCTCTGCAGAAATTAAACCATTAAGAACAATACATCTATCTCAAACTTAAACAATTAATTGGTTTGAAACAACTTTCAAAACAAAATAAAATGCTAACAAAAGAGGGAGGTTGCAGAGTTGATTAGAGATGAACACAAGTAGGGAAAGCTTGAAATAAATGTTATCAACTCAAATAGGTTGGTGTCTAATGCCTAAAACACCAAACCTATAAGGACCATTACACTAGAAGCATACTATACAAAGCATGAATAAAGCCAACTCACAAAAAGGGTCCAAAAAAGTGCAGGAATTAAGACAAAAACAACTACAACAACTAGCTAAAATATTGAGGACTTGAAACTAGCACACAAACATAATGAGGGGAGGCTAACCCCTCCACTTTTGGGACTTCAAAACATGATTTGTGCCTCTGAAAAACCTCTGAAAATCAGTGGTAAAAAGCTCAAAAAAAGTTGATGAGAAGGTGGGAAACACAAGGGCAAAGGCCTTAGAAACAAGGTTCAAAGAAGGGTTGTCAACCCCTCTAACTTTAATGGCCTTAAACCACAAGTTTCAGCCCAAAAATACAGGTTACAAACAGCTCAACAACAGCAAGAAAAGATAGAAAACAAGTAGTGTAGAGATGGTACAAAAGCACTAGAATGTATACCTCTTGAAGAGGAATGATCCTTTAAGTTACAAACCACTAATTCACACTCTCAAATGCCTCAAGAACTAAAATTCAAGCTCAAATCACCTCAGCAAGGAACTCCCTAGGTTTGGTTTAGAGTGTTTGAGCAAAGGCTGTGTAAGTTGCAAGAGAGATAGAGAGACAGAAATTTTCCAAAATTTTGCTCTTCAAAAATATTTTCTCACTCCTAAATTTTCTAACCTTAAAACCAAGAGGAGAGGTCATCTATATATAGAAAATCATATGTCTATCTCGAAAATATATGTATACATACAGCTGGAATGAAGCATACACATGGAGGGACAGCTGGCAGAAAATATCTAGTTTTTTGCACTAGTGGTCGGTCGGCCATTAATACTGGCCGGCAGGCCACATTAGTGGGCGGCATGCCACACTAGTGGGTATGCAATTCCCTAGATGCTCAGGCCTAAAAAAAAACTATTTTGGTCTAAAACAAGGCACAGAGTTTGTAGGTTGAGGTTTCTTGCTGAGGCAATCAAGCATTTGACAAGCGTACACATTCATCATTGAGTGATCAATCAATGGCGCCCAAGTTTTAAGGACCGTCAAAAATGGGGTGTCTACAATTGCCCTTCTTTGACAAAGCTCGAAGTCATGACATGACATGACATGAGTGAATGTCAAAGCCTGAAGACGACCCATTTTGACAAGGCCGTAAGACTTAGGCAAACAATCAAGACATAAATTAAATTGGTTGAGCTCGCAAGCTACCTACGTATCCCTTTGTAGAGAATCAAACCAGCGTAGTTCTGGGGCTGGATGCAAATGATATGCACGCAAAAAATATACTTTGAAAACTGGACTCACATGCTCCACGAAGCTGGCTATTTTGAAAACTCATGCTCATGCAAAATGATGTACTAAGCAATAACGGATGCAATAAGCAATAGCAAGATACAATATATTCATAAGCGCTTAAATCGAAATGAGTTACACGCGGAAAGAACTACAAATACACACTAACCATGCCGAAACCATGAAAAAAGGAGAGAAAAACTGTTTAAGGTCGCGTTTCATGCATCCTGAGATAAAAACCACTCAGGGTCGCGTTTCATACGTCCTGAGATACTCTAATCACGTTGAAATCGTGAGAAGAGAAGAAAAATCGCTCAGGGTCACGTTTTACGCGTCCTGAGATACTCTAATCACGTTGAAACCATGAGAAGAAAAGAAAAACCGCCCAGGGTCACGTTTTACGCGTCCTAAGATACTCTAATCACGCTGAAATAGTGAGAAAAGAAGAAAAATCGCTCAAGGTCGCGTTTCACGCGTCCTAAGATACTCTAATCACGCTGAAATCGTGAGAAGAGAAAAAACAACGCTCAGGGTGACGTTTCACGCGTCCTAAGATACTCTAATCACGTTAAAACCATGAGAAGCGAAGAAAAACCGCTCAGGGTCACGTTTCACGCGTTCTGAAATACTCTAATCACGCTGAAATCATGAGAAGAGAAGAAAAACTGCTCAGGGTCTCGTATCACGCGTCCTGAGATACTCTAATCATGCTGAAACCATGAGAAGAGAAGAAAAACCGCTCAGGGTCGCGTTTCACACGTCTTGAGATATTGTAATCACGCTAAAATTGTAAGAAGAGAAGAAAAATCGCCCAAGGTCGCGTTTCACGCATCTTGAGATACCCTAATCACGCTGAAATCGTGAGAAAAGAAGAAAAACCACTCAAGGTCGCGTTTCATGCATCCTGAGATACTCTAATCACGCTGAAATCGTGAGAATAGAAGAAAAACCACTCAAGGTCGTGTTCGCATCTTGAGATAAAAACACCGCTCAGGGTCGCGTTTCATACGTCTTGAGATAAAAACACCGCTCAGGGTCGCGTTTCACACTTTCTGAGATAAAAACCACTCAAGGTCGCGTTTCATGCGTCCTAAGATAAAGGCAAAAGGTATGAGATTATACAATAAATACACAATATAGTGAAAGCGTACGATAGATGCACGAGGTGAATAGGTGCGATACATGCACAAAGTGAATAAGTACGATAGATGCACAAAGTAAACAAGTGCAATAGATGCACAAAGTGAATGGGTGCGATAAATGCACAAAGTGAACAAGTACGATAGATACACAAAGTGAACAAGTGCGATAGATGCACAAAGTGAATGGGTGCGATAGATGCACAAAGTAAATGGTGCGGTAGATGCACAAAGTGAACAAGATTGAAAATCAATACAGTGACAACTCATGTTCCATGCAAGATTATAGACAACTGTAGACACCCCATTTTTGACCGTCCTCAAGACTTGGACGTCACCATTGGAACGCTCGGTGATTATCCATGTTTGTGTTCATTTTGAGTTCCCGGAGGTCCCGGCTGCGCGTCGTGCCTCAGGACCTCTCAACCGGCTTATCCTGTGCTTGGTTTTACACCAAGACTTGTGTGTTTTGCATTTGAGGGTAGGGGGAGGCTTGTTAGCCATCCCTGAAGCCCACCGGCTACCCCCACACCACACCGGCACTCCCTTTTGACCATCGACACTGTTTTCTCAAACACTTTGGCCGGTCGGCACTGTATGTTGCCGACCGGCACTTTTTTGTGCCGGTGACTGTTTTGGCCGGCCGGCTTGCACCCTTTGAACCCCTGGGACATGGTGCATGCCAGCTGTGCCAGCTGGAATGCACCATCACATTCCCCCGTGCACAGGTGTGGCCATTTTGCACCCTTTGCACCCTCTAAGCTTCTAGAAGCTTGCACCTTTGGCCAAGCTTCTTGGAGAAGCTTGGCCAGCTGTCTTAGCTTCTCCAAGAAGCCAAGACCCCTTTGCACCTCTTGCCCCTTTTCCTTTGCTTAGCCATTAAGTCTTGTGGCTTAGTCTTGGCCTATATAAGCACCATTCCTCTCCCTTTGTTAGAGGTTAGCCATTTTCAACACAAAACCAGAGCTTCTATCTCTATACACCTGTGTTGTACTTTCTCTCTCTATATCTCACTCTCTCTCATCCTTGTGTGTATGTTTTGAGCCTAAATAGTGTGTTTTTACCTCACTTTTGCACCAATACACACACCATTACACCTTATTTCGAGATTGAGGGACTTGGAGGGTTGTTTGTTGAGTTTTTGGACTGGTTTTGCTCACTAGAGGAGGGCTGCACCTTTTGTTCTTCAAGTGTTCTTCAAAGGTGAGCTAGTTACTTTAGTTTCCCCATTTTTGCAACTAGTTTTTACCCATCTTGCTTTGTGTTTTAGTCTTTGTGTATAACTAAAAAAAAGCTTTTTTTTCCTTGCTTAAGAACATTCATTAAGGTCACTTGGTAGTTTGAGTGAAAACTCACCCACTTAGGCCTTGTTTGGCCTCTTTGGTGCTTCCTTTTTTGAGCCTTGTTTGCTTTGTTGCTTTTGTCTTCTCATCACTGAAAATCAGAGGGTTTTTAGTGTTGAGGAAAGTGTTTTGAAGTCTTGTATAGGGGAGGGACACCCCCCCTCCCCTTTGTCCCTCTTTGGTCTTTACTTTGGCTCACATAGTAGCATGTATTTTTAGCCTTATATGCCTTCATTTCAAAGCTTATTTGGGTGTTTTGGATCATATATCATCACTGTTTTGGGTTGGTTTTGTGGTCCTTAGCATGCTCCTTATACTTGCTTTGTAATGCTCTAGTTTGCCTAGAAATGAACCATGAGTTTAGGCCATGTTTCTTGCATGTATGAGCCTCATTCCATGATGGTATTAGCATCATTTTGCCATGCTTAGAGGCTGTGGGCCACTGATTTTGTCACCTTCGGCATGCTTGACATGTTTGTTTTGCGTGATGGCTTGTTAGTCTTGAGCATATGATCCATGAACATGCATTGGTTAGGCTATTTAAGTGATTTGGAGTCCTTTCATATCCTATTTCAATCCCTATATCATGCCTATATGCTTCCATTTACCATCTTATTCATGCTTTGAAATGTTGCAATGTTATGCCTTGAAATAGGCCTTGTGCATGCTTGCATGTTTAGTGCATTTTAGGGCTGCCATATCAAGGTTTTGGGGTGTATTCTTGCATGCTAAAAATCTGTTTTTGGTTGTCTAATATATGCCATGAGTGGCCATGTTAATGGTAGCAAGGAGTGTTCCCTTTGTGCCTTAGCCTTAGCCCCTTTGACTTGCATGTTTGCATGGGTAATTGGTCACTATTTTAGGCATGTTTTGCCACTGTTTTGGGGAGGTTTGAGGCCTGCCCCATTGTGGTCTAGTCCACCATCACATGCTTGCCTCATGTCTATTGCTTAATTGATTCATTAAGTGTTGTAGTATGTTGGTCTTATTGCTTGATTGGTCCATGTTTGCATGACATTTGCATCTTGTATACTCTTGCATGTTGCATGCCTAACATGGTAGTTGCATGACATTTGGTGTGCTTGCATCCTAATTCCCATGTTGCATCATTTGAGCTATGTTGCATACATGCATTTCATGGCTTGGTTTGGGGTTGTCAAACCAAGCATAAAGGTTGAGGGAAGTTCACACTCCAAGTGGTGCAACTTGTTTCAACTCTTGGTCCCTGAGGCCCTTGACCAACACATGATAAGGTCTTGGTTTCATTTGTGTGTTTGCATGCATTTTTACATTAAAATGCAATCTTGGTTCCTTAGGCTATCATGCACCAAGATGCATAGTTGATGGCCCAAGAACCAAGGGTCATGCTTCCTTGAGTCCCATGCATGATAGGGAGCATTGACCATGCTTACATTTGCTCTAAAATCCATATCATGCACTGTCTGTCTGTTGTTGCTGTCAAACTGTCCTCTGCAGGAATTTTGTGCCGACCGGCACTTTGTGGGTAGCCGATAACCTCTCAAGCAGCCGGTGGTCATTTTACATGGCCGGTGGCCATTCCATCAGGCCGGTGGTGTACAGCAGCATACAAGGAAGGTGTTCTGGGACTTTGGCAATTTTTGGAGGGACAGGGCAGTAAGAACAGAGGCAGCAGTGTCATGATGCGGGTTTCCGGGCAAGTCGGATCCGAGCATGCATCATTCGCGTATCCCGAGGCGGGGCTGCGGCCTTTTCTATTTTGCATTTATTTGTTAAATAATTAGAAATTTTGTAATAATTAATTTATTTATTATTCGGACTGTAATATTTATTCGGTCTCTCCGTGTGAGGGCATATTTGTAATAAGTGTGGATGAGTGTGTGTATGTCTTCCAACCCCCATTTCTTTCTTCCCTTTTATTTACCTGCTTATGATGGTAGATTAGGGCATATTTAAAATTAGCATACCTTATGCAATGCATGTGTGCATCCATGCATTTGTTGACATGCATCGGGCTCGGTACATCATACAAACTGCATTGTATTTCAAATATAACTTGAATACGTGTTACTCGTGCATTTCACATGCCATGTTTAAGATATCCGAGCCTATCTAATTGCACTCTGTATGCGTCGCATTAGTCATCTCAACATGAGCTAGGTCATGCATATTTTGCTAACTAGTTTATTGTTTTGGCACGGAGTACAATGTAAGTATTTATGCTTTAGCATCTCGCATACGTGTGAATGTTAACATGACAGTATGCTTGTCATGCGGCTAAGTGCTTATATGAAATAAACTGTTTGAATGCCTGTGGGTGGAGGTTGGATTGCTTGAGTTGGAATAACTCATTGAAATCCGTGTTTTAGCCTACTTGCGAGTAGCAAATTCCAAAGCATTTTCAAAACAAACGGATATGCAATGCTTGTTTCCAAATTAGGCGATCTAGTCTATACTTATTTGCTGTGCGCATAACATAGTAATTCTAGGCTAATAACCGGAATAAGAACATGTAATGTTTTCAAAATCGGATATCACGGTTAGTAGAGGCCGGTCTTCGGACCGGGCGAAAGGGGGTGCTCATAGCTGACCTTCCCCGATCGTACCCAAGCTCCCGAACCAAGACATTTGGTGATGACGGACACGTGGCCTTCGGCACTGAGTCAGGGTTTCCTAAATTTCCCATTTTAAAAATATTTAGATGGCGACTCTGTATCTAGCAAAGCAGTCCATGTTTGGCACTTCTTTTCAAAATCTGTTTTTCTCAAAACGATTTGCCAGAGTTGGACTCTTTGGTTCAGATTAAGAACCGTAACACAAAAGGGAGTCCGAACTGTAGAGCGAAGCCCAAGGGCGCGTCTACAACAACCAACATATGATGTTAATTGAAGGCATGTTCTACACAAGAAACAAGAGCACGTTTTATGCAAATTAAAAGCATATTCTATGCATGAATCATGAACGATGCAGGGCACGAATGCAACATAAGTGTATGTGAAAATGCACATTCTATGCAACAGAAGAGAACAAATATATAATGAACAAAAGTGATGTTCAAAAGTGATATTCGGTGACAACCTCCAACTTACCTCTCGAAGACTTTGCAACATGCTCAAAAGGATACACCCTGTTCATATTGGCAAGTGAAGAACGTTCACGCATCGGAACACAACGAGCATTGGGAATGGCACAATCGGAACACAGTTTCGAGCTCCTCAAAAACCAATCTGACCCCCAAAGAGAACCTCTCATACACTGCTAGGGCAAAAGAGGAACAAACCAACACCAGGCCACAAAAGAAGGCTGTCGGCCACTAGTGAGACCTGCTAGCCACAATTGTGGTCTGTCGGCCACTAATAGTGGGCGGTCGGGGGCAAAAATGTCATTTCGACACGGGTCTCTTTAAATACACCTCCAAGCCTTATTTCCTCAAACACCCAAGTTCGAAATCCTTTCCTCTCTCTCTCTAAGTACTTCCTCTCTCTAGATCCGTGCTTTACACGCATTTTCCAACGCCCCACACAAACTTTTTTCGTAAACCCTCTTTGCTCATCTACACTTTGAACCGATTAGATTTTGTTTTCGTTGATTTTTTTGCATTTTCACCACTTCGGGCTTGTTTCCCTCGAGTTTCTTTTGGGGTTTTATGAACTTTCTCAGGTTTTGACTTTTTCTCCCATTTTCTCCCTCCTAGGGTAGACTTTTTTCCAAGTTTTCCCTCTTTTCTCCATTTTTCTTCACTTTTCACCCACTTTCCAGATGGCGGATGATGTTCCACATGATGGTGCTCCTCCTGAGGTTCCACCTCCACTATCACCCCTTGTCGAGGTCAAGAAGCTGACGGTCGCTGAAGCCGGCGAGGTGGCGGAAGGCCTTGCGGCCGACTTCGAGGCAGAGTTTGCTCCCGGGACTCGAGCCTGAACCACTGCCACTAAGGATACGGCCCTTTGATTCGGTCACTTATCACCCTCACACGCACATGCTAGCGCCTGGCCACATGATGCATTTTGACGATTTTGTTGGTGGCATGCCAGAGGACGTTTTGCTGAGAGAGCCGTACTCCTACCTTTCCTACGGCACTTCTAAGGTACAAACTTTATTTTCATGCTTTCTTGTCTTTCATTTGACTGTATTTCTTACACTGCCTTTCGTCTGCATGCTCTTTTATTATTGTCTTTCATCTGATTCAACCTTTCTGTGCCACAGGGGGACTCCCGTTCTTACAGGGGGTATGTGTCACAACCCAAACCCGGATCTAGTTCTGAATGCAGTTTTCTCTATTCATTAAGTCCATGAATGCTGCAGGTGCATCAGTTATCCCAAATGGCATGACTAGGAATTCATAATGCCCATATCTAGTTCTCAATGTAGATTTCTCTACGTCTTTTGCCTTGACCTTTAACTGGTGATACCCGAATCTAAGGTCAATTTTGGAAAACACTTGGGCTCCCTAGAGTTGGTCAAATAGGTCATCTATTCGAGGTAGTGGGTATTTGTTCTTCACAGTTACTTTATTCAATTCACGATAGTCTATACATAACCTCAAAGACCCATCATTCTTCTTTACAAATAAGACCGGAGCACCCCAAGGTGATATGTTCGGGCGGATAAATTTCTTGTCTAAGAGTTCTTGAAGTTGAATTTTCAACTCTTTGAGTTCAGAAGTTGACATTTTGTAGGGGATCTTGGAAATAGGTTGTGTTCCAGGTACTACATCAATCGTAAACTCAATTTCCCTATCAATTAAGTCCCCGGGTAGGTCATTAGGAAACACATCAAGAAAGTCACAAACCACAGGAATAGTTTTCACTTTAGCATTATCGGAAAACTTAGTCAACACACAACACAAGTAGCCCTTACAACCTTTCCTTAACAATTTCCTGGCTTTCATAAATAAAATCAAGTATGGCGAAGGAACTACCCCATTTCTCATAAAAACAAACTCAGGCATACCAGGTGGTCAAAACACAACAGTTTTATTCACACAATCAATAGTTGCACAATACTTTGTCAACCAATCCATGCCCAATATACAATCAAAATAGTCTATGCTCAAAGGCAACAAATCAACATATAATGTCATATCACCAATCATAATATCACATGCCGGATAAACATAAGCACATATCATAGAACCCCTAAAAGGTATAGACACAGATAGTAAACAATTCATGGGTTCCAAAGGTCTAGTTAATCTCCGAGAAAAAGCACACAATACAATTGAATGCGTGAAATGCGTGGAACCAGAATCAATCAACACATAGGCATTCTGAGCACAGATAGAGATTATACCTAACACCACAGATTCGATGTTCTGCACATCACCAGGCACAAGTGCAAATACTCGACCCTGCTCAAGGTTTCCTTCCCGGTGTTAGCTTTCGTATTCATTCTTGATACAGAAGCGGATCTGGCTGAACTTGCCGTTGGACGGTTGGTATTTTCGAGCCTGATAGGACAATCTTTCATCATATGGCTGGTTTTACCACACCTGAAACAGGCACCCATCGCTCGATAACAAATCCCCTTGTGTTTTCTACAACATTCTGGGCAAGTCGGTACAGATCCACTACTTTGGCTAGAGCTACTGTAAGATCCTGTATTTTGCTTCTTTGAGAATGACCGACCTCTTTTAAAATTAGATCCCGATCTCTTACCCCTCCATTCAGTTGTTAGAGCATTAGTCTGTTTCTTCGCGGCTAAGTTGGCTTCAGCCATGAGGGCTCTATCAAGGACTTCCACGTATGTTGGCAACTTCAATACACCTACTTGATCAAATATGTCCAGTTCTAGTCCTCCCTCGAATTTTTGTGCTTTCTTATAATCGGTGTCCACCATGTGTGGGGCAAAACGAGCTAATTCAGTAAACTTGGCCTCATATTCGGCTACTGACATCCTACCTTGTTTGAGTTCTTGGAATTCTAACACTTTTCGGTCTCTGAAGCATTGGGGAAAGTACTTGTTGTAGAATATCTCAATGAATTGAGCCCATGTCATGTCCCCGTTGTTATTTCGGACCAACAGCCTCCATCTTCGAGCTTTATTCTTTAGAATGTAAGTCGCCAAGAGCACTTTTTGAGTTGCGGAGCAAGGGAACACTTCAAATAACTTTTCCATTTCTAGCAACCAGGTTTCTGCCTTCAATGGTTCAATGCCACCTAAAAAGGTTGGCGGTTTCCTTTTAATAAATTTCTGAGTCAAACTGATAATGTCACTGTTGTCCGATTCAACTAGTACTGGCGGAGGCAGAGGATGTAAAGGTTGTTGTCTTAGTTGCTGCGTCATGGCTTCAGTCAAAGCCGCAAGCATCTGTTCCATTCGGCTCATGTGAGCCTCTGAGGATTCACTTGTATCATTTCTCCTTGCATTCTTCATGTTGCTATAGAGACACCAAGTAATAATAAACATAGGAATAATCTTGTTCATTTTTTTCAATTTTGTTTGTCTAGATTCAAATTCAGTTTTCACATTTATAAAGATTACCACACACTCATACATGTTGAAGATATGTCCCTACTTCTTTCTAAGACATCCTATAGCTCATATGGACTCGTATGTGCAGTATAACATGTGATTTAATACCATTCTATCACGACCCAAACCCGCTCCTATGGGTTTAGCGTCGTAACTGGCCAGTAATCCCTGGATTACCAAAGGCCTCTTAGCGGAATAACATATAATTAGTAGCTGCGGAAGCAAATATACGAAATATACATAGTCCATAGAGCTGTGCAGACATATATGGGACAGAAATTTTAAACCTTTACAAATATACGTGACATCATAAAGCAGGTTTTACGTCACATCTACCCAAAAGTAACTAAAAGGGACTTAGCCCAATATACACATAACAGAAAACTTGTTCATACTTCAAAGAAAACAAGGTCTTAAACATATGCCATTTAGACTTGACTTGCTCACAAAAGGGATCCTCCTTGGAGGCACAATAGCTGGCTGACAAAACAGAATCTTAGGCCATCAACTCTGGGCCTGGTCACATGCCTGCTCACCTACATACATAATAACAAATAGTGAGCTGGTACCCAGTGATTAATAACAAAGTAAAGGGTTTTAATGAATGATGTCCATCACAGAGTCATAAATCAGAGTTTATATCAAAAATAGATTTTTATCAAAAACAAAATCTTATGCATATTCAAATTTCAAATCAAAAACAGATTCATATACGTAGTTGCATTCATATTCAAAGTTCGTATATTTCTCATCATAGTACGTGGCACATCCATTAGCGTTAACAAATCTAATAACCCATAAAAGGACGGCCGTAAAGAACATTCTGATGACTCATGTGCACAAAGACGTTTCTGATGACCCATAAAGGGACGGCCAAAAGGTATTTCGATGATTCTTGTACATAGAGACGTTTCTAATGACCCATAATTGGGATGACCATAAAGGCATTTTGGTGACCCATAAAAGGGACACATATCATATAATGCTAAGGATGCTACGAATACATTTCAGAAACTTGGACAACCATTCATTCATATAAAACACAGCATTTCAGAAAACTGATCATTTTCATATCATTAGAAAATAATTAAAGTCAAACATAACTTTACAGAGTTATTACTCACAGTGGTTTGTGTTGTCACTAAGCCTCGGACGTCCACCTAAACAAAACACATAACAAAAGCACAATTGAAGCACCATTTTATTTTAATTCAATTCTCATTATGTGTTTCTAGCTTATTTCATGACTATGTGAGTCCAAATGGCGTCTAAGAACACTTGGAGTGGCATGAGGATGCAAATATGCACTTAAAAGAGTTAGTCAAAAGTTGCTGAAAATAGGGTCTCCGCTCGAGCGCAACTTCCTTCGCTCAAGCGGGGGTTCAAAAATAAGGGTGGTCGCTTAAGCGTAGCTTCCGTCGCTCGAGCGGTCTGCAAACTTGGCAAAAGTACTGGTTGCGTGAAATTCTCACTCGACGGTCGCTCGAGCGGAAGACTGAGTAAAAGGGTCCTCGCTCGAGCGCCACTTTGGTCGCTCAAGCGACCTGTAAAATTTTGTAAAACTTCTGGGAGCTCGATTTTCACGCTCGAGCGACACTTTCCTCGCTTGAGTAGACAGTGCGAATTCTGGAATTTCCAAAACTGTGTTTGAACTTCAAAGTTGATATTCCAAAGGTTCCAAACTCATGCTTTAGGCATAAAAACATGGGAAAACTTTATAAAACATGGAAACATAGTTAATTTGGAACCAATTACTCAAATTCATGAACCAAATTCCCAAAATCTAGCTTAAACCATGAAGTTAAAACCATGCAAGAGAGGAACTCTTTAATCTCTTTGTAAAACTTGACCAAATGGTATGAAAAGTGTAGGAACATGAAAAGCTTCTCAAATAAATGTCTGAGGGTTCCATTCATGTAGAGAATTTCATGGAATTCAAACTCAAATTGGTGATTCATGCATGCATGTATGCAATCATGCTCAATTCTTCTATAACCAAGATGATCCTAGTATATACCTTCTAAATTCATGCAAGTGGCCTCATAGCTTAGTGAATTCATTTCTTATATGGATTATCTGCAAGAATTGAGTGTGGTTTCCATACCTAGAGTTAAATTCAAGTATAATCCTAGCTCAAATCTTCAAGTCTTCCATAAATTCTCTACAAATTCTCCTTTCTCTCTTTAAGGTGTTGAGTTCTTCCTCTCCCTTCCTTAAAATCTCAGCCAAATCATGTATAAGTGAAGTCATAAGCTTAATGGGCCTATTTATATGGTATGATTAGCGTAGCCTAATCAAGATTGGTTAAGGCTAATCAAGTGGGCATCAAATTAATCTAATTTAATCGTTCCGAATCGAAATCTAATTGAATATACCATAATGTTCTAAAAATTTCAAATAACACGTATACCAAGTCAATTTCGTGATTGAATGCTGATAAGGCCTTTGATTCGCAAAATATAACAGAATTTCAAACAGATATTCCTACAATAAACAGATATAAATACAAATAATGCAATACACAGGCAATTAATGCAAACTTTCACTTTAATTACTTATTAAGCCTTCTTAATCATAGATTATATGTTAATCATGGGTCGGGATTGTTACAGTATGGGGCAGTGACGGCGAGAGATTGGTATTATAAGCTCCCGCCCAAAGTCCGCGACCTTGTTGACAAGGTTGGCTTCGGCTTATTCTGCACCGGACTCTCACAATATATGGCGAGCCAGGCTCTACTTGGAGCGTTGGTAGAGAGGGTGTGGGACACCACAAACTCTTTCCACTTCTCTTCCGTTAGGGAGATGACGATGACTCCCTATGACTTTTCCATGATCACAGGCTTTGGACTAGGGGGTGATCTGATCCCCTTTGACATGGATACAGGCGAATGGGAGGCGGCTTGGATCTACCTGCTTGGAGCGCGTCCACCTCTATACAAGCCAAAGATGGTGAGATACAGCTAGTTCTCCGAGCACTTCTGCGGGAGTGAACCCGAGACACCGGAAGAGGTAGAGCAGTACATTCGAGGCTTTTTAATGTTCCTCCTCGGCACCACCTTGTTTGCGAACAGGTGGAACACCTTGGGTTTGTACTTACTGAGCGCCCTCGTGACCTTACCCCAAGTCCAGTTCTACGACTGGGGCAGAGCTGGCCTCACTACACTCTACGGCTTGTGTCTGTCTACATCACTCATAGTTCTGCATGTGTACGCGCTTTGAGGGTTGCGGCACCTTTTCTATGGTAGACGGACTTGTTACTTCCATCAATCTATTTGACATTTGTGTGGTTTTGAACCGCTCATGATTGGGTCATGATTCAATTGCATTGCATATCGTTCGCATTGTTTCAATTGCATTGCATTTCCTTTTGCATTATTATACATAGTTTTGTATATATTGCATCTCATTTTGCATTCATTTTGCATGTTATGCATGTTGCTAACAATATTGTACCTGTTAAGTTGCTTTCTTTTTCAGGCACGATATTGTATGTACGGTTCATTGGAGGCTGGTGCAACCAGACGAACCGCACAGGTATTGTATCCTCCGAGTGAGACGTTTTGAGAATTGCATAATTCTCTTACATCCTTTCTGCATTGTAGTGTAGTTTGGTGTTTGCTAGCTTAAAACTGTCGCATGTTATGCTTCATTACAGCTTTCTTTGCATGATCATAAGTTATGTTCGGCTTTGTGCATTGTCTTGCATTTTGCCCCTGCCTTCGGGCGCATATCTTGTCTGTCTTGCATACTTTGTCTAAGTCTTCGGCCTTGTCAAAAATGGGTCATCTCTGGGCTTTGACAATCACTCCCGCCATTGTTATGACTTTCAAGTTCTGTCAAAGAGGGGCAACTGTAGACACCCCATTTTTGACCGTCCTCAAGACTTGGACGTCACCGCTTGAACACTCGGTGATCATCCATGTTTGTGTTTGTCTTGAGTTCCCGGAGGTCTCGGATACGCGCCTTGCCTCAGGATCTCTCGACTCGACTGTTTTGTGTTTGGTTTTGCACCAAACACTTGTGCTTTGCCTTGGAGGGGCAGGAATGGCTTGTGGGCCATCCCCACACTCCACCGACCATGGCTTGAGGCCACCGGCTGTGTCTTGTTGACACCGGCACTATAGATGGCCGGCCGGCTATCTTTTTTGGTCAATTGTATTTTTGGCCGGCCGACTACTGTGCATCTGCTTTTGCAGATATTTTCATGCAGCTGGCATGCATTTGGCTCCCCTCCGTGTATGGAGGGATTTCCCTCTTAGCTAGCTTGTCTTGTAAGCTTACAAGA
Source organism: Camellia japonica (assembly GCA_030407325.1). Lineage (NCBI taxonomy): Eukaryota > Viridiplantae > Streptophyta > Magnoliopsida > Ericales > Theaceae > Camellia > Camellia japonica. Next base: position 25,934,616 of record JAPPVO010000024.1, read on the forward strand.
TTGAAGCTCTATAAGAGGAGGGCTCCTCTCCCTCTTTTAGGGTTGACAAAAAAGATAGACAACATTTTCAGAGGGGCTCTGGTTTTAGGGTTAGGATTTGTATCTATCCTATATCTATACCTTCTTATCTTTTGTGTTTTGTGTGTGTTTAGTCTCATTTTTGCACACAAACACCCACTATTACACTATCCTCTTGGAGCTGAGCCCCTTGAAGGTTTTTTTTGAAGTTTTGGAGCTGGTTTGAGCCAAAGAAGCTGCTGGTCTTCCATTCTTGAAGAGGGTCTACAAGGGTGAGCACTTATTCCTTTAAATACCCCATTTTTGCAAAGCTTTTTTGACTATCTTGCATCTGTTTTTGAGCTTAGCATATAACATATAAAAGTCTTATTTTTGCCTACTCTAAATAGTTTCTTAAGGGTGTTTTAAGCTTTGGGTTGTTTAACCCCCCTTAAGGCTTGTTTGGCCCTTGTTTTGTGCCATTTTGGTTGAGCTCCGGGACCATTGTGTTTGGGCCTCCTCACCACTAAAATATTAAGGGATTTCAGAGGTGAGGATGGTGCCTTGAGGTCCCAAGAAGGAGAGGGTCACCCCCTCTCCTTGTTGTCCTTGAAAAGGGCCATTTTTGCCTCTTGAGGGAGCATCTAATTTAAGTGTATGTTGACCATGCCTTAGCTGTTTTTTGTGCTTATTATGTCATGATTTAGCACTGTTTTGAGTTGGTTTAGGTACACCATGTTTGCTTAGCATACATGCCTTGTAATGCCATGATTTGCCTCAATACATGCATAGCATTTAGACTACCATACTTATGTATTTTGGCCAAGCTTTGTGAAGCTTATATGCATGTTTTGATGTGTTTGAGGACTGTTTTTGGTTGTTTGGGTCATCCATGCTTTGCTTTGTATAGCCACCATGTAATCCCTCTTGTATGCCTTAAGCATTAGCCCCTCTAGCATGCCATCCTTGCTTTGTTTCAGTGGTTTGAAACCACTTGGCGTGTTATTTCAGACCTCATGATGTGCTTGTATGCTTGCATTTGATGTCCCTTTAATGTTTTATAAGGTTGTCATCTCATGCTTCATGTTTAGGCATTCATGCATGCCATCATGTTTAGGCCCCCTAGGATGCCATGTCACTGTGTTTTTAGCTTTGTTGTAACATACTAAACCTCTGATTTTGGTCATTCAATTCATGCCATGTTTGGTTTTGTTAAGGGTAGTTCAATACCTCCTTGGCTTGCCTTAGGCTTTGGACCATTGGTTGTATGTTTGGCTTGTCTTGCTTGCTTGGTTTGGCACCATCACTAACATGATTTCAGAGCTTTCCATGTATGCCTTGCATCCATATTTGCATCCTTTCAAGTGTGCTTAAAAGTCTGTCTTTTATGCCCAAGTCTTGGACCTTGCATGCATGTCTATTGGTATATGTTTTGGCCTCCATTATTGAGCATGTTGGCCACTGTTTTAGGCTTGTTTAAGGGCTGCCTAATTTAGTTTAAGTCCATCCCTTGGCATGTTGTTGCATGCTTAGCTTATGACATGTTGTTGCATGTTGAAATGGTGTTGCATTTGGCATGCATTCTCCTCCTTGTTTTGGTTGCTTAACATGCCATATGTTTTGCATGTTTGTGTGTTAGCATTGTACCTTGTATGCTCATTTAACTTGCATGCTTGTTATATGTCTTGCATGCTTCCCATATGCTCATGTTGCATGCCTAGTTAACATACTTAGGTTGCATTGCATTTGCATGCATCTTTCACCTCTTGATCAAGTTATGATAGAGGTTGAAAGCCCCTTTGTTTGCTTATTTGGTTTGCATTGCATTTGAAATTAAAATGCACACTTGATTCTTTGGACCATCATGCATGAAAATGCGCGATTGGTGGTCCGAGAATCGAGGCCCATCCTCCTTTGAGTCATTTACATGATAAGGGGTGTGGTTGGTGCATACATTGCTTGAAATGCATTGCCATGCTTTTGTTTTGCCCTCTGTTGCTGTTAACACAAATTCTGCAGGAAGATTTGGCCGGCTGGCCATCTTCAGTGCCGACCGGCCATCCATCAGTGGCCGATGACTCAATTTGTGGCCAGTGACCAATTCCCTCAGCCGGTGGTGTTCCACAGTGTGCAGAGAGCATATCCTGAGACTTGTATAGTCTTCAGAGGAGCAGAACAGCCAAAGCAGAGGCATCTTGTGCATGGCAGTGGCCTTCCGAGCAGAACCGAACGCGCATGCATTGGACCCTCTTTCCGAGGCTGCTTATTGCTTAAATTAGATTAGTTAATTTGCTTAGCTAGTTTAATTGGTCTATAATATTTAATTAGCTTATAGGTTAATTAAATTGTATTATTCTTCCGGTCCCTCCCGGCGAGGGCAAATTTGTAATAAGTGTGGGTGCGTGTGTGCATGTCTTCCAACCCCCACTTCTTTCTCCCTTTCACTTACCTGCTTTGATGGTTAGTATTAAGACATGTTTACTTTAGCATACCTTATGCTATGCATGCGTGCATTATTCATCAGTATTGCATGCACCGGGCTCGGCGCATCATGCTAACTGCATAAGTATTTCAAATCTAACTTGAATACATGCTATCTGTGCATTTTCACATGTCATCCTTAGATTAGCCGAGCCTATTCTAGTGACATTCTGTATGCGTTGCATTAGCCACTTAACATGGACTTGGATCATGCATGATTGCTAACATGTTCTTGTTTTGGCGCGGAGTACATTTTAAGTATTTTATGCTTTAGCATTTCGCATGAGTGTGAATGTTAACATGACAGCATACTTACCATGTGGCCAGATGCTTATGTGATATAAACTGCCTGCATGCTTGTGGGTGAAGGTTGGATTGTTTGAGTTGGAACAACTCATTAAAATCCGTATTTTAGCCTACTTGCGAGTAGCAAATTCCAAAGCGTTTTCCAAACAAACGGATATGCAATGCTTCATTCCAAATTAGGCGATCTAGTCTATACTTTTGTGTTGTGCGCATCACATAATAAGCCTAGCTAATTAACCGGAATAAGAACACATAACGTTTTCAAAAACAGATATCATGGTTAGTAGAGGCCGATCTTCGGATCGGGCGAGAAGGGGTGCTCATAGCTGACCTTCCCCAATCGTACCCAAGTTCCCGAGCTGAGACAACTTTGGTGACGACGGACACGTGGCCTTTGGCACCGAGTCAGGGTTTCCTAAATTCCCCCATAAAAAATATTTAGGTGGCGACTCTGTATCTGGCAAAGCAGTCCATGTTTGGCACTTCTTTCAAAAATCTATTTTTCTCAAAACGATTTGCCGGATTTGGACTCTTTGGTTCAGATTAAGAACCGTGACAATTTGAGTCCTGAACTGTAGTAGACCCACAAACGAACAAAACGGGATTCATCCTCCCGGGACGTTCGGGGCGCGTCTACAGTTTGGCGCTGGCTGAGACCCTAATGGGCTTAGATGCTTTTCATCGGCGAGAGACCACTAGATTTGCGGGGAGTCCACTACTTTTTCAAGTATTGTTTCCTACCCTTTCTGATATATGTCTCGCACATCACTCGACACTCATGCTCTATTTTCTCTCAAAGCCCTTTATTTACTTTTCTCTCCACACACATCTCTCTATTCTTTAATCTCTCTTATTTTCCATCCCTTCCCAAGTATGGCTCATGGATAAGCTGAAGGTGGTGGACCCTTGCCCCGAGTATTTAGCTCAAGCTTATTTCTTCCACCAACGACTAATGGACTTTCCCAATGAGGGATGGTGGTGCAACTGGATGTGCAGTAGGTCTGCAGCTGACATAGCTTGGCGTTGCCCCTAGCTCAATCTGACTGCGATGAGTTACAACATGACCCGGCAGCCTGGCATACAGTTAATTGGTGTAACAACCCCGACCCATGATTTACGTTAATCCACGCTTAATTATGCCTAATAAGTAATTAGAGTGAACTTGTGCATTATGTGTTACGTTATATGTAGTTATATCTGTTTATCATAGAAAGATCTATTCATATGTACATTTCGTTTTATGAATTGAAGGCCTCATCGGCATCTGATCATGAAATTAACTTGATATATATGTTATTTGGAATTTTTGGAACATTGTGGTAGGTTTAATTAAAATTTGAATCGGAACGAATAAATTAGAATAATTTATGTCTATTTGGTTAGTGGTAAGCTCAATTATTTAAATCTTCATAATTAAGCCTATATAAGGCATGTGAGAACTCTAGGACACATTTTTACACCTTCATTTCTTCAATTTTGAGCTCAAGAACGTGAGAGTGAGAGAGAGATAGAGTTTGAGACCAAAAATAAGAGGAAGACCAAGTATTGGCTGAGTTTAAGCTAAAGACTCGGAGGAATTTGGAAGGACCTTTGAAGATTACACTTCTATACTTGAGAATTCAAGCCTGAGGTAAGAAATTCAACCCTTGAATTGTAAATTTATGACGTCTAGACCATGAATTCAAGAGATTGTAGTTGAGTCATGCAAGATTTGAGCTAGTAAAGTAAGAAGGAAGAACATACCATGTATGCATGCATATTTTCTTTCATTTTGAGCTTAATTGTGATGAATTTTCACATGCATGTACCAAGTCTACCATAGTTTTGAGAATTCATCATGTTTTCCATCAAGTTGTCTTATTTGATCATGATTTGAAAGCTTTAGAGTCAAGAAATTATATACATGACTTGTTTTCAACATTTCAAGCTTGATTTTGTGCAATTGACCTACTCTTGGGCCTTGATTTTGTGAAATGATCTTCAATTTTTGATGTTTTTCAAGTTTAAATGTGTTTTCTCAAGTGTTTGGCCCAAAAGGATGAATTTTGTAGCTTTAAATTTGAGTTTTGAGCTGAGAAGAGCAATCTGAAAATTCCAGATTCTACTTCTCCGCTCGAGTGACCGATTCTCCACTCGAGCGACCACTCTATACCCTTACACCTCCGCTCGAGCGACCTAAAGTCCGCTCAAGTATGAAATGCATGCTCCTAGAAGTTTGCATGTTTTGCAGACCGCTCGAGCGGCAAGAGTTGCACTCGAGCGCAGGCATGAGTCTCATGCTTGAGCGAGAGTCGAGTAGCCCTCGAGTGGAGATTTCTCATAACCAATACTTTTTCAAAGTTTACAGACCGCTCGAGCGAGGGAAGTTGCGCTCGAGTATCCCCTCACATGTTTGCATGTCCGCTCGAGCGAGGGAAGTTGCGCTCGAGCGGGACCCCTATTTTCTACAAGTTTTGTTAAATGTGTTCAAGTGCATTTTAGCATCCCCATTGCATCCTAGGCACTCCTAGGCCATGATTAAGACTCAATAAGAGGTTAAGACTTAGAAACACACTAAGAATGAAATGAAAGAAGTTAAGTACCAACCAGGTGTGTGTTTCATTATGTATTCTGCTATGTGTGTGTAGGTGTAGACACCCCATTTTGACCAGCCCTAAGACTTGGGCGCTTTCTTTTGATTACCCGATGATGACAATTAGAATGTGTTTCTCACAAAATTCTCAGTAAGAAAGATGGAATTTGAGTTTTAATCCCAACCTTCACCCATTTTTTGACCAAACTATTTTAGACCTTAAAACCCTCTTTTCAAAATATGTTTTTTTAAAATGTTTCTACAATGTCCCGAGACTCCCATTTCGATTAAAATATTGCACTTTTCAGTAAACCGAGTAAGGACAAAGTGGAAATAAATGGAAGGGAGGTGAAACTTTTTGAAAAATATTTAAAAAAACATCTTCCTATAGGTTTGGAGTTGAAGGAAATAGGAGGGGATGAAAGAAAACTGGTTTAGGAAAAGGATGAGTATCAAATCATTAAGAAGGAAATGAGCAGCCTTTACTAAATTAGGCATATCTCTTTGTACACTTGGAATTTAAATGTGAGGCCACCACCATTGGAAAGTAGACTTCTGGGGCTTCAATTTGGACCCAAGAACCGCCTAAAACCAAGTCCATTTGGGGGAGATATGCCCATTTGAAGTTGGACTTAAAAGCAGATTTTGTTGACTCGGCCCAAAACAACAATAGCCCATTTTTTTTTGGTTTTGGTTCGGTTGGGACAACCCATTTACCCATTTTCTGAGCCATTCAAGTGCATCCACTCATCCTCCATTATACCTAATCATCTCCCATTGTCAAAAAGAGGTTTTGTTTGCATTCATAAAGGAGTATCCCATGCAACCACCTTGAAAATTTGCCCTCCTATCACATTCTTGTCTCCCACCTTGTCTCCCACCCTCTTTTTGACCTTTACTCTCCCTCATTGCCTATATAGAATGATCATATTGTAAGAGAGAGGAGGACCACGAAATTGAAGAGAAAGGAGTGAGAAAAGAGTAAAAAAAGAGAGAAAAAATGAGTTTTTGAGCCAAAAATATTTCTATCTTCCATATACACCCCATACCTTCCATAGCTACTGAAATTCCTCATTTCCATACACCAAAACCACTCTAAAAATTCTGATATAGCCAAAGATCAATTGCCTTGATCATAAGGAAGAGTGTTTAGTGATTGAAAGTGAGAAAAACTAGAGAGTTAGCCGCTTTTCATACCATAAACTCCATAAACTCCATAATTTCGAATTGAGGATTTGAGAACACACTTCACTTGAGGGTGATCAAGAGGAAGTTTGGAAATCAAGAAGTTCAATCTTTCTTTGGAAGGTGAATTTTTGGTCTTTCATTTTCTTATATTTTATATCTCATATTTATTTTCTTACTTCTTATTTCATAGTGTTTTGTTATAATCCAAGTAGTTTGTTTATCTCATATTTATTTTCTTACTTTATATTTCATAGTGTGTTGTTATAATCCTAGTGGTTTGTTTAGCTTATAATTATTTATTTATTTATTTTTATTCGCATGTTTTAATTTCATATTAGTTTTGTTGTAATCTTGCATGTCCTACCTCATATTTATTTTTATTTCTTGTATTAGTCTCAAATTAGTTTTGTTGTAATCTTGCATGTTCTACCTCATATTTATTCTTTTTCTTGTATTAGTCTCACATTAGTTTTATTGTAATCTTGTATGTTCTATCTTATATTTGTTTTATTGTTTTAGGTTTATGTTGTAAGTTTACACTTTTTATTTTATTTTATATTTGTTTTCGTGTTTTTAATCTAACCGGTAGTGGTTAGTTGAGCCACCTACATATTTTTTGTTTGTGCCTTTTCTTGGTTTCGCAACAAGACAGGTTTTGCTTGGCCTAGTTGGCCGGCTGGCCTATTTGGCCGGTCGGTTAGCTTCTTCCAGACAAGATGGCGTAATCTCCCAATGTTGACCAATTTCCGGTGGCGGTTCCAAAGAACATGAAGTTTTTATTTTATTTTATTTTATTTTATTTTATTTTGAGTGTATTGTGAGGTTTTTATTTTGTTGTAATATTCCCTTCTCTCTCTCTTATCTGGTTTGTAATAATTTATTCAAAGCGTTGTAATAATTCCCCGCCCCACTTCTTTCTATCCCATTCTTTTACTTGCTTTCCTTATTTGTACATAAACATCATATTTATTTTTCATCATATTCATGCTTTGCATCCATGTTTCATGCATCTTGATTCGGCGAAGTTTGCATTTGTGGATTTAATCAATTCCTATGTGATTATGTGCGCTACCTCATGTTCTTGAGATGATTAACATGTCATATCTTAGAAGCCGAATCTTTAGTTTCATCTCATGAGTGAATTGCATTAGGATTTTGTATATAAGATCATGCATGTTTTACTAACTTTGTTTTGTAGTTGTTCGAGGGACGTCGGTCAATCTGTGAGTTTTTATGCTTTAGCATCTCATTTGTGTGTGATTTTCTTATTATGTTTAGCATCCTACCATGTGGCTATTTGCTTAAGTGATATAACTGTATGAATGCCTGTGGATGAAGGCTTGTTGCCTGAATTGGAATGATTCAACGACTGTGCGTTTTAAGCCCACTTTGTAGTGGCAAATTCACAAACTTTAAGCCCACTTTGTCAAGTGGCAAATTCAAACCTTTTTTGAAAAACAAACATGAAGTTGAATTGTTCCAATTTGGGCAAACTAGTCTATACTTGTATGCTTCACATAGTAAATTTTAGGATTTACAAAAATAATCAGAACATGAACATATAAAGAAAATAAAAGTCATATCATGGTTTAGTAGAGGCCGATCTTTTGATCGGGTGAGCGGGGGTGCTCATTATTGACCTTCCCCTCTCATACCTAAGGTTCCGAGCCAAGCATCCTTGGTTACGACGAACAGTGGCCTTTGGCACCGAGTCATGGGTTTCCTAATTTCCCAAAATATTAGGTGGCGACTCTGAGTTCTGATGACGCAGTCCATTTTTGACAAAATTGCAATAAAATGAATTTTCAATAAAAGTTGCCAAATCTGGACTCTCATCTACGTTTCACATTGCACTCGTGAAACTTGAGATCAAAGAGATCTTGGGAGTCCGAACTGTTTAACGCGCGCGGGTACCCCCCGGGCATGTTACAGTAGGTCACGCACCACAAGTTATTTGATTTGCTTGTTCTACAAGTTAAGCCATCTGTGAGTAATAACTTAGTAAAGTTATGTTTAACTTAATTACTTTCTGAATGATATGAATTAAGATTTGTTTTTATGAAATGTTATATTCTGTGCAATGAATGATTGTCCAAGTTTCCGATATGTATTCGTGGTATCCTTAGCACAAGGCCCTTGCCCAAGGGTAATAATACCGTGCCTTTATAAGCAAGGCCCTTGCTTGGGAGTAATAATACCGTGGTCTCATGGCCCTTATCCGGGGGTAACAATATCGTGGTTCAAGCAAGTTCCAAGTTTTCCGGTACCGGAGATTCCCAATGGAACTATCAAGCAAGTTAATGCTAATGGATGTACCATGTATAATGAAGCATGAATTCTGATTTCTGTATGTAGTTGAACAAGAACATAAATATATCTGCTTCTGATATGAACTCTGATTTCGACACTTGTTATGGACATCATTCATTTAAATTCTTTACTCTGTTATTATTCACTGGGCTCCAGCTTACTATTTATATTATGCATGTAGGTGAGCAAGCACGTGACCAGGCCCAAAGTTGATGGCCTAAGATTCTGTTTCGTCAGCCAACTACCGTGCCTCCCGAGGAGGTTCCTTTTGAAAAGACCATGTCAAGACTTTAGTTGATTTTGTTTCGTATATCTGTACTGGGCTAAGTCCCCTTTTTGGTTTCATGTTTATAAATGGGCGACGTATGCATAATGTAACTATGACGTTATATATATATATACAAGTTTGTTTTAAAGATTTGTATCTCATATATGTTAACACAGCTCTATGGACATTGTATATTCTCTATTTTTGCTTCCGCAAACCCTTATTATATGTTATTCTGTCAAGAGGCCTTTGGTAATCCAAGGATTACTGGCCGATTACAACACTAAACCTATAGGGGCGGGTTTGGGTCGTGACAATTGGCCTCATGCACTGCATGTTCTACTTCCCCTTTCCGGTTCAAACGCCAGTTTGGGCATGATCAAACTTGCCCTAAGGAGAGGGTAGAATACCCTGCTTCATTCCCTATTCGTATTTCACATCTGGCTAGGTACCTCATTGCCTAGAGGACGAGAGAGCTTTTGGCCCCTGCCCCTAGTTTCAGTTATGCCCTTTTTGGCGAGTGCTTGGCTTGGCTCGAGGATGAGGCACAAGTCGGGCCTACTTTGGCTACAAAAGCTTCCATAAGCACGAGTAGAGGACGTAGGAGCACCTGAACCGCCTATGCCCCTAGTTTATTGCTTTGATCTTTCTTTTCAAGTTTTATGATATAAAAGTAACTTTGATTTGTATCAGAGAGTTAGAGAATGTAATTTATGGTCTAAGTTGTGAGCACTAAAAATTTTCCCTTTTGGTCCCAAAATGGTCTAAGTTGTAAAAGGTAAAAATTTTGAACAAAATCAACTTTTATTAAAACTTTCCAAAACCATTTTCAAAATGATCACTACCTGACACGCACAGAATCAAACCCTAGAGATGTACAACCTCAAATCAAACGATCATAACTGCCCCTGATTGAATACCACTGCTGCTCTGCATTGTAACCAGCTTTTCTTCCCAAAATGAAGATCACAACCGAACTAACAGATGATGAACAAAGATGACCTGATCAGGAAAACGAACAGGACAATTGAGTTGGAGATAGTTACGGCCGAACTTTAGGATGAAGTTGCCTACATATCCCAAAGATAGGAATCAGGCCTTACGTAATTCGGTTTAGGTTCACTCGAGTATTAATTTTGTCCTTTTGCGCTCTAACTTTTGCCAAAGTCGCCCTTTAGGGTTTTCAACCTTGCAAGCTTAGTTTTTCTTTATTTCTAATTTTTCATGCTCTAACTTTTGCCTAGGTCGCCCTTCCGGGTTTTCAACCTAGCGAGCCTCTCAGAGATAGTATTTCTTCAACTTGTCCATATTGATCGGCTATGAAAATTCCAGGCCATCTAAGTCCATGAGAATAACCGCACCTCCTGACTAGATAGCTTTAATGATGTAAGGACCAGTCCAACTGGTCTGAACTTGCCCCCAGGGTCATGGATAGGAGCTCGTTTGTCTTTCAGTACCATATTTCCCTCCTTGAGATTCTTAGACTTAACTTTCTTGTTAAAAGCCCTGGCAATTCTGCGCTAGTAGCCCTAAACATGATACAATGCCTTTAGCCTCCTCTTATCAAATAGCATTAACTCCTCAAATCTACTCTATTACCAGTCCGCCTTCGCTATCTAACACTCAGTCATAACTCGCAGCGACGGGACTTCAATTTCAATTGGCAGAACAGCCTCTATCCCGTAGACGAGAGAATAGGGGGTTGCCCCTGTAGATGTCCAGATCGAGGTTCTGTAGCCCGTGAATGGCAATTTATCCAGCCAGTCCCTGTAGGTCTCAACCATCTTCTGCAAGATGTTCTTGATATTCTTATTGGCGGCTTCAACATCTACATTGGTTTGTGGCCTGTATATGGATGACTTATGAAAAGTCACGTTGTATTTCTCCAACAAGTCTATCACCTCTTTCTTGAAGTGGGAGCTGTTATCTGATATAATCTCGTTCGGAACTCCGTATCGGCAAATGATATTGTTTCTGATAAATTTGGCCACATGCGATGCCTTCAACACAGCATAGGATTGAGCTTCCACTCACTTTGTAAAATAATCAATCGCCACCAAAATATATTCAAGCTCGTTCGACCCTTTTAGCATGACTGCACCGATAACATCAATTCCCCAGACTGAGAAAGGCCATAGCGAAGTCACGTTGTAGAGTTTTGACGGCAGAATATTCATGCGATTGGCATGAATTTGACATTTGTGGCATCGCCACACAAAACCAATACAATCCTCCTCCATAGTGGACCAATAATAGCCTTATCTGAGAATCTTCTGGGCTAGCATCACACCATTCATATGCGCCCCGCATTCTCCGCCATGGATAGTCTCCATAAGGTGCTTCGATTCATCTTCCTCCACTTATAGTTTAAACATTCCCAAATGACCTCTTTTATACAGCTTACCCCTGCAGATGATAAATTGGACGACTATACGCCGTATTTCTCGTTTGTCCTTGGCATTTACCTCTGGTGGATACGTTTCCTTTTCCAAAAAGTTCCAAATACCGTAATACCAGGGGTTTTTATCTTGCACTTCATCAATCACGGAAATGGTTTCATAAGCCGACGTGTATTTCTGCTCAATGATAATTGGACACATTCGAATTCCAAGTGGGATGTCCACCATAGAAGATAGAGTTGCTAGAGCATCAGCGAACCTATTGTTCTCTCTTAATAGATGTATGAATGTCAACTTTTCAAACCTCAGAATCAGAACATCCAGGGTCTGATGGTAAACCTTTATCTTCTCTTCTTTGACTTTCCAGTCTCCATTTGCCTGAGAAACAACCAAGTTCGAGTCCCCGAAACATCCAACCTTATTGCCCCTAGTTCTAGGGCGGCTTCTAAACCAGCAATACACGCTTCATATTCTACTTCATTGTTGGACACCTTGAACTGGAGTTTGAAGGCTAAGGGTATATGGGAGTCGTCGGGTGCTATCAGCAACACACCAATCCCATAACCGTACTGATTGGACACTCCGTCAAAGTACATCGTCCAAGTTTCCTCTTCAACTTGCAGAATGTCTTCATCTAGGAACAAGTATTCCACCGCCTTATCTCATTCTACCGGGTGGTCTGTCAGGAACTCCACTACAACTCTTAGTTAGGAGCACGCCTGTTTTCTAATTCTTTTGTTTCTTTTAGCTCGCCTCGAAGTACTAGGTGAACATTTTTGCTTTAACATATTGCATGAATGTGATTATTACCATGTCTAGCATGCTCGCCATGAAGCTAAGTGTTTAATTGATAAATTGCTTGAATGCCTATGGATGAGGGCTAATTGCTTGAAATGGAATAATTTGAGTAATGTGCATATGCAATCACTTTTTCAAGTGGTACATATTCAAACACGTTTTTTTAAAAAACAAACATGAAATCAAAGTGTCCCAATTTTTGCAAATTAGTTTATACTTGTATGCAACACATAGTAAAGTTTGTCTAATAATCAAAATAAGAGCATATAATGTAGATAAAAATCACATCATGATTAGTAAAGGCTGATCTTTGATCGGGCAAGTAGGGTGCTCACTCATGACCTTCCCCTCTTGTACCTAAGTTCCCGAGCCGAGACAATCTTGGTGATGACAGACACGTAGCCTTTGGCACTAGTCATGGGTTTCCTAAATTTTCCAAAAATATTTAGGTGGTGACTCTGTATCTGGTAAAGTAGTCCATTTTTTACATTTTGATTCAAAATCGATTTTTCAAAAGAGTTGTCAGATTTAGACTCATTTGTGTTTATCTATTTCACATTGCACTTGTGAAATCAGATTCAGAACCGCAGGAGTTCGAACTGTAAGGCTAGTCATATTCGAAAAAAGCACGAAAATTCGAGCTACAATACGGAATAAGATATGTTCTATTAAATGCTATGTTATGTATAATGAATGATTGTTCAATTTCTGACAATTTTGTGGCTCAAGTATGTTATCAGTTCCCGGTCCAGAGGTTCCTTTATGGAACTGACAAGTTATCTGTACCTAGTCTGGAGGTTCCTTTATGGAACTGACAAGTTATCCGTACTCGGCCGGAGGTTCCTTTATGGAACTGACAAGTATGATCTTCAATACTTTGTATGTGATCTGTTAACGCTAATGGATGTAAAATTAAGTATGAATTCTGATTTCTACCAATGACTTAAACAAGAATATGAATATGAATCTGTTTCTGTGAATTGATTTAGTTATGGGACATCATTCATTTACCCATTTACTCTGTTATTATTCACTGAGCTTCGCTCACTATTCATATATATATGTAGGTGACCAAGCGCGTGACTAGACCCAGAGTGGATGACCTGGAGTCTCTGTTTTATCAGCCAGCTGTTGTGCCTCCTGAGGAGATTCCCTTTTGTGAACAAGTCAAGTTTATGTGGCATACGTTTGAGACTTTGTTTCTTTTGGAACATGAAACAGTTTTTAGTTTGTGTATTATAAGGCTAAGTCCCCTTTTGTCATATCTGTATTGAATGTGATGTGGATACTGTAACTATGACGTCACGCTTATGTAAATGAAGTTTTTTTTGGAAATTTCTGTCCCATATATGTCAACACAGCTCAATGGACTACGTATATATTGTATATTTGCTTACGCAGCCCTTAATTATATGTAGGGCTGCAAACAAGCCGAGCCGAGCCGAGCTGAGCTTTCAAATGTTTAGGCTCGACTCGGTCAAAATAGGGGAAACTCGAGCTCAGCTCGAGCTCAAGTCGAGCTTCAAAAATTATGTTCGAGCTCGGCTCGTTGGATAGTTTAAAAGCTCGAGCTTGGCTCGTTTAGGCTCGACAATGTGAACGAGCTTGAGCTCGAGCTCGAACAAGCTCGAAATTCCAATTCCCATCTATAACTAAAAAAATGAAATTCCAATTCATATATGGAGAGTGATGTACACTGTTCTATCACTAATTCAATAAACATTTCAATCACTTTTTTTTCACAAAAAATCAAACTCAAAAAAATATATATATTATATACAACTAGTAATAAAAAAATTTGTGCATTACACAATGCATTAAATAGTGCATCCTTGAACAAAACATAATTGCCAAAAATATATTGCATCCTTAAATAAAACACATTACACAAGACATTACACAATGCATCCTTAAACAAAACATAATAACCAAAAACTAAACCACTAATTTCTTGACTTGATTCACTTGAAAACACACCAAAAAGTTTTCATTCCTTTAGAACTTCGCAGGAGCCTTCAACCTGTAACAGTAGAATTATTATATATGAATTAATCTTATGATATTACTTAAGAAATTTAGTTTATTAAAGATGAAACATACCCAAAGATGTCAAACTATAGAAGCAAAATCTCTTTGAAAGATGACTCCATAGTCTATCAAAAGAAACAATAATATATTATTTCAGTATTATGTTTCACATAAATTGATAATAAAGGAATTTGTCATTGTATTTGTATGGATCAAAATTAATAATTAAAAAAAAATACTTACATCTAATCCCTTTTTGAGTCCATGTATCCACATAGTAAGATTTGAACTGTTTCCATTGATAATGATGCTCGATAGGGATCAATAACTCTACCACCAGCACTAAATGTCGACTCCGACGCCACTATACTGATTGGAATTGACAATATATCAACTGCCATCTTGGACAATATCCGATACTTGAGGTTGTTCACTTTCCACTACTCTAATGCATCAAAATGGGAATTTGAACCTTCATTGCATATGTAAACACTTTCTTCTAAATAAATGACCAAGTCAGATTTTGCAGGCTGAATTGTGTCAGCTTTTCTAAGAAAAGATTCAAATTTAGATCTTCCCATCCCGAGAGCTTTTCCAAGACCATAAGTAGCATTACTAGAATCATTAGCTTCTCGAGTGCTTTGCTGCAAACTTTGCTCATTGTTACTTGAAGTATGAATAACAACATATTCATTGTAAAGCTCATATAAGGCCTCATGCACCACGGAAATGTTTCTAGTAACTTCTGTCTCTGGGTAGATCTTTGGAAAACAAAACTGAACAAGCATCAATTTGAATCTTGGATCCAACACTGCAACTATACCCATCAACAAATTACATTCACCCTAGTACTTGTCAAATTTTTTTTGTCATCTTCAAAGCCATTGCCTTAATGTAGTCATTGTCATCCACCGACTTCTCATTCAATATTTCTTTTATCCTCCAAACCTCTGTAAGGAACAAATTACAAGTAGGATATTCACTCCCGAAGATGATATTTGTAACTTCATTGAAAATTGCCAAAAATTGATATACAGTCTCAACTTTCACCCAATCTTCAAGGCTAGGCATGTAAACAAAACTTGGATCCCTTTCTTGATATCTAGGGAAGACATCTTTAAACTCCAAAGCAGCAGACAAAATCATATAAGCTGCATTCCACAGGGTTAGACAATCTAAAATCAATTTTTTTGAAGGCAACTGCAATTGCTTAGCAATCTCACTAAATTGATTAAGACGTGCTTCTGATGCACTCAAGTACTTGACACCATCTCAAACCACTTCTTTAATTTCATTCCAAACTTTTGATGTTTGTTTCCTACTCTTCTTTTGGAATGGATTGTTGTCTTCGAGAACTCCATTTTCTCTTGCATTTTCCTCTAGTTCAATTAAATTATTGACATCATTTGCATCTTCATTAACTGTATCCATCAGTGGACTAGTGGATGACTCCTCAAATGACGAAAACGGTGTACAAGAATCTTGCTTTGGAAAAGTGAGATTAATTTGTCTATTTGACATATCTAAGAAAAATAACAATAATGCAAGAAATAAATTAATACACTAATAAATTAACAATCAATATAAAACTAAACTATAATAATAATACATTAAGAAACTAAAAATTGAACCAACCATTGTATTAAATAAGTGAAACCAAGAGAGAAAATTACCCAAAAAAGCATCAAAAATTAAATTGTTAAAGCACAAAATTAATAAATCATCTTTATTCACAAATGTAACCAAGACCCATATTTGAATATGGATATATATATATATACACACATATATAAGCACAAAATAATAGCACCATAAACTACAATATTATTGAAGTACTAAAATCACATACAAAACTGAAATGCAAATTCATCTTCAAAATTGCAAAGCAAATTTTGGTTTTGGCAGTGCATCATGCTCATTACTTATAAGAGGTTTCCAAAGAAAGATCTTTGCCTTACAAACGGTAAATAATAACGGAACCAAACAATATAACTTACACTCTTAAAATAAATAAATAAATTAAGGTAAATCATAAACAATACCAAACAAAGTCTTAGCCATCATAATTGCAATAAATGATTTCCTAAAAAAATAAGGTGTTGAGATTAATGAACTGAATTTGAAAGGTGTTCCAAATTATTTCCTTTGAAAGAAATGCTATCATTGTCCTCATAAATTAAAATGGCCCATGTATGTTGAAGTTTTTCAAAAGCCTTGTATGGGTTCATCATTCTTGTTTTATGTGTAAAATTTCAAGCATTCTGTATCATCAAGGTTTTTAAAATTATGCCTTCACAATTTCATTCATATGATTCAATACAAGTTTTAACTAATATATTTTGAATTTTGGTTGAATTAAAAATTGAGTGAATCATGGGAGAGATTGTAATTTTTCCCTAATTTACATGTTCAAAACAGGGAACAAAAACAATCCAACACTTGCTACTCTTTGTACGCTGCTCCGGCTATTCTGTATCATCAAGGTTTTTAAAATTGTGCCTTCACAATTTCATTCATATGATTTTATACAAGTTTTAACTAATATATTTTGAATTTTTGTTGAATTAAAAATTAAGTGAATAATGGGAGAGATTGTAATCTTTCCCTAATTTATATGTTCAAAACAAGGAACAAAAACTAATCATCAGAAAAAAAAAAAAAAAAAAAAAAAAAAAAAAAACAGGAGAAATATATTCATGAATAAAGTTTCACACTAGTAAAGAAGACAAACAAAATGTATATAACAATGTGTGTATTAGAAGGGGTAGAGAAATACCTAATTCTGCAAATTTGAGACTGAAGGGAGAGGAAAGAGAAAGGGTCAATGGTGAAGTGAAATAAGTGTACTGTGTGTGCATATGAGCATGTAAGACACCATGGTTGAGATTAAGAGAGAGAGAGAGAGAGAAGAAGAAGAAGAAGATTAACTTACCACAATGGATTCAAGAGAAAAGAATAATCTCTCAGTCTCAGATCTTCACCAAAGCAACAAAACTATACCGTTATCGTCGATGTTTGAGTGTCTGACAGTTGATGAGTTTGTGCGATTCATTCAAGTGTTTGCCAGATCTGGATTGTTGAGTGTTTTGCAGCAGTAATAGAATTAGGAATGTGTAGGTTACAAAGAGTAGCAAGCAGGAGCAGCGTATGAAATTGATACACAAAGGAACCTTAGTTTTTTTTTTACTTATATACTATGGCTCGCGAGCCTTACCGAGCCGAGCCTTAGATAGCTCGAGCTCGGCTCGTTTAACAAACGAGCCTGGAAATGTAGCTTGAGCTCATTTATTAGCTAATTGAACCGAGCTCGAACGAGCTGTTAACGAGCCGAGCCCGAGCTGTTCATGAACAGCTCGGCTCGTTTGCAGCCCTAATTATATATTAATCTGTTCAGAGGCCTTTTGTAATCCAATGATTATTGACCAGTTACGACACTAAACCTACAAGGACAAGTTTGGGTCGTGACATAGTGATTCTAGTGAATACACACACAAATATATATGAGAATTAAAGGGAAGAACATTCACCTAGAGGATATACTCATTTGAGAAAGACGACGGAAGTGATCACAACCACCAAGAATTCCACCAGAATATGAGTCGTCTCAACTGCAATTTAGAGAGAGAGAGATAGAGCAACATTTGATTACGGTCTAACCTTCTTCGCGGACGATCTAACTTTGTTAATCATAGATCTCAAAGAAGGTCAGATAGGTACTGATCTTCAGTCTCTCTCACGAGTTTGCTACGACCGATTTGCCTTCGTCCCCGACAAATCAGATTTTTCTACGATCTGAGCCAATCTACTTAGCACTGGTGTTGGGTGCCCATGGCAACGTCTCTTCCGCAAATTCAAATAAATTGCCGATGAAAACAACTGAGATCGAACCACCATCGAAATGTTTCTTTAAACTGCACTGCCGTTGTGGAGGTTAAGGCGAAGACCAATGGCCAGTGAAGATCGGTGAAAAGAAGAGTAAAAGAGAAATGCCGGCGACGGAGGTGGTGGTCGCAACAGTAGCGGTGGCGAAGGCGACGACGTCTACATGGAAGGTGAAGAGAAAAAGAGAGAGAGAGAATGACAAGGAAGAGAGAGAGTGAAAGGGAAGAGAGAGTAAGAAGAGTGACAAGGAAGAGAGAGAGAGAGAGAGAGAGAGAGAGAGAGAGTGAGTGACTTGTTGGGGTTTTGACTATATAGATATATATATATATATATATATATATACATATATATAAGAAAGGGCATTTTGGTCATTTTGCTTCAGCTTGTCATTATGGGCAAACTATTTCTCTGCTTAGACCTTTGACAAAAAAAAATCCAATTTTGGATTTTTGGCCCGAGCATCCAAAAATATATAGAATAAATAAATAAAAATAAGAAAAATGGATTGAGAGTAATTATTTTGATATCATCCCCACCTCAAGAAACAGTTTTAGAAAGTTACAATTAACAGTTAACAAAGAAAGTGATGGAGAAAATCTTCTTCCTTTAGCACGACCCTAATTTTAATACTATGATCATTATCTACGGACTACACCAGCTACATGGAAAGATCAAGCATTCCATATAATTTGATATAACAAAATAGATTAGGTATCTTTATGTTCTAAGAAAAATAATAATAATAAGTTCAAATTTTAGAAAGAAATTAAATTTTCTAATTGTATTTGTGGTGGATTTATCAGAATCTAGGGGTACAGGACAATGCCAGAGACTGTTTTGGAACCCTGGGATGACGCACAAAGGGGTAACCAGTGTAGATGGATTTTCAAATAGTGCAGTGGCTATGTTTTTTAGACAGATGTGTGAAATCAGCCATTTCTATATAAGAATTCAGGGATCTATTCGTACATGATTGATATATTTTTATTTTTATTTTTTGATTCATGGGAATAAGTTAAACAAAGAGTTCCAAACAAAGCAGTCCTGGGATAAGTTAATCCCTTACAGAGTTAGCATTCGCCATATCAGTGATAAGAAAAGATAGAAGAGAGCTAGGTGGGTTCTCAAGAAACACAAGATGTTCTTGTTGATTAACTCCAATGTTGGCCAAAGCATCAGCACTGTGGTTTCCTTATCTGGGAGTATGTTGGATAGAGCACTGGCACCTACTGAGAAGGAATTTGGCATCTTCAATAATGGCTCGATAGGGTGAAGTATTGGAAGCACCTTCTCTGAGTCAGCCCTTTTTCATAATGATGGTCAGCCCTCTGTATATTCCCCAGATTTCTGCTTCTAGGCTAGTGCAATGGCCTAGGTACCCATGATAACCCCATATCCCAGAGCCAACTTCATCTCTGAGTAGTCCACCATAGCCTGACTGTCCTGGGTCACCTTTGGAGCATCCATCAGTGTTGAGTTTAAGTTTTCCTGCAATGGGACAAGACCAAATAGTTAGGCCTTGTTTGGCATATACTAAAAAGACAAAAAGTCAAAAAGTCACTATCTTATTGAAGTCACATCATCTTATTTAAGTCACATCACCTCTCTACCACATCACTTCAAACCCAACCCATACCCAATCCATATTTCATAAAAAGTCAAAAAGTGCACTTATTTAGAACATCCCAAATCACCCCTTAATACAGGGTTTATGTAATTGGGATTGAGGATATTCTGAAATGCTTGTTGAGTTGCCCCTGCTTGCTCTAGAATGAGTTTGGCACTGATAGATGGGGGTTGAGTGTGGTTCTCAAAAACTACTCTGTTTCTTTCCTTCCAAATGTTCCAAAGTGCTGATATGTATCAACGCATCTAATATGTTTTCATGAAGCAGTTTCAGAAAATGTTCATGATGCAATACAGTAATTTACAATTCTATTGAGGGCTTATAAGAGCACAAATGAATGGAGAGCTTATACGGCTCACTAGATAAAGAACACACAACACTACACAAAAGACTGCTAAGCCATTGGAGTGTGCAGTGAGAAATACAATTTCGGAAAGAATATAAAATAATTTTGCCCGTTGGTTTTACCAAAAAGCCGAACAGAGATAGGATGGTGAAGACAGTACTCGTGTTCAGTGATAGGATCCCATAGTGTAGATGGTCTTACATCCCAAAACATACGTGTGACTAGTCCATTGTTTCAAACAGAAAATTTCACAAAAACCAAAGTGGGAGCATGGGTAAATATATTTAGCACCAAATTTGACAAGCCCAGAACATGTTAATAATTTCCTAATCATTAAATTGCTAATCAAAATGGAGGCAGAGTGCCTAGTCTTCAACTACCATCACCTTCACACAGTGTGAAGGAATCCAAAATGCAGTATAAATTCAAGGAGAGGTTAAGGATTTACACAGACATTTGGGGATAAGGTCTAGTAGGTGAGGGGTAAAGAATTCATTAGTTGCCGTGGCACTCAAAAACCATCATCAGCTTTCAACCATGGGTTCGGGACCAGATAACTCAGTGTGAGGCCTGTTTAAATGATGAACTGAGTTGAAAAGTATATCCTTGATAACCTAAAATGTGAAGAAAAGGTGTTAAAGATGAACAAGAATGTCACAACAAAACTAACATATGCTTGCATTGCTATTCATGCAAGAAGCAAAGAATTTTCACCCAAAAAAAATAAAATCACCTGAGACATTAATCCATGGACCTGCTCAACAGTTATCTTTGCACTACCTCGAGTAATCTCTGCAAGTTGAGATTCTTCCTGCAATTCAAAAAATTTAAAAAGTGGTATCCAAAAGAATTCAAGCAACATTTGCAATACGTATCACATAATCTTTCCAGCTTGAGGAATCCTAACCAATGTGCAGAAACTTGTAAATTCAAAAGCAAAACTGGAGCAGCAGATAGTTAACTAATGGCCAGTTTCTTGAGTAGACATCCATTTTACTAGATGGATACACAATATAAGTTACCGAGCCAAATATCCTAGCAACAATGTACAAAGCTTTTAAAAAGAAGAAGGGAATAAAAGACACAAGCCATTGAAGTATGTACACCAAACAATATAACACTAGGGCAGATATCTAGGAAGCACGGATACGGATACGGGATACGGATACGATACGATACGGATACGGCGATACGACAAAATTTGAAAAACCAGGATACGGGTACGGCGGGGATACGTTCATAAAAAATATTATTTTAACAATTTTTAGTAATGCAGTATGCATAAAAATAAAACCTAAAGCAAAAAACAACTTGATAAAGAAGAAAAAATCCTATAAAACTAAGAGTCTTCAAGGTCAATAGCTTCAACTTGTTCCCCTTCATCAGTGAATATCACAAGACCTTAGCTAAAGCCAAAGCCAAAAAACAATTCTTAAATAAAAATTTCAGCAAATATACTTTTTTAAGTCATCAATAATAGCCTAGGAAGCACAGATACGGATATGGTGATATGGGGATGTGGATATGGCGATATGTCAAAATTTGAAAAAGTATGATACAGGTACAGCGGGGATACATTCGTAAAAAAAAAAAAATTATAATTTTAATAATGTAATATGCATGAAAATAAAACTTAAAGTAAATTAATAAATAAAAAGAGGGATTCCTATTAACCTAAAAGTGCTCAAACATTCATAAAACATCCAAAACTAAAAGCAAAAACAAATGCAAATTAAACATCATCCTTACATGCCAACACCAAAAAAAGAATGAGAGTAGAGAGAAGAAACGTGAGAGAGAGAGAAAGCGAGAGAGAAGTGAGAGAGACAACAAGGATACATCAATTTGACAAATTCTATTACTTTTAACTCTCACTATATTCCTCTTATCAAAGAACTAAACAAAATATTATAAGTAATATGTAACTTCGAGTATCCGATACTTCAAAATTAAGTATCCGATACTTCAAAATTAATAAAAAATTAATTAAGAAGTATCCGATACGTATCCGCGAGTATCCGAGGAGTATCGGTATCCGATAAGTATCCGATACGGATACGTCACCCTTTTTGAAGTATCCGTGCTTCATAGGCAGATATCCACTAACCTCTTTCTTTTTTTGAGAGGGTGCTATTAAGGGCCCAAAGTGTGAATGAGCCAATTGATTTTCAGCTTGCTCAAGCTTTTCAGCTGCATCATGTAAAGAAAATTAATAATTAATAATTCTGAATCAACCACAGCAAACAAGTCTGTTCATCTCATTCGTAGGCAAGATCAGCTACTGCAGTAATTCAAACTTGTTTGATGTACCAATAGTTAGTTATACGAGTACTAATTATGAAAGCTCTATACCTCAACAATAGTGAGAGATACCTAGATCAGAAAGTTGTCCCGCTACGTAGTCTTTATTCCCCAGTAAAGATGATGAGGAAAGAGTATTCACCCAATACTTATTCCATAGCAGATCCAAGAGGTGGCAGTCAAGTGATGACTGAAATATGTGATGTCCAATGAATAATACTGCAAAAACACAGTCAGATTAAGTTATCCAGCTTTAAACCATGATTTTGAGAAAGGTACAGATGGGCAAGTTCCACACACCCAAAAAAAAAGTAGGAGGAGGAGGAGGAAAGGAGCAACTGGGAAAACAAATCAACCTGTTTACCGTGCACACCAAAGTCTTCAATCTTGCTTAAAGGGATGGTTTGATACTCAGAAACAGGCTCATCTGCAGGCTTATATCCTTCTGGGTATGTTTGGAATGCACCAATCTCGACTTTTCCAGCTGAAACAGTCCTTGTTGGATCAATAACGACTGCCAAAAATGGCTCTTGAAATTGCTGGTTGAGCATTTGTGTTGAGACATCAATATACTAGAAAGCCAGCATCCATAACCAGGGTGAGAATGGTACCACCCAACCACATTCTCCAACCTCCCCAACTGCATTCAACAACTTGAATTATGATCATAACCTACTTGTCCTTCTTTTTCATCAATAAGGCTTCGTGGAAATAGAACAATCAAGAACTAGTTCACACACACATACAAATGGATTAGGATTTCAAGAGCAAAGTCATAGTACTTCAATAATGGTTTCAAAAAGGAAAATAAAAATACATGAAATAAACGAAGAATCAATGTATCAGAGAAGCTCAACAAAAATAAACAAATAAATAACGTTCGATATTTTTTGAGAAAACACCATTCAAGAACTAGGATTATTAAATAAACAAAATAAGCTCCTTTACAATAATATCATTTCTAGAAGCATCCCAACCCTTGACGCAAAACCTATACAAAATTTAAATTTGGGTAAAAAACACTCAAAACACTCTCCACTCCTTGACTCAAACTTGTATCAAATTGACTTTTATCCAATTTTTTGTATACAAATCAAGGAAGACTCGAATGTATACTAAAAGATTTTTCAAGACTAATTTGTAGTTTCCAAATTTACCACTCTACCATTAGTGAACTTTTACTCACAATTATGTTTAAATATGAGTTTGTCCATTGGAGTGTTTCATATCAAATAAAGCTTTTACTCAAATTTCAGTAAAATTTTGAGTAAGGCTGGAGATGGCCTAAACAAAATAAGCTCCTTCACAATCAGTATTTCACAGTCAAATACTTCACAAGATGTATTATCACAATCACAATCAAATCAACTATCCAAGTAAATTTAGGGTTTCATGGAGTGGACATGAAGATTAAAAATGAGCAATTTATGTTTACTAGAAGGTCCCAAATTAGAGCAAACAAACAGAGATCATCACTATACCTGCTTGTTAGTCTGAGAATAATCAACCATATACTCATAAGCATCAGCCTGAGCATTAACCCTAGTCTCAGTCCACTCAACAGGCAAAGCGAAAGCGTCCATGACGATGATGGAATCGCATGACTTCGATGGTGCCTCCGGAGCGAGCGTGGACGACCATCTTGAGGAGAGCGAGGGCGGAGATCTTGAGTCGCTTGAAGAAGTGTGGGTCGGTGGACCGGGGCTTGTCTTGCTGGGACTTGGCCTGAGAAGCCTCGTCGGCGTCGGATTCAGATGAAGATGGAGTCTCCATTGTCACGATGTTATTCTCGAGCTCCCATGTCTGTTGCGCCATGGCCGCCGGCCCGCCGATGATGAGAACGAGTAGGCATCCATGATGGCCCCCTGTGAGCTCATACAGGCTGACCCCAAATAAAATGGATACTCTCAATCATATGTCCATTAATCTTTCGGCCATTCGCCCATGTTTAAATTTTTTTTGGTTCATAGAATCTGCAATATAGTTGGTCAAATATTTTATCAAATTTAAAAATTTAATAAAAAGTTTAGGCTTGTTTGGTTGGTAAATTAAGATATAGTTTTTTTAAAGGTAAATTGCACTGATATCCTCTGAGATTTATGTTTATTACAGTTTCTTTTACGTTTTGAAAATTACATCTCTCTTCTTGAGATTTAAACTTTCATTACAGATTTTTCCTCAGCAATTTAATTTTTTTAAATACTAATTTTGTCCTCACTAGGTAAATTACATTGACACCTGTCACATTTTAGAAATTACGATCCCCTCCCTAAGGCTTAAAGTAGCATTACCAATTGTCTCCTCAGTTAGTATTACTTGAACAAAAAAAAAATCATTGCAAAAAAATTTTGTTAGTAAAATTTTAAAATTTCTGTTTAAAAATCAACGTAAACTCATTTTTTGAATTTACGGATTTTCCTCATATTTACAAACTGAGACAACCATTTATAAATCAAAAAAATTATTAAACAAGTTTTTATGACAGTTTTTAAATTTTTGTAAATATAAATTGAAAACTGAAAACAAAATGGTTACCAAACATGTTTCAGATGGTAAAAATGTCGTAAAATTAACAAATAATTAAATAAGTTACCAAGGTAAGAAATGACTTATCAAAAGATTTTTAAACTATGCATGGTTTGATTTTTAGGAAAAAAAAATTAAAAATTAATTTGGTTAAAAAAAAAAAGTAATTATCATTTTAACTTTTGGGCAGGTTATATACATGCGTATGACTATTTCAATTTAATTTGTAAAAAAATTATTTCTAACCACTCAAAAGATAAAAATTATATAAAAATGATAATTATTTTTTATTTTTTATTTCTTAACCAAATTAATTTTTAATTTTTAAGAAAAAATTCTAAAAATCAAACCATACATAGCCTAAGAATCTTTTGATAAATTATTTCTTACGTTGATAACTTATTTAATTATTTGTTAATTTTACGACATTTTTACCATTTAAAGGTTGTCTGGTAACTATTTCGTTTTCAGTTTTCAATTTATATTTACAAGAATTTTAAAAACTGTCATAAAAACTTGTTTGCTAATTTTTTTGGTTTATAAATGGTTGTCTCAATTTGTAAATTTTAGGAAAAAACGTAATTTCAAAAAATGAGTTTACGTGAGTTTTTAATCAGAAATTTAAAAATTTTATTAACAAAAAAAATTCTCAATTATTTTTTTTTTTCAATGAATTTTTTTTCTAACAAATACTAACCGATAGGGTAATTGGTAATGCTACTTCAAACCTTAGGGAAAAGATTGTAATTTCTAAAATGTGAGGGGTGTCAATGTAATTTACTTAGTGATAGCAAAATTGGTATTTAAAAAAATTAAATTGTTAAGGGAGGAATCTGTAATGAAACTTTAAACCTCAAAGAGGGAGATGTAATTTTCAAAACATGAGGGGTGGAACTGTAATAAATATAAATCTCATGGGGTGTCAGTGTAATTTACCCTTAATTTTTTTTAATACCAATTTTGCCCTCACTAAGTAAATTACATTGACACCCCTCATATTTTAGAAATTACAATCCCCTCCCTAAGTTTTAAAGTAACATTACCAATTGCCCCCTCGGTTAGTATTGGTTGGGAAAAAAAATTCATTAAAAAAAATTATTAGTAAAATTTTTAAATTTCTGATTAAAAACCAACGTAAACTTATTTTTTGAATTTACGTTTTTTTCCTCAAATTTACAAATTGAAACAACCATTTATAATTAAACAAGTTTTTATGACAGTTTTTAAAATTTTTGTAAATATAAATTAAAAACTGAAAACGAAATGGTTACCAAACAGGTTTCAGATAATAAAAATATCGTAAAATTAACAAATAATTAAATAAGTTATCAACGTAAAAAATGACTTATCCAAAGATTCTTAAACTATGTATGGTTTGGTTTTTAGAATTTTTTTAAAAAAATTAAAAATAAATTGTTTAAGAAATAAAAAATAAAAAATAATTATTATTTTTATATAATTTTTATCTTTCGAGTGGTTATAAATAATTTTTTACAAATTAAATTGAAACAGTCATACGCATATATATAACCTGCCCAAAAGTTAAAATGATAATTATTTTTTAATTTTTATTTCTTAACCAAATTAATTTTTAATTTTCAAAAATCAAACCATGCATAGCTTAAGAATCTTTTGATAAGTCATTTTTTACGTTAGTAACTTATTTAATTATTTGTTAATTTTACGGCATTTTTACCATCTGAATCTTATTTGGTAACCATTTCGTTTTCAGTTTTCAATTTATATTTACAAAAATTTTAAAAACTGTCATAAAAACTTGTTTGATAATTTTTTTTGTTTATAAATGGTTGTCTCAGTTTGTAAATATGAGGAAAAAAACGTAATTTCAAAAAATGAGTTTACGTTGGTTTTTAAATAGAAATTTAAAAATTTTACTAACAAAATTTTTTTCCCAATTAATTTTTTTCAATGAATTTTTTTTCCAACTAATACCAACTAAAGGAGCAATTGGTAATACTACTTTAAACCTTAGGGAGGGCATTGTAATTTCTAAAATGTGAAGGGTGTCAATGTAATTTACCTAGCGAGGGCAAAATTGATATTTAAAAAAATTAAATTGCTGAGGGGGGAATCTGTAATAAAAGTTTAAATCTCAGGGAGGGAGATGTAATTTCCAAAACGTAGGGGGAACTGTAATAAACATAAACCTCAGGGGGTGTTAGTGTAATTTACCCAAAAAATAAATTACTGAGGAAGGAATCTGTAATGAAACTTTAAACCTCAGGGAGGGAGATGTAATTTCCAAAACGTGAGAGGGGGAACTATAATAAATATAAACCTCAGGGGTGTCAGTGTAATTTACCTTTTTTTTTAAAAAAAATTAAAATTTTATTTGGTTCAAATTTTTTTAAAAAAAAATTCAAAAATTTTTTTTTTTGCTACACATCAATCAATTATTTTTTCTTTCACACACATCTATTCAACTACAATAAAATATTAAATCATCTCAAACTCTCAAACTCCAAAACTATTTTCAAAATATACAATCAAACAAATCAAAAAAAATTCTAAACTCTCTCAACAAATTTTTTTTTGAAAATTTATCTCAATACACAAACCAAACACACCCTTAGGCTCTGTTTGATTTAGTTTTGAAATTATGATTTGAGTATGGAGTTGTGATTTAAGTGTGAAATTGTAAATTGAGTTTTGAAACGTGTTTTGAGTTTTGAGTTTATGGATTTTGAGTTTATAGATTTTGAGTTACATTTTGAAAATTTTTAGACTTCTTTTTTTTAAATATTAAAAAATGTTTAAGACAATTTTATCTTTTATTTTAAATATACAATTTTTATTTAAATATTTTATTTTGTAAATATTTAAATTTTTTAATTTTAATTTTTTAAACTCAAAACACAACTCCACACTCAAATCATAACCAAACACATAACTCAAAATTCCACACTACTTTTCGAAACTCTACACTCATATAGTAACTAAACACATAACAAAAAAAATTAAAATGTTTAAAAATATAATAAAATGTTTAAAATAAAAATTATATATTTAAAATAAAAAATAAATTTTTTTAATATTTTAAAAAAATACAGCACACAAATGTATGAAATATAATGCATATTAAAATAAATATTTAAAATATAAAATATTTACCTAGAAAAATAAAATTAAGAAAATTTTTAAATATTTTTAAAAAATAAATCCAAAAAATTTCAAAATACAACTTAAAACTCAATATATAACTCTGAACTCTTTTCAAAACTCATAATCAAACAAATTTTATTTTTTCATAACTTAACTCAAAACACGACTCCACACTCAAATTATTATTCTAAAAATAATTTTTAAAAAAACAAAATAAAAAAAAATATTTTGTTTATTTTGTTTTTATATATTATTTTGAAAAGAGTTTGATATGATATACTTTAATAATGAGTTAAGATTTTCATTAATCACTAGTCCTCCGGCCTAAAATAAATTTTCAATTCATAAGATCAAAATTTGGTTGTTCAGCCGTCATTTACTCTATTGTCTACCAACAACTACATGCAAAATTTGGTAAAAGATAAAATGCTCCATTGATTTGATGAAGAATATACATCTTCTTCATTTGATATCAATTTAATGAAATTGTTGGACTATCATTTTCACTAAATTTTTATCAAATTTAAATTTAATGAAAGATATGAGTATGGATTGAAAATAACTTTAGGGGCTAAAATAATATAATTTATATAAAACAGATAATTATATGTTTCAATCAACCTATTTATTTATCTTTTTATTTGTTGAAATCAATATATTTGTCTCTCTATTAAAATTTATTAAATTAATTATCTATTGAAATATGACACATGTCACTTATTTAACAACCTATCGGTTGAATATCACACATTTCTCTATCTCACCACCACACTTGCTGTAGCCGATCATTGCCACCGGTAATTTTTTCGAGCCAATTTTTCAGTGTCCTTATTACCAAATAAGGTTTACCTCGAATCTGATATCTTATACTCTTTTTGGGATGAATTTTTTATCCCTTTTTTTTTATTATTATTATTGTATAGTGTAATAGTTAGAATTTTTATTTTTTTTGTATTAATTTTGTTAAATAAAAAATTGTAATAATAAAATATTAATAATTTTTAAAATTATAAAAGATACTCTATCCTAAACAAATTTAAAAATACATATTTATAATTCACTTTTAAAAATGTTGAATATGTTTTTGGCAACTCAGTTAAAAGCAAATTTTTTTTATTTTTTCACTTTTTTAAGTTATACCATCACTCTATTTTTTTTACACATTTTTTTGAAGAAAAAATCAACTTTTAATTAGCTTTTTATGACTTTAAGAAAGTGACGTGTGGAGCCTCCAATAAAGTCCAAAAATGCAGTTAAACACCTTAAGTGTATATAGGAGAGGGTTTTGGTCGTGATATTAGGCCTCATTTGGAATGTAACTTATTAGCTAAAATAGTTAATAAAGATTATAAAAAAAAAAAAAAGAATGTTAAAATAGTCAATAAGAAATAACCAAATAGCCAAAAAAACAAACTACAAAAATTCATCCAAAACAAAGGCTTATTATAAACCTAAGCTAATTAGACAAATTTTAAATTTTATACACCTAAGCTTAATCATAATATTTTTCCTTTTGACCACCGCTATCCCTTTCTACGCCACTCTAAAGAATGATTTCCTCTAGTTTTTTTTTTTTTTCCCCTCTTTATAGTTATCATCCAATACTTTATCTAATGATCAAAATTCAACAACTAGCCATTATTAGAGGTGTAAAAATGGTCTAGCCCGACCCGCCGTCAAGCCTAGTGGGCTACTGCAAAAAATCGGGTTGGGTCAAAATGGCCTACTCATACAAAATCGCAGCCCCAAGCCCAACCCAAGTCCAGGGGTACTTGGGTTCTCGGGCGAGCTTGCGAGGCTAAGCATAGGCCTGGGCCGGATTTGACCATTTTTTATTTTATTTTTATTTTATTTTTATAATTTTTCCTCCACAAAAATAGTTTAGAAATGACAGTGGGTCTCGGCTGGGCCTTTGAATGGGCCTTAAATGAGTTGGTGGGCCAAGTTTCAAATTAGGCCAATCGAATCGAGCTCACGGTCCAAGTGGGGCCCTAAAATACATGGTCTAGGCCTAGGGTCATAAACTAAGCATAGCAGGCCATGAGTGGGCTGCGGGCCGATGAGTCGATTTTACATCTCTAATCATTATCATATTTTGTGACATTTGAATTGAGTACTTGATAATGATCATCGTAAATGATGGTTAGAAAAATAAAGAGTAAATTACAAATACACCTTTTGAGGTTTGCTTAAAATATAAATTGTCCCATGTAGTTTGGAAAATTACAAATATTTCCTTGTCATAATTTTTTATTTAACAGAATTAATTGAAAATGTGAAATTTCTAACTGTTCACATATATAATAATAAAATTATCTGAATTATTAATTGAAATAAAATTTTAACATTATTAAAAATTGTTAATTAACTTGATGATTTATTAATAAAAAGATCTATTTGTTATGAAATTAGAAATCTTAGAGGCATAATATAATTTCTAGAACTACAAGAGTAATTTATAATTTAAGTAAATTTCAGGGGGTATGTTTGTAATTTACTCGTTGAAATATTGGAAGGAATCAACATCCTTTCATATTTATCAAGTAAAAATCACCCGAAGAAATTTATAATGTGCACCCTTTCAAATGGTGCACACTGTGAAAAAGTTATGATTTTTTATGATGAACATTATGATTGTTTGTGATTTATGTTATGACATTTTGTAGTAAAGTTATAAATAGCAAATTTATGATGTGCACCCTAAAGTTAGGAATGATAATATTATGACATTTTGTTATTTTTGTTATGACATTTTTTAGTAAAAAAAACTTATGACTTTTGTAGTGAAAAAGTTATGACATGTTATTTTTAAGTAATGAAATTTTGTGAAATACTTATAAAAGGCATACCATATACATCTTTTTGAGGAAGCACATTGTAACATCTCCCAAAATCATGACCTTAGTTAGGAATTATTTGAAATTATCTAAATAGATGTATTTTTTTAACTTTTTATGAAAATATATAAAAAAAAAATTTAAAAATAATATAACTTAAGGAATTATTTGATATGATCTAAATAAATACACTTTTTAACTTTTTATGAAATATGGTTAGGTATGAGTTGGATTTAAAGTAATGTGATAAAAAAGTGATGTAACTTAAATAAGATGATATGACTTAAATAGTATTATAATTTTTTGACTTTTTTAAGTTATCCCAAACAAAAACCTAAATACATTTATTGAAAAGATGCCAAACAAACTGCCACATGTCCTGACTTTTCCTAATTACTTTATTTTAACTTTTTTATTGATTTGTGACCGAAAAAAAAGAAAAAAAAGGAAAAAAAAAAAAGAAAGTAGTTTTCACATTGTCATAGTCAATAATGCATTGTGTCAACAAAAACAATTCAAATTGATGGATGACTTACTTCAAATGACTTTGACTAGGTAT
Source organism: Camellia japonica (assembly GCA_030407325.1). Lineage (NCBI taxonomy): Eukaryota > Viridiplantae > Streptophyta > Magnoliopsida > Ericales > Theaceae > Camellia > Camellia japonica. The sequence continues at coordinate 25,966,164 of JAPPVO010000024.1, forward strand.
TAAAAATATATAAATGAAAATGATTAAAAATTCTAATAAAAGAATTTTATAGATATGGATGATTATGGATGATTGTGATTTGATATTTTGATATTTTTAATTTCTTATTATATTATTAAAATTTAATGAAAATTCTAAAATTAATAAATGTATCAGCACATGTATTAATTCCGCCTACATTGTCCTATGCATTTTTATTTATCTAATTTCTTTTTACAAATTTCCCTTTACCTTGTACTTTTTCATATATAATTACACTCCTCTTATTTATAAATAACTACATAATTTCTTTGAAATTTATAGATAGAAATACACCCATTAAATATTCTGTCAAATTTAACAATAAGTGTAAAACACTTGCCAAATATAAAAGAGTTATATATTCATTTTCAAATTTTCACACTGTCATTAATTTTATTGTGAGACCTTTGTGGCTCACTACAAGACCCTTTTTATTAATTATTTTTGTTTATTTTTTACGTATATACTTGTGGATCACTCATAAAAATATTAAATTGATCTGGTAATTGTAGTCATGCAATTTCTTCACATTTTTTCTCAAAAAAAATTCAACTATTTATTTACAAAACCACACTCACGCTACTTCCCCCCCCCCCGGCAAAGGAGATCAATTACAAAAAAGTAAAAAACATTAAGGGTCTGTTTGGTAACGTTTACATTTTCAGTTTATATTTACAAAAATTTTATAAACTGGTTTTTGTTTATTTTAAAAAAAACATAAACTACAAACGCGTTTGGTAATTGACAAAATGTTTTAAAAAATTTAAAAATATAAAAAAGAGTGAGAAATGACAAGTGGTGGCAAGTGGCGGCGGAAGACAGTGGTGGAAAGTGGTGACAGTGGGTGGTGGGTAGCGGGTGGTGGTAGTGGTGGCGGATGGTGGATGGTAGCGAGTGGGTGGTGGTAGTGGTGGTGGCGGGTGGTAGTGAGTGGTGGCGGGTGGGTGGTGGTGGCGGGTAACGGTGGCGGGTGGTGAGTGGTGGTGGTGGCGGATGGTGGTGGTGGTGGCGGGTGGGTGGCCGATGGCGGGTGGTGGTGGCGGGTAGGTGACGGGTGGGTGATGGTGGTGGCGGGTGGTGGGTGGTAGCGAGTGGGTGGTGGTGGTGGTGGCGGGTGGTGGTGGCAGGTGGGTGGCGAATGGCGAGTGGTGGTAGGTTGTGGTAGGTGGTGGCGAGTAGGTGGTGTGGTGGTGGTGGGTAGCGGGTGGTGGCAAGTGGCGGCGGAAGACAGTGGTGGAAAGTGGTGACGGTGGGTGGTGGGTAGCGGGTGGTGGTAGTGGTGGCGGATGGTAGATGGTAGCGAGTGAGTGGTGGTAGTGGTGGTGGCGGGTGGTAGTGAGTGGTGGCGGGTGGGTGGTGGTGGCGGGTAACGGTGGCGGGTGGTGAGTGGTGGTGGCGGATGGTGTGTGGTGGTGGCGGGTGGGTGGCCGATGGCGGGTGGTGGTGGGGGGTAGGTGACGGGTGGGTGGGTGGGTGATGGTGGTGGCGGATGGTGGGTGGTAGCGAGTGGATGGTGGTGGTGGTGGCAGGTGGGTGACGAATGGCGAGTGGTGGTGGGTTGTGGTAGGTGGTGGCGAGTAGGTGGTGTGGTGGTGGTGACGGATGGGTGGGTGATGGTGGTGGATGGTAGCGAGTAGGTGGTGGTGGTGGCAGGTGGGTGGCGGTGAGTGGTAGTGGTGGCGGGTGGGTGGCAGGGGGTGGTGAGTGGTGGTGGTGAGTAAGTGGCGAGTGGTGGTGGCGGGCGGTGGATGGTAGTGGCGGGTGGTGGGTGGTGGTGGCGAGTGGGTGGCAGGTGGCTGGTGGTGGCTGGTAGGTGGCAGGTGAGTGGTGGTAGCGGGTGGTGGGTGGTGGTGGTAGGTGGGTAGTGAGTGGTGGTGGCAGGTGGTGGTAGGGGGTGGGTGGTGGTGGCGGAAGACGGTGGTGGAAAATAGTGACGGGTGGTGGCTAGTGTTGGATGGTAAAAAAAAAAAAACTCAAAACTCAAGACGAAAACACATTTTTTGAGTTTACATTTTTTGGCCAAATTTATAAACTGAAACTACTGATTTATAAATCAAAAATTTTACCAAACAAGTTTTTATTTGAATTTTTAAAATTTTTGTAAATATAAACAAAAAATTAAAAACGTAAGTGTTACCAAACGGCACCTAAACATTCAATAATTCACGATTTTGAATACAATTACAAAAAGTCATTTTTATACACAAACTTTATTTTATATTATGAAAAAGCAAAAAATAAAAATAAATAAATGAGATCAATTTATAGTAAACCTTAGAATCAGGCCTTGTTTGGGAACAGGCTAATTTAGTAACTTTTTAGCTATTTGACTAAAATATGAGCTAAAAAAAACTAGTATGTTTGGGATGACTTTTTGGCTTTTTACGAAAAGATATGCAAAAAGTAGAGAGAAAAGAGAATCTTTGACTTTTTGGTATGAGTTGTTTGTTTTTTGGACTTTTTAGTAACTTTTTTGACTTTTTGGCTAAATGGGCTGGTTCCCAAACGAGGCCTGAGTCCAGTCCAACAACAGAAGGGTTTGGGGGATAAGCCTGGACTCTATAAAGGGAAAATGAGTGTTCTCTCCCGTGAAGGGTGTTGTTGGGACTCTATGGCTTATTATGGAGCCTGTAACGATGATTTAAATCGTCAATATGTAGGTTTCGTTAAGTATTTTATTTTTATAAAAAATTACATTGATCGGATATCAAAATACACTTGACTAGATTACATTTGTATTAATAATTTATTTTAAAAATTATACTTACAGTTAATATAAATGTAATCTAATAAAATAATTATTGATATCTAATCAATATAATTTTTTACAAAAATAAAATATTTGACGAATTGTATAAGTTAAATAATTCAAATTATTGGTGTAGGCCCATGAAAGCGTAACAACATTCTATAGGTCAATTTAGGCAGGAGAGAAGCGTCCCAGGAGAAAAGAAGTGAAAGTTATTGAAGTCTAATTTTGCAATCTTGTTAAGAGTGAGAGCATGAAGCGGTATATTAAGAAACTACAGGGATCACATAGGCAATTTTCCCTGAAAAATAGGGCAGCAAGTTTGAAAGAAAACCCCTATCGCTCTCTCTCTGTTCATTCACGCGTAGTGGTGGTGGTGGTGGCACCGTGTCAGTCGTCTTCCCCTCTTTAAACTTTACGCGGCTTGACCCCGCGTCTTCCTCCGTAACTCCGTTGTCTCGCTCTCCTCATCTTTAACTTACTCTCTCTCCTCAATATATATACCCATTTTCATCTCTCTCTTGACCTTTTAAACCAAACATCGTCTATTACCTGTACATACACACACAACCACCCCCAACAATCCCCCCACAGATTGAGACTGAGAGAGAGAGAGAGAGATTTGGAGAGAGAAATATGTTGAGATCGTGTTGCAGATGCTTGGGGCGACGCACCGGTGATGGATTATTGTGGCATATGGACTTGAAGCCTCACGCCTCCGGCGACTTCTCGATCGCCGTTGTTCAGGCCAATTCTAGCCTCGAAGATCAGAGTCAAGTTTTTACCTCTCCCTCCGCTACCTACATCGGCATCTATGACGGCCATGGCGGCCCTGAAGCTTCTCGATTCGTTAACAGACACCTCTTCCCTTTCCTCCACAGTAATCTCTCTCTCTCTCTCTCTCTCTCTCTACCGTCGTATTTGATTTGGTCGGAATCGTAACTATCTCTGAATTGTTTGTTTTCAGTTATATTTACTTTTTTATTGATGTTTCGTTATTAAAAAATTGTCTGATTCAAGTGTTTGGTAATCGATATAATTCTGATAATTCTCTTTCTAGAATGTTTGTTGCTAGTTGAAATTTTCAATTAGTACAAGCATTTGCTTTTTAATTATGTAAAAATTTGAATGGTAGCAACGAAGTAATCAGTATTTAATTTGATGTTGTATTCTTGTATTTTTTGGACAGTAATTCTTTTTAATCAAAACTATCTGATTCAATTGTATGATCTGCTCATGCTGTGCTATGTAAAGTGTTTGGTTGGAAGTATGTATTCGATTCTCATAATTCTCTCTAGAAATGTTTGTTGCAAGTTGTGGATTTTATTGTATTATGATCTACTCATTCTCTCTGCTGTGTTTGTTTGGTAATCTATTTAATTCTGATAATTCTCTCTTTAGAATGCCTTTGCAAGTTGCAAATTTCAATTACAACAATGGTACACACTCCCAAAAAACACAACTCCACAACCCCACTCACCTGTGATTATTCAGGAAGTAAAGAAAAAATAAAAACAAAAATATATGATTGGTCATATCATTTTGGGGTCATGGATCCCCAACTTTGGGGTCCCAAGCATTTTTGTTTCAATTATTATGAACGTTTGCTTTTTGACTGTGTCATTGGAGTAACAGAGTAATTCTTGTACTTGGTTTTGATCTTTCTGTTTTTCTAGAGAGTAATTCTTTGAATTGTTTTTTTCAGTTCTATTTACTTTTTGATGTTTTGCTATCTAGAATATCTGATTTGAAGTCAATTTAATTCTGATAATTCTCCCTCTAGGATGTTTATTTCAAGTTGCAGATTTCAATTAGTCCAAAGGTTTGCCTTTTAATTATGTATGTTGTGTTGGTGCAACAGAGTAATTGGGGATCTCTCTCATTGTTGTTTTAAATTTGTTGCAGAATTTGCTACGGAGCAAGGGGGATTATCAGCGAACGTAATAAAGAAGGCATTTAATGCAACGGAGGAGGAGTTTCTGCATTTGGTGAAGCGATCGTTGCCAGTTCAGCCACAAATTGCTTCAGTTGGGTCATGTTGTCTTGTTGGTGCAATTTCAAATGATGTGTTATATGTCGCCAATCTTGGAGACTCAAGGGCAGTTCTTGGTCGGAAAGTTTCCGAGGGACAAAAGAGTAAAGTGGTGGCTGAACGTTTGTCTAAGGATCACAATGTTGCGTGCGAGGAGGTGAGGAAGGAGGTCGAGGCACTTCATCCTGATGATGCAGCTATTGTAGTCCCTTGCCGTGGTGTTTGGAGAATTAAAGGGATAATTCAGGTACTTAGGGCTGCTTGCTCTGCTTCGTATGTTTTGTTTTTGGTGATTGATTTTGTTTTACTTAAAATTTGTTAGTTACTTAAAGAATAACTTTATTGAATCATATCACAAGCATAAGTATAGTGTGCATGTGCTTACATCTGCTCTTATGTCTAAGGATTTCACACTTTCTATCTGTGTTGAGCTAGGAGCTCGTTATATTTAACTACCAGATGCCCAATTCATCACTATTAAGGGAATCTTAGGATTTTATGAAATGTTTTGTAAAGTGTTGGAGACAATAAATTATTAAATGAGAGCATATGTGGTGAGCAGCTGGAAGTTGACGATTAGATTTCCCCATATCGTACTATTTGCCTCTTGTTTATCCTATCCTCTTCACCTTGAACAAATTTATTACTAATCTGTGAAAACTAAAAGCTTTCCATGGCGAATTATCTGGTTAATAAATGACTGAAAACCATCAAACCTTTAACGTGAGCCTTTCCTTCAAAGTCAAGGTGGATCACAAATTGTTGCATTGAACAGTATCACATACATTTGTTGAGGAAGGTGGAAAACATAGTTTACTTACTGTATATTTCGTCTTATTTTATTTCTTTATGTTAGATGAACTTAAAGACTACCCTCTATTATATATAATTCCCTCCTAGCCTTGATCTTTATTTGCTTCGCGAAAAAAAGTGTCTTGCGTCTCGGCACCATTTATTTTATATCTTGATATGCTAATTGCTTTTATCTTTATCTTTTTTTTTTTGGCTTTAGTGGAAGGAATGTCTTTCCTCATAAACTGAGATAAAAAATGAAAAAAAAAATGTTCTAGAGGGGGCTATAGCTTGCCTACTCTTCAAGGAATCACATGCCTCTTGGTCCACTTCTCAAGCAACTTAAGGTCAAAAGTTGTCTGTTATGCATGAGACGTACATGTAGATCTCACAAAGCATGTGACTTTGGTGACATATTTATTCCTCTTCCTTTATATCCTGGCCACTCACAAGAGATTATGGCTGTAAATTCACATGAAGCTCATGTAACTTCTAATATTCTGTTGAGGCTTTTATAATATTCGGTTGGGATGAATGCATTTCTTTCATTAGGTGTACTTTTCTTTCTCTCGTGTTTTAGCTTATCCTTAATGAGCCTAAATGCATGTGATGGAATATTGATAATTTTAGCACTGTGTCCTTTTTAGGTGTCAAGATCAATTGGCGATGTTTATTTGAAGAAACCCGAGTTAAACAGAGATCCACTTTTCCAGCAATTTGGAAACCCTGTTCCATTGAGGCGACCTGTACTGACTGCAGAACCTTCTATCCTTAGTAGAAAGCTCAGGCCTGAAGACTCATTCTTGATATTTGCTTCTGATGGCCTATGGGAACATCTGAGTGATGACACAGCTGTTGAGATTGTATTCAAAAATCCTAGAGCAGTAAGTGCCCATCTCTAATGATTTTGGTATTTCTATTTTACTATAATTTTCATTGCTGTTTTTTCCATTTATTATACTTGATCCATTTGAGAATGAAATGTTTGTTTTTCAAGGTCAATTGAGTCTAATTAACTCTCTGTAAAATGAACATTAGCAAGTTGATGAATAGAAAATAGGATTGTCACTTGACCTTGTTATGATTTATGTATGTCTCAAGAATTTCAGAAAGTAATTAAATATGGAAAGAAAATCAAACATAACTACATTAAGCTTTTTTAAAATTTTAATTCATGCAACACTTTGCCCTCTTTTCATCAGTAATTCCTTGATCATATGGATGAAAACAAATGTTGCCATTTTTTACACTGAAATGAAATATATATTTTACCCTTGTTCATTGTTGTGTCTGCACTGAATCTGCATTAGTGCACCTCACTGAAAGGTGGTCAGTGTAATTATTCTAAACTTCTGATGCTTATTGTATTTTTTTAATCTCACGAGTGGTCAATATTATTTACTCCAAAAAAAAAAAAAAAAAAATGGTGCCAATTGTTGAAATAGCATATTGAATTTGTTTGCATCTGTCTAAAAGATGCTGAAGTGCTGTTTGATAATTTCTGGCAATATGGATGATATATTTCGATTGGTTGGTGAAATATTTGCAGGGGATAGCCAAGAGGTTGGTTGGAGCTGCCCTTCAGGAGGCTGCAAAGAAAAGGGAGATGAGATACAATGACATAAAGAAAATCGAAAAGGGGATTCGGCGGCATTTCCACGATGATATCACTGTGATCGTCATATATCTCGACCATCAAAAAGGCTCAGTTACTGGTAGATTTAAACACAATGCGGTTGGCTACACAACTGCCCCGGTTGACATTTTCTCTAAGGTGAATGAAGCCATGGAGGAACAACTACACCACACAAGAATACCCAACTAAGATCTAACTGAAAGAACTATAGATTAATAACATTACAAATATATGATTTAACTTAGATGATAAATACATGTAAATCTGTTTTTCCTTGAATGAATGGGAATTTTTGGGAAAAAGACAGAACTCTAACCACAGATTTTTTTGTTCTTTGCTTTATAATTATGACTTGGTATGAATAGTGATTGCAAAATTGTTCTTTTAGTTAAAATTTTGCCTGTTTTCATGTGTTCAGTTTTTTTTGTTTTTTTAAATTTTGTTTTTTCGCAGTTTTGTAACATTTTATTTTTGGTCTTCTATTAAAAAATTTCAAATTTACACTCTTAAATTCTACTAGACTGAAAGGTACTTGAAAAGTAAAAAATAAATAAAAGATATAAATTTCAACTTTTTATTTTTAGTTAATGATTTTTATATTATTATTTTTTTGATCTAACCTCAATAATAAAAATTTTGACTACAAAATGTTTAGAAGTATACTTTGAAGCAACAAAAAATGATTTGTTAGAATGGTATAGGCTGTGTTTGGTTTGGTTTAGTTTAAAATTATAATTTGATTGGGGAGTTGTGTTTTGAGTTTTGCGTTTTTGAATCATGATTTAAAAAGAAAAAATTTATATAATTATCAGTTTTAAAAATAGTTTTTGGATAATTTGTAATTTTTTTTAATTTTATTTTTGAATGATTGAGGTATAAAATGTGAGAGGAGAGATGAGAAGAAAAAAATGATTGATTAATTAATAATAATAAATAAATAAGAATTTTAAATTATATTTTAAAAATATATTTGATTAACCTGTTATATTTATATTCTGATAAAAAATAAAGTTAAGTTTTAAAAAATAAATCAAAAATTACTTTCTAAGATATTTGTGTGTGGCCGTAGAATTGAATGGAGAGTAAGAAGTCAATATAAACGGCGCTTATTTCCTGCGACTTGTTAGAATGGTGACCAATCTCTGTTCAAAACATAAAAATCTCTTTAAATTATAGGTAAGATATTGAGGATGAGAGTTGTCAAATATATGTGGGCATTACAGACGGTGAAGTCAATTTAGGCAGAGGACTGAGATTATTGCCGTAGGCGTAGAATAAACACAATTTGAATCAGTCCGAATGGGGACCCGGTGTTCATGAAGCGACTAATGGAATAATATTGTTTTGTTTGGAAACTTGATTATTTTTATTAATTTTTAGTTATTTAATTATTTTAATTTGATTAAAAAATTATGTTTGGAATAATAATAATAGTTAGCTTATTTTTGTAGTTGATTTAATAATTGTGAAAAAAAAATAAAAGAATTATAATTTGAATGTAATAGTTTTTTCTTATTAATTATTTTAATAAACTAAACAAACTTTGACATCCTAATATAAATATTACGGTAAATTACACTCACCTCCCCTAAGGTTTCTAATAAACACAGGGATCTTCTCTATAGTTTCAATAATTACAGAAATCTCTCTTACTTTAACTGACAATATCAAGATTCTTCCATTTTTTTACTGTCATTCACACAAGTAACAAAAATTGCTGATGTCATCAAAGATATACGCTGAAATGTCCCTAATGCCCCTCAAGTGTTTTGTTGAGAAAAAGCAATACTCAAATTCAAACAAGCAATACCCAATTCAATATATAAACAATGCAAATATATTTTGATTTATAGCAAATAAAATATAATCCAATTAAATTAATTTCTAAATTTGTTTAACATATGTATATATGTACACACATTCAAACATAGGAAGTAAATTTTTTTTTCTTGTAACAGATATATATACATACAAATATATTGACAGATATATGTATATATATACAAATATATAAACATGGGAACAATTTATTTAATAAATGTATGCTTTAATAAAGAACAGGAACTTGTTTGAATTTTCAACCTGATAACTCATTGTTTGGATTTCCAACAAAAAATAGAAACTTGTTTGGATTCCCAATAACTCATTATTTTCTCTTTAAACATTTTCCCAACAATCCATATACACAAATATATATATATATACAAATCAAAAAGTAAACATAGAGCATATTCTAGATTCACACTAACTAATCTAAAGCAAAATTTTCAACTTTCTTACACTATATTGGCAAAAAAAAAAAGAGATACAAATACACGAATATATATATAGAGAGAGAGAGAGGATTGGTGATTTTGAATCTAGTGGTGTTTGGAATCTATATCCCAATGATCTAAAGCAAAATTTTCAACTTTCTTATACTAAATTAACAATTTGGAATCTACACCCCAATGATCTAAAGCAAAATTTTCAGCTGTGTTTGGTAGTATTTTCTAAATATATTTCTACCCCTTTATTTGCGTTTGGCGGTTGTTTACGACTTTCAAAAGTTAATTCCACATTCAATTTTGAAAACTATCCAAGGCGAGACAATTTAGGCTAACCGATCGTCCCACAAGATGTCCTACCGGACGTCCCACCAGTCGTTCGGCCAATTAACTAGAACAGTACATTTTTTTATTTTTTTATTTTTTATATATTCAATAAAAAATATTTTTGAATTTTTAAAAAAATTTATGAGCTTTGAATAAAATTTTGAGTTGTATGTTTGGTTATGAGTTGTAAGTTTTTGTATCAAATATCATATGTCACATTAAAAAATCCCTACTCAATTCAAAACTCATTCACCAAACAAATTTTCCACACTCAAATCCTAATTCCAAAACTCACAAACTCAAAATAAAACTCCTATTCTCAAATCATATTTAGAAAACTCTACCAAACACTACCTTCAATTTTCTTATACTAAAGTAGCAAAAAATGAGACAAATACACATACACATCTATATATAAGAGAGAGAGAGGGGATTGGTGCCTTTGTATTTTGAACACAGTGGTTTTCTGGAAATACTTGTAATTGAGGAACCCAGCTCTTTCAGTTTCATTGTTGTCGTCCAGTCCTTCTTTTCCTCTACCACCGTTGTTGCACTATCTCTCTACATCCATTGTGTCGTAACAGTCCACCATTCCCTCTATCACCCCCACTTTAACACCCAATCTACCTCCATCACTAGCGTTGCAGCTTCAACTCTTCTGCTACCTCCATCACCCATTGATGGATATTCTCTCTCTCTCTCTCGTTTCAATCTGATGAGATGAGAGAGCACAAAAACAAAAACAAAAACAAAAACAAAAAAACAAAGTTGAATATTGAAGAAAGGAATCAAAGGATATTTTCGTCTTTTCACGCTCAAATAAAAGGGTAATATGGTCATTTTGTATAGAAAATAATGTCATTTGTGCAAAATTCGCAGAATGGGAGAATCTTGATATTGTTAGTTAAAGTAAGAAAGATTTCTGTAATTATTAAAATCATAAGGGATGTCCGTATATTTGTCAGAAATCTTAGGAGACGTGAGTGTAATTTATCCTAAATATTATAAAGAGAACGTGGCAATTTATATGAACACAAAAATAAAAGTATGTGGTAATTTTTTTTTTTAATAAACAAAATGGGTGGAGATGGTTTAATGGTTAACAAGTGTTATAAATTTCTTATATTAATTGAATGAAGATTAAGTTTTTGAAATTAACTTTAAAGGCTTGTAATCACCTTTTTTAATGAAGGGAAAAAAAAATTAAGGGATATTTTAAAAAGATGGTTTAATGGTCATTGACAAAAAAAAATAAAAAATGGACCAATCAGAGCCCGCTGGGGGCTTGGGGGTCACCCCAGTGGGGGTCCAGACCATTTTCCTTAAAAAAATGTCATCTAATTTTTAAGGGAAATTTAGCTATAAACCCCCTTTACCTTCCTTTCATTGTTAAAAGGACTAAGAAAAAAATTATATTTTCTAAACCCCCTCATACTTATAAAGTCTTGCATAAAGGACAAAATTTATTATTTAAATATTTTATATGACTATTATACCCTCAACTAATTCTTCCCACTCTCTTCCTTTCTAAATCCACAGACAGCTTCTGCATATATAATCAGGGAGTGTCAGATTTTTGATCAATTTGCAATCAATTTTTTGTTGGTAAAGGTTAAGAGATTCGGATTAGAGAGATGATCAGAACTGGTGCTGTTTCACGGCGAAAGAGATCGTTGGAGATGATCGGAGAAAGCTTCGACGACGACGACGTATCGCCTTCCGATTCTCCGGTGCTGTTTCGCGGCGGAAAAGATCGTCCGAGATGATCGGAGAAAGCTTCGACGACGACGACGTATCGCCTTCTAATTCTCATGAAGTTCATGTTCTTGCCGTTGATGATAGCCTCGTCGATCGAAAAGTCAATTAATGATTGCTCAAAATCACCTCTTACAAAGTTAGGAGGCGACAAAGGTATGTTTGGTGGAGTTGTTTGGTTATACATATTTTCTTAAACACATATTTGAGTTTTGAATATATGTATATATATATTTGTGTGCATGAGTATTGTTTAACACATGTATTCTTTTCATTGAGATTTGCAATTGTTGACCGAGTTTTAGAAGTTTTTCTTCTCAATTAGATATGTTGATTAATTTGTTTTGTTTATGTTTTTTTTTTTTTTGTTTTTTTATTTTTGTTGTTTTTTTATCTAATTTCATTTGACAGAACCAGAGTAAAATTTTACTCTGGTTCTATTGCTCTGTTTTTTGTTTCAGATAATGAGAGTAAAATTTTACTTTGATTCTATTGCTCTATTTTTTATTTGAGAGAATCAGAGTAAAATTTTACTCTGGTGTTAGAATGACAGTAAAATTTTACTGTCAAGAGGTAGTCATTGCCAAACACTTCAGCCGCCACAAACACTGCCTTCGCTTTTTTACCTTTGTGCAGAGTAATATTTTACTTTTAGCTTTAGAGTCTCACAGTTTACTCGTTTTTCAGTGTAAAATTTTACTTTTATACAGAGTAAAATTTTACTTTTGTGTAGAGTCTAACATTTTACTAGTTTTTGAATTGATCTGTTCATACTCAGCTTGTTCAATAGATGATCTATTCAATTTCTCTCTCTTTCTCTCTCTCTAATAAGAATTTCACACAGAAATTTTGCTCTGAATCAGAGTAAAATTTTACTCTGGTTAAAATATATTGATTTGCTTAAAAATATAAAATTTTACTTTGAATCATAGTAAACTTTACTCTGATTCAGAGTAAATTTTATTCTGAATCAGAATAATGTTTACTATGATTCAAAGTAAAACTTTACTTTAAAATTTTACTTTGGTCAAAAACATGTTAATTTGTTTAACAATATAAAATTTTACTTTGAATCATAGTAAACTTTACTCTGATTCAGAGTAAAATTTTACTCTGAATCAGAGTAAAGTTTACTATGATTCAAAGTAAAACTTTACTCTGAAATTTTACTTTGGTTAAAAACATGTTGATTTGCTTAACAATATAAAATTTTACTTTAAATCATAGTAAACTTTACTCTGATTCAGAGTAAAATTTTACTCTGAATCAGAGTAAAGTTTACTGTGATTCAAAGTAAAGTTTTACTCTGAAATACACAGTGAAGATGGCTTAATAGGAGAGCTGATAGATATGAGGGTAATATAGTAAAAGAAACAAGTTTTAAAATATTAGGGGGTTTTGAAAGTACTTACATAATTCTTGTCCTTTTAAAAGACAAATTAGATAGTGAAGGGTCTATCACCAAATCCCCCACATTTTTTAATTGTAACGCCCTCAAAATAATACATAGATCCCATCATTTTAGACATGCAATGGTATGAAGAAATCAACACATTTCCATTCATCGGAGTAGTTCTTACAACAATATTACATGTTAACAATAAAAGCAATTGCCCTACAGGCTTACAACTTTCCAAGTTAACACTTGGTACACAAAAGAAGAGTGCTAACTCTATACAAAATAAGCCCTTGGCTTGATATACATGTAATACAAACAAAATAATCAAAAGAAAGTCTTCAACTCTCATATCCATCCAAGCTAAGTCCTTGGAGGTGGCATGCTACCTGTATCTGAAAATAATGTCCCATAGAGGGTGAGCCAACGCCCAGTAGAGATATGCTAAACACAGTATGAGTAGTAACTAAGACATTAGCAATTGATAAATGTTTAATTTTCATAAATCAATTCGTAACCCATTTCCATTACATGACCACTATGTTCATCTTTCATTTCATTTTCCATTTCTCATTATTTTTCCCAATTTACATCAACGGCTCAGAACCTGGCCAACCACTTATATGAGGCAATGACTCATATTAAACGCTTCCCGTTTTACAATAGATAAACATACTAGTTGTATCAACCTCTCAACAGATACGCATACAAGCTGTATCCACATTTCAACAGATAAGCATATTAGCTATATCAACACTTCCAAAGATAAACATATGAGCTGTATCAATACTTTAACTAACAAGCATATTAGCTGTATCAGTGGAGTCCATCCCCTATCTCCTCCCAAACAACATCCGGTTTAGAGGTCCATCCCCTATTTTCCCCTAAACCGTGGAGTACATCCCCTATCTTCTCCCACACACACAACGTATATAAATATAGGTCATATACACAATCAATCAATACATAACGTTAATGTATTCTATCAACCGTCATACTCTATGACATATCCAATTAATAGTTTTAGTTTGCCTAATCATCATGCATTGTCTACAACAATCAAAACTACCCTCCACCGGTAGCCCAAGCAATTATTTCTAAACAGATAATAAAAGCTCCAACAGATAAAATATCAATGTTTTCAAAAGTGAGCGATTAATAAATCCAACTCCACCGTTTACAATATAATGAGTCAATTTCATCATTTTTAGCTCAATTCCATATAACCACAATTATCCCAAATTAATTATACCAATTAATTTATACAACAAATTAGGCTTTCCTACCCCATTTCCAAGTAGACCCAATGGTCTATATATCAACAACCAACAACAATATCATGATCTTGAAATCTAAAATACACATTTTTTTAGAATCAAAATAACAAACCCTTTTTTATCATTTTCAAACCCCATCTCCCAAACTCAACCATTTAACAAATTGCCAAAAATCTATGTCAAAACCCATAGTAGTGAGTAGGAATCCCTACCTCAAATTCGGAGCCCAAGGAAAGAAGATGACGAAAATGAAGATGCTCCAAATCCCAAAATTTTCAGATTAGAAGATAGCCCTCGACGATCCACACAACTTTTACAAAGGCCCAAGGTGAGGAAATCACTCTAGCTAGATCAATCCTAAGAGAGAAGTTAGGTTCTAGAGTGAGGTGTTTCAACAATGGAGTTTTTAAAAAGTAAGAGAGAGAAAAGGATGTGAAAAAGTGATCCAAAAAGTCGAATATCGGCTTTATATAAAAGTTGCCCCGCTCAAGCGTGGAAAACCCCCGTCGAGCGTCACTCACAGACTCCCGCTCGAGCGTCAAAAATCCCGCTCGAGCGGCGGATACATACTTCAGAGAACTTTACACTGAACCAGGTCCCCGCTCGAGCGTCCAACTCCCCGCTCGAGCGTCACACACAAACTCCCGCTCGAGCGTCCCACTGTCACGACCCGCTCCCCGTACCCAAGGGTTAAGTATCGTGATGGCCAGTAACTAAGGTTACCTGCGGCCAATTCTAAAACAGATCAATAAATGCAAGCGGAAGAAATATTTAAATAAGGGTACCAAAATAATCATCGGAGCTTCTATTTTTATTACAAAATTTATTGACAAAAAGACTGATATTTACATAGAAAAATATCATAAAAATACTGTGTGTGTCTATTCTGCAGCCCCGCATCTAAGACTTTCCAAAAGCTATTCCCTGAAAATGGATAAAAAAACTATAAGCACATGACAGAGTGAGAAACATTATACCAAGAGTATAAGGGACACGAAATAACCATGGATCGTTAGTTAGGCCAAAACATTGATATAAACAGATCATGAGTAGCAGAAATCATTTGACAAATAATCCTTTAAGTAATAAAACTGAGATTATGCTTCGTCAGAACAAATAATCTTTTATTGGTAACCAAATCATTTAAGTAGCAGAACTGATATACAGAAGTTATGTAACCACAACCACGGTACCGACAACCATAGAGGTCAACATCTGGCGCACAAGTAGCCATGGTATTGTTACCCCCAGGCAAGGGCCACGTGAATATAAGCCACAGCATTGTTACCCCTGGGCGAGGGCCACATGAACATAAGCCACAGTATTGTTACCCCTGGGCGAAGGCCACATGAACATATGCCACAGTATTGTTACCCCTGGGCGAGGGCCACGTGCAGATTGGCCACGAAGTAACCAAACAGAAGTTAATGATTATTGAAGTCCCTCAAGGCATGGGACTCCCGTGGTGGTACTTACAAAACATAATTCTTTATAAGGTCATAACCAAATATTCTTTAAAATATAAACAGACATATCCATGGATTTCACTTTAGCAAATAGGGTTCAGAAATAAAACCACGTAACTGAAATCCTTTATAAAACATAACTTTTATTAATTATATATATAAAACATAACTTATGTAAAACAGATTTTGGTAAGTCAAAATATAAGTAAAATACATTTGGTGACTCAAGGTATAATATAACTCACCTTAACTTTAATACCTTACCCTCCTTTTCACTATCAAAGACCCTTTTTAACTTCCACCATTTCTTTCTTTCTTTCCTCTCTTTCTTTTCTTCCCTTTCATTTCTCTTTTCTTTTTCTTCTTTCTTTTCCTTTCTTCCTTTCTGTTTCTTCTTTCATTCTTTTCCTTATCCCTTCAGCGAGTCAACTTCTTCCTTATTTTCCCAAGCCAATTGCCACGTGTCAAGCTTATCCAATTTAGTTTAATTATTTATTCAACAATGCTACATCCCCCTAAAAAATATCCCCCCTAATCCCCCTAATTTCCATTTTAAGTAAACTGTTTTTTTTTATTTTTTTTTACTTTGCCTTGCATTTTTTTTTTTTTTTGCCAAAAAAGGCAATTTCGGGGGATTCGGGGCACCCCCTCGAGCTCCCCCGCTTTTCCCTTATTTATTTTAACATCACACCCATTATTATTATTATTTATATTTTGAACTCCTAAATTTTTAATAATTATATTATTTTATCAAATTACACATAATAATATATATAATAAAGCATATATTTTCTGAACTGAAATTAAATAATATTAGTATAAATTTTATAGCATAATTAAAAATCTGGGATGTTACATCTACCACTGCAGGGGAAATACTGAATGGGTGATTATCCCGCTCGAGCGCCAAAACCCCCCCGCTTGAGCGAGAAGCAACAACAAAGTCCCCGTCGAGCGCCAAAAGCTCCGCTCGAGCGGACCGGCCAAAATCTGGGCAACTAGTTTGGTTTCTAAGCTCAACCAACCTGTTGTCAACCTGCCAAACACAACCCAAGACTCAAATACAAAGAGTAAAGGATGTAAACAAGATATACGCAATAACCAACTCCACGGAACCTAAGTCCGGATGTAACAATTAAAGAAAGGGAAACCGGGATCGCTATATTAATCATTTTATATTAGTATTATTATTTAAAAAATAATAATATTAAAGGAACTTATGTGTAGGTTCTAGATGGACTTATTGTCCAATAAGTCCAATGACGTTTTTCATTAGACACTATTAAAAAATATCGCTAATTATTAATTTTCAGTGATAAATTTTAAATTATCATAAAAAATGTCGCTAATTATAAATTTTAGTGTCAATTTAAAAGAATCGTCACAAAAAGGTTATTAATTTTTAACTTTCAGTGACAGTTTGAAAAATTTGTCACAGGAAAAAATCATTAATTCTAAATTTTAGAGACAATTTATAAAAATTGTGATAAAAAAATTCACTAATTATGAATTTTTAGCAATATATACAAAAAATAGTCACAAAAAATTATTTAATAAACGATTTTACTAAGGTTATTTTTAATAGGACTTGATAATAATAAATCCAACTATTAAGACTTATTTACCTTAATATTTAAACACTAATATCTCTTACAAAAAAATATATATATTTTTTATTTTTCTGAATACATTATCTCTTTACCTTTATTCATACTTCTTTTTTTTCTTTTTTTCGTTTTACGCATTTCATCTAAAAATAAAAAAAAAATCTCAAATTTCTATGATTCAAAAATAACAAGCCAATTTGAGAAAGTGCAGGTTTTCAATTCCCTCACTCCATTTTCTCGGCAAGCTCTAGGGTTTAAAAAAAAAAAAGAGAAAAAGGGAAGAGAACAAACAGATCAAGGCGAGTGCAAAGCGAGTATGAACCGTAATAGTAGTTTAGTTGCAGAAACAGTATGGAGAGACATTGATTCGACTCATTCAGGTTCTTCACTCCTCCTTCAATCTCTTTCATTCATATCAAATTCATACTCTCTCTCTCTCCATATACTAATCGATGCATTTCACTTGTTCATGTATATCTGCTTCGTGGCTTCAACATTGATTGTGATCGGAATCGTACAGTAACCGACGACCAGCTCTCTATGTTAGTCTACATACATACATACATACATAGATATACATATATATATATATATATATATATATATACATACATGTGTAATTTATGTGAATCTTAATTGATTATGAAGAATTGATAGATGTGGTGGAATGAAAATAGAAATTTGAAATGGTTTGATGGTGTTCTTCTGCAAACAGCTTGCATTTTTTGTTTGGTAAGAATTTCGAGCGGGCGAGTAGGATAGTGGATCAACGAGGTGTGAAGAGGATTTCCGGTGAACCCAGTGGGCGTTCTTTCTTTCAGGTTGATTCTCCAATATTCCATCCTCATTTTGTAAACATAGTATCAAATTTTTGCAGTTTTTGATCCTATCTCTGCTTTAAATTCAGAATTTCGATGTTCTTGAAAAAGAAAAATTCAAAGATTCACTTGTTTTGGGCGTATAATAATTTACCGAAATGTAGATAAACAGATTGAGAAATTTTATTGAAATTTGATGGAATGTGGCCGGTTAACTAGAAAATATTTTATGCTATTCTTGGATCTAGGATTTATGGGGAGTGAAATGAGAAGGAAGGGAAAAGAAAATTTTACAAACTTGGATTTAATGTTTAAAAAAAGAAAGAAAAGAATTTCAATACATTCTTATATATATTTCTATACACGCTTCACGTATTTCAAATATACTTTTTGCACATATACCAACATGAACCACCCCCAAGCATTTCCTTTCTTTTATTTTGAAGAAATTTTGAACTATCATTTATTTGTTGTATTTAGGTTGTTGGAGAATCTCGGAGGAAGGAGGAATATTTCTGTTTCGCGGAACACTATTGTGCTTGTTATTCATTTTTCTATGACATTGTAAATAGAGGAGAACAGCTTTGTGTGAGTTTGGCATACTTTCTTGACAATTATTTCTGTTTTGCAAAATCCCTTGTTTATTTATTTATTATATTTTTATTTTATGTTTTGATAATTTCTTTTTGTTTCCCTTCCTCTGCCAGTGTAAGCATCAATTAGCTGCAAGACTTGCGGCATCGCTAGGAGCATGTGTTGATGTCAAGGTATCTGATAAACAACTAGCTCTGTTACTTTCCAAACTCTGACACTTCAATGGAAGCTACAATTTGCATTTAGAGTTGAAGAGGTAATCAGTAAGCAAATTATATCTGAATAGATTTATCAATTATGTCTTAATACTTTTGTATCCAGAACTGCTTTGGGGAGTTCGAATTCAGTATATGCTTGATTGTGCATGGAATTTTAGATTTTATGCACATCTAACAGGTTGATGGTTAGCTCTAGTTTTATACACACCAAACCTTTCCTTTCTGCTATAAGTCTTATTCAATCTTGAGATAGAACATTAGTTACAAGAAATTTTACAGTTTTTTTTCTCCTTTTCTTATTTTTGAACAAGCTCATTGTAGATACTATGTAGGATGTCTTGCAATTATGGTTTTATGTCTGAGGCTTTGGCTTGCATCTTGCATTGACTGGATAAAATATGACACACATGTATGGCTTTGCATATTCTGGGTTTTCTATAATTTGCTTTGCTAGATATATTGGACTTCTATAAAAACTGTAAAACTGTATAATATACTTACACAATTTTCTGAGTTCAATTTCCTTCCATGGTTTATGTCACAGGTTATGCATATGGACCCAAAGAAGCTATCATATGGTGCTTTTCTGTCAACTGCTAATTCAGCTCTAATCTTGAATAGTGAAAATTGCACACGCTCGCAGTTGTTCGTGGTGTTCAACCATCTGGCTTTTGCTAATATGCCAGATTCAAGGAAAACTGTAGCCAAATTTGCAGGAATTGATCAGTTTGGCCCAAATTCCACTTACTATGAGCAGGAAAATGATGCTTTTTGCAAACAAGCTAACATTCTATCTCATGGACAAGTTGGAATGTGTAAACCATTTAATTCATCCGACTTTCTATGTAATTGAGGTTAGTTCCCCCTTCTTTCTTGGTTGAATTAGAAATTTCGTCCTCTGGTGAAATGATGGAAATACACAATGAGATGCAATTTGCTAAATTTATTGGTTCCGCTTTCCGCTTTGGCCCAATAAAGAGCTAATGTGTAGAATGGTTCTTCTTTGTGTTCTGGCTCTGAAATTTCAGAATTATTACCCTGTTCTAGATCCATCAAACAGTTAATAATTTACGGACTTGATTTTCACTAGAGGCAACAAAACCATAGGCATGAAAGATAACAACAATGATAGTGATAAATAATGATGAAATGAACAAACACAAGAATAGGAACCAAAAAAAGTGTGTTTCAACAAAACCATAGGCATGAAAGATAACAACAATGATAGTGATGAATAATGATGAAACGAACAAATACAAGAATAGGAACCAAAAACAGTGGGTTTCAAAAGCAAATGTTTGCCTTTGTGATTATTTTGTTCTTTCAAAGTACTGTTACACGCACAGAAAAAAAAAATACAGAAATATGCATAAACATATCTGACACGTCATTCTGTGCACAGTTTTCGTTGAATGTAGAAAATCACTAAGAAAACCCAAATCGGCATCCAATCTAAGGAACAATTTTGTAAGCTTTCATCTTATCAATCCAAGAAATGAATGATGATTTCGAGTTCCTAAACCCCAAGAACCCATGCTCTTTGCTCTTGTTCATACTATCCAACATACCCTTACCACTGAGAACAAGATCAACAAACCACCACCCTCCAATCTCCTCCAATTTAGTAGGAACCAACTCCTTCTCCGCCACAATCGCCTCCCAAACCGGCCCTTTGCCTTCCATCATCTCCTCCAACCTCAAATCTGACCCCACCTCAAACTCCCCACACTCCAAGTCAAATTGCTCAGCCAACACCTTCCAAAGATGCTTCCACTTGAACACATCCCCATTGCTGCAATTGAAGGCTTCGTTCTTCGCGTATGGATCCACGGCCGCCCATATCTGGTGCTCAGCGATCAAGTCAGCATCTGACACGTCCGAATACCCCTCCCATGCCTCCAGGGTCCCCGGAAACCTCATCGGCACACCCTCATGCTTACATATAGAAGCATATACACACAAAGTTCCGACCATATTCATCAGACTATACGGCGAAAACCCAAATATCACACCAGGCCTGTGCACGGACCATGTCAATCCCTCTTTCTTCTTCACCTCTTCGAACAGTATGTCTTCGAGAGTATGGTAGAAATTCGGAACATCCAGCCTCGGAAGATCTTCATGAAATGGAGGGTCATGGGGTTGAACTTTGCCGAGGAGCTCAAACGGGCCGATATAATGTTTTCGGCCCGTTTGGAGGCATATGTGTTGGAGATTGGGTGCGTTTGGTATCACCGCGTTGAGCACGTTCCTCAACATGGTTCCGTTGGCTTCGCAATTCTCAACCTCGGTGGACCGGCTGGTCCAGGTAACATAGAAGAGGTGGGTGACATCTTGGAGGTTAGAGAGCTTAGAGTGGGTCTCGTCAGTGTCGGAGACATCGCACTGGATGTATTCGATAGGGTGGTCAGCATTCCAGGAAGGTCGAGGGCGGCGTGCCAACCCGTAGACCTTCCAGGGGCCGCCAGGGGTGTCGGTGAGTGGGAGGATCTCGGCAAGGCTGTTGCCGACGATTCCTGTCACGCCGATGATCAGGGCCACGCTCTCATACTTCGGGGGTGCATCATCTTCTTCGAGTTTCTTCTGCAGATTTATAAAAGAGTTTTTTTTAGGTTCAATTCATTGTTGAAACACTAAGATATACATATACTTGCCTTTGCAGCGCCGATTGCACCTGCCCACCACCAGCTCATTTTGTTGTTTTTGGTTCTGGGTTGCAGAGAGAGAATAGATGAAGACAAGTGAGAGAGAGAGATTGTTTGAGGCGAGAGAGTATCTTATGTTATGTAACGGGTGGCGGTGTAAGAGCTTCTCAGTAATGGTTGAGAAATTGAATTTGTTTGCGACTAAAGTGTGAATACATAGATTTTGATTGGGGTAAAATAATTAGATTTATATACAAAAAAAAATGTATTGATTTCACTGAAAGACAAACACGTTCACGATATCTCTTCTCGTCCACTTAACACTTCGGAATGCATCAGTGTGTTTGGTTTGAGTTTTTTGAATTAAGTTTTTTGAAAATTGAATTTTTTAATTTTTGTATTTTTTTGTTTTTAGTGAATATTTTTAAAATTTTAAACATTTTTTTTTACTTTATTAGATGCACCTTACTTAGATGTATCTAAAAAGTAAAAAATTTGTAAAAAAATATTTTTAAAAATTAATAAATACATAAAAATATAAAAAATGTATTGAATTTTCGTATTTTTTTTATATTTTTGGTATTTAGTGAATTTTTAAAAGGTTTTTTTCAAAATTTTTTTTATTTTTTAGGTATATGTATGTTAGGTATGTTTAAAAATTAAAAAAATTGTTCAAAATATTAAAAAAATTCAGTAAAAATAAAAAAATACGAAAAATAAAAAAATAAAATTTTCTAAAAAATATTTTTAAAAAATGATAACCAAGCATATAGAGATAAATGGCACTTTTACATCTTCTTTAACTTGAAATGTTTCTTTTTAGAGACGGGATGAGTCACGATATTTATAAAAATAAACAACATTTAAAATACTGGATAAGATAAGGGATAAATTAGAATGGGGAAAATGGGGCCAAACCAAAATGTCACCGTCTCATACAATGACAATGACGTGGACGTGCCAACCACGGAAAAATTATTGGTTGGTGTAAGAGTAATTATATTTTTGATCAATCACAAATTATTATTATTTTTTTTTATGTTTTTAAATTATTTAATATAAAATCTTAAACTTAACTCTGTTCACAAATCACAATACATGTAAAGTATTATGTGACGTTATCTCTGAATCAACCAATAACTACTCCCAACCATGGCATTAAAAAAAAAAAAAAAAAAACATGCTTGCACGCTTAGCAAATTACTAGGTATACAAGGCTTGGATGATAAAAGAATTTTAAACAAAAATGATGGGTAACATTTTTGTTTTGATAAGAATTTTTAGTGGAAAAATGTTAAAATTTAAAATTAAAAAAAAAATCTGATTATTAATTTTTTATTTTTAAATATTGATATTACTTTATAAGAAGAGAAAGTGAGAAAACCATATTTTAATCTATTCTAAAGGTTAAAATCATAGGAAAGTCAAATTATATTATCATTCCTTTTCAAAATTTCTGTCATCCAAACTTATCCTTAGAAATACTTGGAACTTGACTTTGGTGAAATGCAAGCATTTCTTTACCACACAAAATAGTATTTCATATTTCTTTTTTTATGATTTAAAAAAAATGTATTTAATAAGTGATACATTAATTTGTAGTATTTTGTTAGTTTGCATAATACTAGTGGCGTTCCAAGAGTTTAATAACAAAAAGTCACCCATGTTAATAGAGTCCAGGTCGCCCTTATTATTAGGGTGACATTTTGTCATTGAAAAATAATTTCCGTTCATACTCTACCCACCCTTTGAAATTTTATGTATTGTTTTGGAAAAGATTATTCAAATGCATCACATTAATAGTGGTTTGTGATCCAACTAAGAAAAAGTCACATTATTTTCTAGCTTTTGTTTTTGGTGATTTTTTTTTAAAATTTGTATTATTATTTTTTAAATTTTTTTTTGGTTAGTCTAGTTAGGATTAAATAAATAAATAAAAAAGTTACTAAAAATATCAACTATTGTTGTCTTTTTCTTTATCTTTAATAGAATTTTCTTAAATTTTCTATTTATTTTTCACTTTTCTAATCCATGTAGAACAAAGCAAAGCTTTTGAATTTTTTTAATTATTATTAAAGACTAAAATAAATTATTTAAAAAGTTCAAATTTCTAAACACATGCTAGCGAGCCTAACATAATTGGTCAAAATTATAATGAATGACAGTGATGATCTTGTTCTCATCTTAAAATATTAAAAGAAAAATTACAATTTAGTGAAAGCTTTTAAAAAAACAAATTTAAATCAGTTATAAAAATTATTATTTTTAATAATTAAAATTATAAATATTTTATAAAAATCTCAATTGCAATATCCTTAATATAAAAAAGGGTCTCCTATTAGTAGGACCGATGCCCTTGTCATCTCACTAACAAAGAAGTATTTGACCCTTTTTCTTTTTTTTCTTTTTTTTTTTTTTTTCATTTTTTTTTTTACTAGATAGATAGACGAGTTATGTTAGAGATTTCAAATAAATTATTAAGATAGTGTTTGGTAAATTTATGTTTTTGATTTATGTTTACAAAAATTTTATAATCTGATTTTTCTTTATTTTTAGAAAAACATAAATTACAAACACGTTTGGTTTGAACAAAATGTTTAAAAAAATTTAAAAACATAAACTAAAAAATATGTTTGTTCCATCCTAAAATATTTATATTTATTTTTATTATTTATGACAATAGGATCATATACATTATAATTGAAAAAAAATAATTAAAAAAATTAATTGGAAAAAAAAGTAATTGAAAAAAAAATTTATTTGAAAAAAAATTTTGAAAACTGAAAACGTAAACTCATTTTTTGAGTTTACGTTTTTTCCTCAAATTTAAAAACTAAGACAATCATTTATAAACCAAAAAAATTATCAAACAAGTTTTTATAACAGTTTTTTAAAATTTTTTAAATATAAACTGAAAACTGAAAACGGAATGGTTAGGTTGCGTTTGGTAACGTTTACGTTTTTGGAAATTCTATAATCTGATTTTTGTTTATTTTTAGAAAAACATAAATTACAAACAAGTTTGGTTTGAACAAAATGTTTTAAAAAAATTTAAAAACATAAACTAAAAAATATGTTTGTTCAAGCCTAAAATATTTATATTTATTTTTATTATTTATGACAATAGGATCACACACATTATAATTGAAAAAAAATTAATTAAAAAAATTAATTGAAAAAAAAATTAATTGAAAAAAAAATTATTTGAAAAAAAAAATTGAAAACTGAAAACGTAAACTCATTTTTTGAGTTTACGTTTTTTCCTCAAATTTATAAACTAAGACAATTATTTATAAACCAAAAAAATTATCAAACAAGTTTTTATAACAGTTTTTAAAATTTTTGTAAATATAAACTGAAGCCGTAAATAAATTACTAAATTTTTTATATGGGTGTGGAACTCATACAAATCACATATGTGTAAGTTCTACATCCATGTAAAAGGTTTGATAATTTATTTGGAGTCCATAGTATTTTCTTAGATAGACAAATGAGTAATGTCAGAAATTCTAATATTTTATTAAAAATATCTGTAGAATTTATCTAGAATTTACATGAAAGGAGTCTCACACCATATTTAGGTCTATTTTGAAAAATGGGTTACAAGTCACTTCTCAACTTTTAACCTACTTTTTTCTCTCATAAAAAAAATCAAAAAAATAAATTTTAATTATCTTTTCAAAACCCCTATTTAATAAAATATTTAATAAAACATTTATAATTCCCAATATTTTTCTAGACAGACAGATAGATAGAGATAGAAGGTGTTAAAAAAAAAAAAGATAGATGGAGATAGAAAACAAATCCTAGGAGGAACCGCCCTAACATGCCCCACCACACGCCACACAAAAACTTGCTCGTTGGGCCCATTGTCGTATTATGTGGGCGGCGTATTCAGATGGTGTCTCACCATTTAACGGATAGGATCTAGATTGCCAGATCCGAATTTTGGATGGTGCGGTTTGGACTCTAGAGATTTATTCAGCGTGTTTGGTTTGAGTTTCTAAATTAAATTTTTTAAAAATTAAATTTTTTAATTTTTATATTTTTTTATTTTTAGTAAATATTTTTAAAATTTTAAATATTTTTTTTTACTTTTTTAGATACACTTTAGTTAGATGTATCTAAAAAGTAAAAATTTGTAAAAAATTAATAAATACATAAAAATATAAAAAAATGTACTGAATTCTTTTTTTTTTTTTATTTTTATATTTTTGATATTTAGTGAATTTTTAAAAGATTTTTTTTTACAATTTTTTTATTTTTTAGGTGTATTTATGTTAAGTGTCTTTAAAAAATAAAAAAAAATTGCTTAAAATATTAAAAAAATTTCAGTGAAAACAAAAAAACACGAAAAATAAGAACGTAGAATTTTTTGAAAAGTGTTTATTTTATTGTGATAATTCAAATAATTTATTTTGTAAAAATTTTTATGCATATTACTCACAAAAAATTAAGTTAACTTAATAATCGTAACTTATTTAATTTATTAAGTTTGTTATTAAAAAAATTATCTATTTTTAAAAATACACTTGAAATTTATTTTTTAAAAATAAATGTGATAAATTGAATAGATTACAATAATTGAATCGATTTAATATACAAAAAATACTATAAAATGAATTGTTCATATTATCAAAAATATAATTCGTGAGCCTTACATGTCCGAATAACAAGGAAAGTCCAACCCTAAAGGATATCTCTTGAGGATGAGTCAAATTTTATTAGGTCTAATAGGTTTCACTACAGACCCATTTTGATAATTTAATGTTTGTTTTGTTGAATTTGTTATATTTCCTAAGAACCCGAAGTGACGTAATTTTAGTCCTAACATTTGGTCTAAAAGGACGTAGTTAAGACTTAGGGTTGGTTTGGGATGTTCTAAAAAAGTACACTTTTTGACTTATTGGTTTATATGGGTTGGGTTTGGGTTGGGTTTGATATGATGTGTTAGAGAGGTGATGTGATTTAAATAAGATGATATAACTTAAATAGGATAGTGACTTTTTGACTTTTTGATTTTTTGTATTATTTAGTGTACCCCAAACCAAGCCTTAGTTTTACAACAAAAAATATATCTATATATATCAAAAATGTTTTGCACCTCGAAAAACATTCCCCCGAATCCCTCGAATCACTGAAACGACGTCGTTTCAGTGATTTTGAATTTTTTTTTTTTTTTTTTTTTCCGCCATTGACGCAGAGGGAGAGGGAGAAGAGAGAGAAGAGGGAGAGGGAGAGAAAGAGAGAGAGAGAGAAGAGCTCGTCGGCCCAGTCGTCGGTCGTCGGCCCAGCCGAGCCTCCGACCGCCGCCTCCGAGCTCGCAGCTCCGCCGATCGTGCCTCCGGCGCAACGCCCCCGGCCCCCGCCTCCGCCTCCAGCCCTAATAATTGGGCCCCCTCCCCTCCCCCCTCCTCCCCTCCCCTTCCCCCTCCTCCTCCTCCTCCCCCTCCTCCCCTCCCCTTCCCCTCCCCTTCTCTTCTTCTCTCTTCTCTCTTCTCTTCTTCTCTCCTCCTCCTCCTTTCCGTTTTTTTTCTTCTTCTGAAATCGAAAAAAAAAAAAAAAAAAAAAACACGAAACGATGTCGTTTCGATGATTAGGGGGATTCGGGGGAAGAAGATTCGAGGTCCCAATCGCTGTTGATATATATATATATATATATATATATAAGCTTAATTTTTTGTGATTATGCCTCTATGAATCAAACAATAAAGTCTACAAGCTAATCGAGCAAAATGAAATTCAGAATCATAAATCTAGAATCTTTTCCTACATTCTCAGCAAACAAACAGAGCAGAATAATCAGGATTTCCAACCTACTTAATTAACTTAGTGCACATCTTTTCTTTAAATTTTTTTTATTACATTTCTATCATTCAATCAAATTACCAACACACCCCTCCCTTTCTCCCTCCCCCCAACTCAACCTTAACCTTTGCCATTGCCGATTGCCGACCATCGGCAGTCACCAGCTGCTATTTTTGTCTGATTGCAGGTCCATGGGTATAGAATGTCACTGCGGGCAGAGCATATCAGTGCTCTTGACGAATGTTTTAAGCATCTTAAGAGCCTTGAATGCGTAAAGAGGGTAAGATCACTGAATGAGTTGAACTGGAAACAATATGCTGCTGATGAAGTTACAGAAATAAAGGGTCACCTTCTCAAGTACCCGGTTGAAGTTGATCAAATGGGAAAGGTGAAGCCTATTCCTGATTGCGAAACATTTCCAGATGTGGGTAGGAACATCATTGGGAGTCTTGGGCCTATTAACATAAAAGAAAATCTCACAATCTGATCAAATCAAGCTTTCACTAGCCACCTACCTTTTATCAGTCATCTACCTTTTATTAGTCATCCACTCTGTATAAGAATCTAATATAGACTAAACTTCACTAGATGTGTGTTTATTCCAGATCTGATTAAACCATTGTCACATGCATTCATTCCTCATCATCGTGATTCATTCTAGCCAAGGGTTTTCAGATCTTCGTCAGCGGCAGAGAAGGGCGACACGAGTTGCAGCGAGGAGAGGCGACCTGGGGTGAGATGGTCGACGGAGGAGTGGCAGCGACGGTGTGAAGTCTGAGATCAACTAGGTTCTTTACAGATCCGATCTGAGGGCGGCGATGGAAAGGAGGAAGCAGTGGCGGGACGGGGAGAAGGCTGGGAAGGGGCGGAGGCCGTGGGAAGTTGAGAGAGGTTGAGAAGGGAACGCGCCGGAGGGAGGCGGTGGTTACCGGCAATGGTTAGGGTTAGGATTTGTTGGAGAAGATGAGGGTAGTTTAGTATTATCTGAAAATTAATGATGTGTATTGAGACAAAATTAAAAATTTTAATTTGTGTATAGTGTAAACTGAGTAAATGGTGTATACTAAGATAAATATGGATGTGTAAATAGAATTACCCGAATAATCATTATCAATTAAGTGAACAAAGTCAATTGTCAAATCTAACCTTGCAGCATTATTTGCACAAAGTTGCTCTCTCTCAAAATTAAAACACATTCTCATGTTTGGCAATCCTACCTCTTACCACGAGACTCGGCAATCCATGTTATATCAGATAAGCCAAAATCCAAGTATTCAACAAAGCAGTTCCTAAAAGTCACAGATTTACAAATATTGATGATGGTGAGGGGTCCCAAGTGGTGTTCAACAGTTTCTACAATGATTCTATCACCAGTGACGCTGCAAGCGTCTTACTCAATATTCCCAAATCGATATACTTCACATCTTAATGACCAAAAAGAAATACTCAACATCTTAATTCAGAAACGATGGAAAAACAAGTTGCAATCACATACGCTCCAAAATTTTTAAAATACCGTAAGAATCAGTTGTAGTGCTACCAGAAAACAAAAATATTCGTTTAGTTAGAAATCATGCATTGTCTTTGATCATTACCTTATTATCCTTGTCATTTCATATCTATGAAGAGAGAAGTAGACAAAAGAAAATTTGAAGTTTCAAAAACGAAAGCAAACCGATTATGCAAAGTTATGAACATTGGCAGAAGTAATGACCAATCCAAAAAATATATTCTCACCACTCTTCTATATGATAAGCGAGTACGAGCAATGAACCTCTAGGTCAAGTACATAAGCAGATTTAGTAATGAACCTCTAAGTCAAGTACATAAGCAGATTTAGTAACGGTAAGTTAGCAATTGGGTTATGCATGTGATGCACAATAATGGAAAAAATGCTGCAGCTGATCAACTATATCCAGATGCAGTAAATTATGGTAGAGGAGTTGGTTCCCCTTCTGAATAACGTTTTTTTTTTTGGGTCCTTCTGAGACATTTTCAGCACCCATGCTTAATGTGAATATTTATTTCATCTCATTCCTCAGCACAGATCAGTAAGGCATCCATTGAAGTGACTAAGGTATCACCTACTACAGTTTCAGTGGACATAGTCCTAAATTGCTATCGCAAATAATATAGAGAAAAGAAAAGAACAATAATAATTTAAAAGTATGCAATATGCATACTGATTTTGTAAAGTTAAACACCTATCCAATTCTAAAATAAATCTAAAGCGTCAACATATTTCCATGAAGTGATTCAAAATGGATATGAAATATACTTGCACAAAAAAAAAAAAAAAAAAGGCTAAACAACAATACTATTATGCTATAATATGATAGATACCATCTACCTGTTACACAAATCAGTTTCTTATGTGACTGCTATGAAGGAGAACAGCTTATTGTATATACCTTAATGTGATTCAACTTCTCGATCACTACTTATATGAGCTATACAGGGCATCACCAGATGTACAAGAATACAATTGCACAAGCAAATAGCTCATGACCCTTGAATCGGCTGCTACAAAATTCTCAATAATGTACAAGTATATCAAATTCCTCCCATCATCAAACCAGAATAACATGTGACACGGGCAGAGGAAGTTCGCTGAAAGAAGAGGATGACTACAAGTTTCGGAGGCTTCAGAGGCTAGAGAGCATGCCAACTGGGATGTAATCCCATTTAGAAGAGGATCTTCTATAGTTATTTCTTTGATAAACGTTCTGACAATCTAGATACTTCGTCCTTAGAAACATGTGGATCGAGCTTGTGAAGGTTATTGACAAACATGATTGCCTCATCACGGCGATCAAGCTTACAATACCAATCAACAATGGAGTTGTACGTGCTATGGTTCAGTTTACAGCCATGTTTGATCATGTATCGAACCACATCAATGGCCTCAACAAACATAGCACGAGCAGCGTAACTTCCAACAAATGTATTATAGGTGATCACATCTGGAATAAGACCAGATTCAATCATTTCCGTGAATACCCGTGATGCTTCTCTCATCTGACCATTTCGGCAATATGCAAAAATCACAGTGTTATATGAAATTACATCAGGCTTGATTCCTTTTGCTAATAAATTCCCCAATATCTCTTCAGATTTCTTATAATTCTCAGATCGGCTGTACATATACATCAAACTATTGTAAGTGGTCAAGGTAGGAGTAAATCCATTTTCCCTCATGAAGTTCATTATCTCGTTGGCTTTGGCAATCATCTGCCTCCGACCATAAATGGAAACCATAGCATTCAGAGTAGTTATGTCAAGACATGAACCTCTTAATCTAAACTCCATGAAAGCCCGCTCTGTTTCCATTAAAAGGCCACTCTTGCTATTAACTAGAACAAGGGTCTTCAATAGCACAGCATGGGGTTCTATTGTACCAGAGTATATTTCTTCTGCAAGAGCTTGCATCCGTTCAATTGCTTTCCCATTGGCATAAGCATGTAGCAAAGAACTATACGTTAGCTCATTGGGTTTGCACCGACCATCTTTCATCTCGGCAAGTACTTTCTCAGACTGTTCCCATAGCCCTCCCCGTGCCAATGCAGCTAAACAGCATTATAGGTGGAAAGGTCAGGAGTGACTCCGGCATCCAACATTCTCTTGTAAACAGCCATGGCTTGGTCAAAAGATCCACATCGACTGTAAGCGCTGATTAACGTGTTAAAAGTATCCCTCTCAGCTACAAACCCTGCTCTCTTCAGCTCCCTGAACACACCTGACATTTCTGTGTCCATCCCGTTCTGCCCAAACACTGCAAGTAACGTATTCCATGTAACAATATCCGGGACACATCCACACGCCTTGACATCCTCAAAAATCTTCATCATTTCGGTAAATTTTCCTCTGTTACCATGCATATTAATAAGAGCATTAAAGGTACAGATATTCGGTTTACAACCCACATTTCTCATCTCCTCAAAAACCCTCATTGCAGACTCATCCTTCCCAGCCTTCTCAAATCCTGACAGGAGTGTTGTATAAGTAAATACATCTGGTTTAATGCCTTTACCCACCATTTGGTTTTTAAGCTCCATAGCTTCATCCAATAGACTACAAGCTCGATGACTACAAGTTTCGGAGGCTTCAGAGGCTAGAGAGCATGCCAACTGGGATGTAATCCCATTTAGAAGAGGATCTTCTATAGTTATTTCTTTGATAAACGTTCTGACAATCTAGATACTTCGTCCTTAGAAACATGTGGATCGAGCTTGTGAAGGTTATTGACAAACATGATTGCCTCATCACGGCGATCAAGCTTACAATACCAATCAACAATGGAGTTGTACGTGCTATGGTTCAGTTTACAGCCATGTTTGATCATGTATCGAACCACATCAATGGCCTCAACAAACATAGCACGAGCAGCGTAACTTCCAACAAATGTATTATAGGTGATCACATCTGGAATAAGACCAGATTCAATCATTTCTGTGAATACCCGTGATGCTTCTCTCATCTGACCATTTCGGCAATATGCAAAATCACAGTGTTATATGAAATTACATCAGGCTTGATTCCTTTTGCTAATAAATTCCCCAATATCTCTTCAGATTTCTTATAATTCTCAGATCGGCTGTACATATACATCAAACTATTGTAAGTGGTCAAGGTAGGAGTAAATCCATTTTCCCTCATGAAGTTCATTATCTCGTTGGCTTTGGCAATCATCTGCCTCCGACCATAAATGGAAACCATAGCATTCAGAGTAGTTATGTCAAGACATGAACCTCTTAATCTCAACTCCATGAAAGCCCGCTCTGTTTCCATTAAAAGGCCACTCTTGCTATTAACTAGAACAAGGGTCTTCAATAGCACAGCATGGGGTTCTATTGCACCAGAGTATATTTCTTCTGCAAGAGCTTGCATCCGTTCAATTGCTTTCCCATTGGCATAAGCATGTAGCAAAGAACTATACGTTAGCTCATTGGGTTTGCACCGACCATCTTTCATCTCGGCAAGTACTTTCACAGACTGTTCCCATAGCCCTCCCCGTGCCAATGCAGCTAAAACAGCATTATAGGTGGAAAGGTCAGGAGTGACTCCGGCATCCAACATTCTCTTGTAAACAGCCATGGCTTGGTCAAAAGATCCACATCGACTGTAAGCGCTGATTAACGTGTTAAAAGTATCCCTCTCAGCTACAAACCCTGCTCTCTTCAGCTCCCTGAACACACCTGACATTTCTGTGTCCATCCTGTTCTGCCCAAACACTGCAAGTAACGTATTCCATGTAACAATATCCGGGACACATCCACACGCCTTGACATCCTCAAAAATCTTCATCATTTCGGTAAAGTTTCCTCTGTTACCATGCATCTTAATAAGAGCATTAAAGGTACAGATATTCAGTTTACAACCCGCATTTCTCATCTCCTCAAAAACCCTCATTGCAGACTCATCCTTCCCAGCCTTCTCAAATCCTGACAGGAGTGTTGTATAAGTAAATACATCTGGTTTAATGCCTTTACCCACCATTTGGTTTTTAAGCTCCATAGCTTCATCCAATAGACCATCCCTAGCACAAGCCGATATCAAGGAATTGTAAGTTACAATGCTAGGGGAAAACCCATTAACCTCCATCTCTCGCAAAACCTCCACGGCTTCCTTAGGCCGCCTAGACTTCCCATACACATCCAATAAGGCATTATAAGTAACCTTGTCAGGGGCAAACCCTGCTACCTTCATCTCCTAAAAAATCCCATTAGCTTCTTCATACAATGACCCGCGTCGACAACAAGTTATAAGAGTATTATAAGTATATGCATCAGGGGCAACCCCAGAACTCTTCATCCCCTCAAAAACCGCGATAATTTTATTCCACGGCATACCCATTTTCCCATAAACATTTAAAATCACATTGTAAGTGATCAATGTAGGTTTACAACCCTCTTCCTCCATTTTCTTGAACACCATAACAGCTTCTCTATACCTCCCATTTTTAGAACAAGCAGTTATCAAAGAAGTATAAGCATAAACATCAAGAGCAAAACCATCATTGTGTAAATTATGGACCAAAGAAGCCGCGGCCGAAACCCGACCCTCTTTGCCAAGAAGAGTTACAATCACAGCAACAACTGACCCATTTAATAGTACTTCCCAATCGTTACGGTTCCGAACCCAATCGAACACAGTCATGGCCAATTCACATTTCCTGTGGTACCCTAAACCCTTAATTAAACCCAAAACATCCAGAGACACAGACTCGAGTACACACAATTCTGAATCTTCAATTCGTTCTGAATTGAATAATTTGAGCAGAGTATCGTCGATTTCAGATATATCGAAACCTGGGTCGGTTAGGGTTTGAAGAATTCGCTGACCTTGGGGGGAGAGGTGGTGGTGAGACCATGGCTTGCCTTTGTTAGGGTCTCCGTTTTTGCCGATGCGGCGCCGAGTTCTATGGGTGGGAGATTGGGGGTTTTGGGTTTGTGGGGAGTTTTTGTTAGAATTTTGGTGATGAGGAAGGAGGTCTTGGAGGAGAGGATTCAGGGGAGAAGGAGGAGGTGGTGGTGGTGGTGGTGGTGGAGGAGCAATGGTGGGTTTCTGGTGGTGGTGGTCTTGGAAGAAGGGCTTTGGGGGTGGGGGAGTTGGGAGGAGGGAGTCCGGATCCTCTCCAGCCAAAGGATCCCTCCGGTCCACCGGTCAAAGGCCACGATTTGGCCACGTGGCCCTTTGAAGATCTACGGCTCAGATTAAAAAAAAAAAAAAGAATTTTGTTTTTTTTGAAATGGAAGAAGAACAGAGGATGAAGATCTGTTCAAGTCTGTTTGGTTTCATTACAATTCTTTAAGTTGTTTGGTTTCATTAAAATACCTGTTTGGGATCTATGGCTTAAAATTTTTTTCTGAAATGGAAAAAGATTTCCTCTGCAGATATTTTGGAAGAAGAAAAAGAAGAAAAATCAAGATGATGAAGATTTGTAGATCCGGATCTGCAGAGGAATTTTTTTTTTTTTTTTTGATGAAGATGATGATGATGTTGAAGATGATGATGTTGAAGATGTTGAAGATGATGAAGATTTGATGCGTTTTTTCTGCAGATGATCTTGATGATCTTCAATAGATAGATGATGAAGGTGTTGAAGATGATGTTGAAGATGTTCAGATTTTTTTTAGATGATCTGAATATATATGCAGATTTCTGAAAAACAATGGATAGATGATCTTCAAGAATATATATTGATGATCTTCAAAGATTTTTGAACACAGAAATCTACATCAGAAAAACGCAGAATTCCTCTGGGTTCAAAGATTTTTTGAGCACAGAAAAACGCAAAAATTCCTCAAAAAAATTCTGTTTTCGAAAAATTCCGTGTTCAAAAATCTTCAAAAAATTCCTCTGCAGAAAAATCTTCAAGAAGAAAAAAATTTTGAACACAGATTTCTGTGTTCAAAGATGATGAAGATCTTCAAGATTTTTGCATCAGAAAAACGCAGAATTCCTCTGGGTTCAAAAATTCAAAGGTTTTTTGAAGATTTGTGTGTTCAAAAATTCAAGGAAGAAGAAGAAAAAAACGCAGAATTCCTCTGGGTTCAAAAATTCAAAGATTTTTTGAAGATTTCTGTGTTCAAAAATTCAAGGAAGAAGAAGAAGTTTTTGATGGAAAACGAAATTCTTTTTTTTTTTTTTTTATCTGAGCCGTAGATCTTTAAAGGGCCACGTGGCCAAATCGTGGCCCTTGACCGGAGGACCGGAGGAATCCTTTGGCTGGAGAGGATCCGGACTCGGGAGGAGGAGAGGGAGAGCTAGCTTGTCCGCCATGAAACAGAGAACCTAGAGAGAGAGAGAGACAGAGACAGAGACAAAGAGTACAGATTAGCTTACTGCGGTGGAGTGTGGGACTGGGAATAACACAAAAATCTGCTCTTTCTTGGAAGTCTTGAATGTGTGCGTGGTTGATTTTGGGAGATAAATTTTTTTTAAAAAAAAAATTAGGGAAGAGATTAAAATAAATTTTAGTTTATTTAGTTGCATATTTTAAAAATAGTTTTGGAGTATAGAAGTTTGGAATGATTTGATATTTTGTTGAAGTTGACTAGATGTGTATAAGAGAAAAAGTGTTTGATTGATTGGTAGGAGATAAAAAGTAATTTTGAAAAAAAAATTTCAAAATCACTAAACTAGACAAAATTTTAAAAAAAAAATTCCAAAATTTATTTTTTTAAAAAATTTCTTTAATAAGTGTATTTTTTTTTACTTTTCTAACTTAGTTTCTCTTTTACAGGTCTTTAATCATGGCTGCTGGGTCTTTTTTGAAGATGGCTCCTTACTCTCTAGTATATTGGGTTATTGTTACTTGTGGGCCGAGTGTAGTGAGCCCATATAATCTGACTCTACATTGTGGGTTGAGGGGTGTGAGACTTCTTATAACTCATTTTTTAACCATATCTATATATTATATGTTTTATATGCAGGTTAAGGAAGCTCCTCATTACAAATTGCTGGCAGGGGGTTTGAGTGTGTTGAAGAGAAGTGGGCCGAGCGGTGTGAGAACATATAATGTGTGGAGTGATGTTATTAGATGTGGGTCGAGTGATGGGAGGTCTCATATACTGTGTATTTTATTATTTCTTCTCTATGATTCCACATGCATTGATATTTCTTTGTCTGGGCAGGGTAATCCGATCTCAGTGTGGTGGTGTGGGGATGGCTGCTCACTGGACCATCTCTGCAAGTTCTTTTCGCTATGGAGTAATCCAATTTCAGTGTGGTGGTATGGGGGTGTATGCGCTTGGCATCACCGCTGCTGCAAGGTTCTTTTTCGATGGGAATGCTATGAGTTAATGGCTGCAAGGCAGCTGTTGGAAGAGTGTACATGTACCGTGGTGATGGCAGCTCTTAGCGCCTGGCTATGCTACATGAGAGTGTTCATCAGTTGTCTTCTTTATTGTTTGTACATATTTTTCTTGGGTATTTTGGCCTACCCCTATGGGCTGTGTAGGAGGACTTTAGTGTATTTCGTTGGGTTGTGTTATAGGTA
The DNA here is from genome assembly GCA_030407325.1 of Camellia japonica. Classification (NCBI taxonomy): domain Eukaryota; kingdom Viridiplantae; phylum Streptophyta; class Magnoliopsida; order Ericales; family Theaceae; genus Camellia; species Camellia japonica. Next base: position 26,002,573 of record JAPPVO010000024.1, read on the forward strand.
TTCTAGCAATTTGTTGGAATGGGTCTATTTTGGTATCCTCATCAGGTTCTCTTGGGGATGTTATTTTTGTATGATAATGCTTCAGGTGCTTAGTCCTACGGGCTGTGTAGGACAGGTTCTTTGCTGCTGTGCTCTTTTAGATGGGACGGTTTTGTGTGGGATGCTGGGTTTTTATCTTGTACACAGTCCCTATCCTTTACAGGACATGGACTCTGTACATCCCGTTTGGCTATTCCTCGACTTTCGGATGTAGTGTCTCTCGGCCTTGTATAGTTTGTGTTCTGTGCCGTGGTTTGTGTTGTGTTTTGTTTGTAGGGCCTGGGGTATGCCCCTTGTAATCGTGTAAATCTTTCTGTTTTATTTATTTCTTATTCACCAAAAAAAAAAAAAGTTGAAAAAAAAATGATTCTTTGAGATAACTTTTTATTTTTTTAGGAAAAATATATATTAAAGTATTGTATAAAATGACAAAATTACGTTTTTACCCCTACATCGTAGACTCATAAGTGACAGACGGCAGAAGGATAGTACAGCTTGGCTGAAATGGTGCATGAGGCTTCATGGGTACTGGGGGCCCATCACGGTCCCATTTCGATAATCCGAACTGTTCAATGTGTAGAACTCGTTAAGTACTATATTCTTATGAAAAATCACTTTAATCGGATATCGATAGTTATGTGATCAAAACAGTTTTGTATAAAATTAATGGACGGTGAAAAATAAATGGCTGGAAAAAATCTAATTTGATCATATAGTTATCTATATCCGATCAACGTGATTTTTTACAGGTATATAGTATTCGACGAGTTCTACATATTGCACGGTTCGGATTATCAAAACGAACCCGTGATGGGCCCCCACGGGCCCAACATTACCCTCCAAATTAATGAATATATATATATATATATATCTAATTTTCTTTTTTGTTCCTTTGACCGATCAATACCTACCTATGAACCATCAATTCAGTACCAGCACTGTCAACTCGTTGGTTTGTATTAAAATATTGTGTAAATTAATTTTTTATATTTTCAATTTATGAATAGTGATAACTTTTTAACTTTTTTAGTAACTTTTTAGCTTTTTGAATTTTTTCTGGTATGCCAAACCAGGCCCCAATAAGGCCTATACTTTTGTTTTCATTTTAGTTTAGTAAGCCATGGTTTGGATAACATTTTGGAGTTAAATAATCACAAAAAAGACAAAATAAGCTATATAAGTTAATAAGATAAAATATTACTTTTTACTCATAATCATTACACTTTTTTTCTCGCAAAAGTAAAAAAAATCTCAAAAAAAAAACCAAACGAGTCTAAAAAAATCAAGTTAAAAAAGTTCCAACACAAAAAAATTGACTAAAAAAGTCAATGCCAAACGAATCATAATTCAAGTCAATTCGAAATGAATTGAAAAATTTTAATACAAAAAGAAAGTGAAAATTTTAGAAACTAATAAGTAATTATTTAGGTTTCATAAGTTCTTTTTTTAAAAAAATCTTTTTTGATTAGTAATTTCTCTTTATTTTACAAAAGTTTATAAGGTTATTTATATTAAAACTCTCTCAATTATTAGTAAATATCACTTTATCTATAGCATATATTAACTAATACATTTTGATTCCTTTAATTATAAAAATGTATCACTTTTAAAGATGTAAATTTGGCCGGCCCATCCAGGCATGAGCTTGGGTTGATCCACTATAGAACTGCATGCGCTCTTGCCAAAATTTGAACCCAATCATGGGTCAAAAAAAATAGGCCCAAACCCAAGCCCAAGGGTTGCTCGGACAAGCTTGTGAGCCTCAAGCCAAGCCAGCGAGCCTGAGCTTGATCTTGGGTAGATCCTAACCATTTATTTATTTTTTTAACCACAATTTTATTTTTTCACAAAAAATGACACTGAACCTTGAGTGGGCCAAGTCTTAAGTGGGCCGATGAACCAAGCCAAGCCAGGCCCAGCCGCAAGCAAACTTCAGGTGAGTTGCGGTTCGGTGGGACAAATTTACACCCCTAATCACTTTCAACCTATACAAATCACTCCAAAAAAGTTATATTTGTACAATTTTTATAATTAAAAATGTCAATATGTACAAATTCATAAATGAGACGTAATTAACTAAGATTTTTACTAAAATATTACTTTGTGATAGTCCATGCTTTTCATTTTCTCTATAATTTTTATTCCGCAAACAATTCTCGACTATTTTGTGCGTTTGTAATGCATTAAACTTTTTTTAACATTGCATAAAAGATGCCTTTGCTTGCATATCATAGGGATAGAGAATAGCAATAACTTATGAATATCAGATTCCTCTAAAACTTAACATGATATCTAAACCAGAAATTGATAGTCACTACAAATATTGCATTCCGATCCGTAGCCTACATTACAAGAACACAAAATGAGCATAAACACTCATTAAAACCAAAATAGAGTGAGGCTCATGGGTAGGCAACTGGAAGAAGTTCAAAAACAAAAAACTACAACGCACACTGCTAAATCCTACAAGTAGTATCATCAACAAAATACTGAGACCCCTCATTTACAAAAGAACAGATTCATCAATGACTTTGAAAATCAAAATCCATTCTCCTGCAAGGGCTCACTTAAGAAAGTGTGGATTCATCAATCCCGTAATCTCAAGAAACCCAACTCGGTCTCGCCCTGCAAAAATTTTCTTCAGGTTTTCATCACAGATTACGACATTCTTGTTTTCAGGATCCTAACAATGAGAAGAAAAAAAACATGTCAGCATAAAAAATGACTTGTTGGCAACTAATTGTGAAAGTTTTAACAAACCGTTTATTTAAAAAAAAAAATGCACATTACATTCATAAATATTAGCGAAGGAAATGGTAAAAAAATTAACTATAGCAACTTCGGAGGGATAAATATGCATATACATATAATACATTACTGGTGGTTAAAGCTTTTTGAGGCTCTATTTACCCAAGTCCACCACTGGACAGTCAACAGCTACTAGTTACTTCTTTGAATTCTGTCAAAAGGCTTAACATTGGAAATGAAAACACCTCATTCATTTAGCATATAGATAGCAACAAATGGTTAAATAGCTAACAAGTTATTTTCACCAAAAAGAATATAAGAAACAAGTTATTTCACATTTAAATTTATCAGATACTACCCAATATACGTGTAACACTGTCAGACTCCAACACCTATCCGTGTAAACAGAGCATAAATAGACATAAATAATAATAAAAAATCAGAAGAGAAAAATTACATAAAAAGATCTCTCGTATCAACAACTTTACTCGTATAAGAGAACAGACTAGCTCCCACATCTTCAAACATGATCATTTTTCAAGACTAATACCATCAATGGTGAAAGCAAAGTACCCAACAACTTTCCCCAATATTAGCCAACATCAGCTGGGGTAACCAGTTCAAATATCTCAATCCACAAACAAGACAACTATTCCTATTACTACAACACCAAGTGTCAGCTACATGCATGTGTAGACACACACGGGCAATAGAAAGGAAATTTGGGCATCATGACTAAATTGTGAATAAAACACCAATGTACACCCCCCTGCCATTCCAACAGCATCTTTCAACAAATTCTGAAGTCATGACACCAAGGGAAAGATGGTCCATCTGTTTTTTTTTTTTTTTTTTTTTAGTAGGGCAAGATGGTCCATCTTGATTGGTGCTTGGATCCATTCTGGCAATAGAACGTAGGTTTATTTGGCATGACTCTTTTTACCATGCCTAATGCATAGCTACAGCTCTTTTTCTTCATTGCACTGATAGCTTCCCATCTCACAGGCGTTCTTCAAAAGGCTTCACTCAAAATTCTTCACATCTCAGCAGGATGTGTATTACTTTTAGTCATTGCAACATGTCACACAAGATGTATGCAATTTATAATAAATTTATGTAACGAAAAAAAGAAAAGAAAAAGAAAAGTAGAATTACTATCTTAGCCAACTTTACCCTTCGCTTAAATTCTAACAGCAACTATATGCACAACCAGTACTTTTTCCTATCAACTTCAAAGCACAAATACTCACTGGCAAAGTGCCCTATCTCCTACCTGATTATTTTCTTCATCAATATAATAATAGGCTGCAATTAGTTGATCGATCTATGTCTCATTAAATTGCTAAAACATAAGAAGCCTCAATATACAAAAAAATGCATCAGGGCAAAGAGTTTAGGGATTGTTTCCACTATACTTTAAACAAGAAAATGCAGTACTAGTTTTACTATGAATGACAACATCACTCCAAAGCCGTGGGAGAGCCAAGAAATTAAAATAGAGGGGACACTTATTAATCATAACATTAAAAATTTTTACAAAAATATTTTACATAAATTTTTACGATTTACTTCATGAAAGATATATATATATATATATATATTATTTGTAACTAGTATATCATAAACAATATAAAAAAAAAAATCATAGATATAAGTTTTAAAATAAATTATATAATGATAAAGTATTTTTTTATACAAAATTTCAATAAAAATTAAATATAATAGTCATACTACGTCATCATTGACTTATGATATCACCAACCAATAGTAAAGAAACACATAGAGGATGAATCCCACATGTCAAATATAACTAACAATTCAATAAATTTCATTTCTTTGAGTTTAATTATAATTACATGTTAATAATGATGGACATCACCATTGTATTGAAATTTTCATAAATAATAATATAACTTATCGTAATATTTTTATTTTCAATAAAAAAATAACTGTTATTATTCTCATAATTTTAAAAATATCATTGATATTTCAATCTAAATAATATTTTATAATTTTTTTATTTAAAATTTTTTCTTCATATGTGCACAAAAAAAAAAAAAAAAAAAATCTCAAAACCGGGGGGCACGTGACCCCCTTGGAGCGGTTGTGGCTCCGCCACTGCTCCAAAGTATGCAATGCCACTTGCAGGCTGTGTGCAATTCCATTAGCAAGGAAAATGGATGGATAATCAGTTTCAAAGCTATCTTGAAGCCGAGACAAAACTGTAGGACCAATCTTCTGTGTAAATAAAATAAATTGAAACAATGTCAAATAAATAAATAAATAATGTATCGAATTTATTTATTGAATCAAATTAAAAATTTAAAGACCAAGTCGAGTGTGTGACACTCTGTCCTTAAGACAGATTCGCCCCGCTACGGTGCTTACGGTTGAGTGGCGTCTATCTCTCAGGATACAATGATCTTAACCAATTTGTAGTAGCACTCCAAAACAAATTGTTCGGCGAACCAAACCTGTATTCTAACTCTCTGAATATTTATTCCTAAAATTATATATGAAGAATAAATAGCAAAGAATAAAATCTGGACAGCAAATTGAAAGATTGCAGACTGAATTTTTCGGATACCATGGACTGCTAAAAATGATTGTATTTATAGGCAAACAATGGACCCGAACAGGTATCAAAATAAGTGAAAAGGTGCATAAATAGACTTGAACAGGTGCACCCATTACATAACCGTTGCTGGAACATTTTTTTTCCAATTCATTTGAAAAAAGTACCATTTGTTTGTGGAACACTTATAAACCTGTTGAACTTTATTATTTAAACTATTTGAATATATATATATATATATATATATATATTAAACAATTTGAATAGTTTAATAAATAAATGAAGATGTACAAATTTTAGGAAACCACTTAGGAACTCAAAATTTAAATTTAGAATTAAATTAAATTCTCACAATTACAAACTTTAGAAAACCACTTAGGAACCTAAAATTTGAATTTAGAATTAAATTAAATTCTCATAATAATTTTTATTGAAAAAATTCAAAAGAATTTTATCTAAAAAATTAATGTTAGACCCAAAAACGACGTCAACTTCCCATTCACTCATAAATGGTTTTGACGTTCCGTTTTTACCGTGTGACTTGCCACGCGACAAGGAACACATCACCTCTTCGGACCCACCCAAAAGACTTTTGGGGCCCACTCAAATTGGGCTAAAAAATATGCCTATATTAAACCATTTTTCCAACAATCCCCCACATGAATGGAATTTGACGGAGAGAAAATGCAACAACATGATCTAATTACAGAAAGTACAGAAATAAGAAATATTCTGCAAAGGATAGGTAACTTTTGGCTTTGAACCTTCCCTTGTGAGACACTATCAGATTTACTAGCTAACCAGTGAACATGATGTCTTGAACTGTTCAGCCGTTTGTGTAAACCAAAACAATAGAACGCACACAGTATATCCCCAGACACAGTTTAGTTCTCACTATTGTGTTCATTTTGGCCCTGAACAACCTGGTCTATCATGAGTGCTCTAGAGAATTGTAGCCCTTCCCAAATCTCATAGAACCGGCCCAGTTCACACTCACATAGGTGATTCTTATGAAGAGTATCCTGCCATACTCCACTAGGTTTACCTAGATATAAGAATCATTAAAATTTTACTTAACCTCAAACATTGCAGACATCACTATTTCTTCAAAGAAATGGGTAGGAGTTAGATTCCCCAGTGATCCTTCTGAGTCATTCACAATTCGGTTGTCCCTTTGAACCTAGATCTTGGGATCTCCAGTCAACTAGGTTGGGTTGCCGTTGTGGTAACTCTTATTTAATAGGCTTAAGTCTCATTCCCCTCGATGAATTCTCAACTAACTCTCTTGCTAACCCTTTAGTTAGTGGATCTGCTATGTTGTCTTTAGACTTAATATATTCTATGGAAATAATTCCATTAGAGAGTAGTTGTCTCACGGTGTTATGTCGATGACGAATGTGTCGTGACTTACCGTTATGCATATGACTCTGTGCTCTACCTATAGCTGATTGACTATCACAATGTATGTATATAGCAGGCACCGGTTTTGGCCATATTGGAATATCTTCAAGGAAGTGGCGAAGCCATTCTGCTTTTTCCCCTGCTTTGTCTAAAGCTATGAATTCAGATTTCATAATAGACCTAGCAATACAAGTCTGTTTGGAAGATTTCCAATATACAGCCGCCCCACCAAGAGTAAAGACATACCCACTGGTGGACTTCGAGTCTCTAGTATCCGATATCCAATTTGCATCACAGTATCCTTCAAGTACTGCTGGATATCTAGTATAATTTAGCCCAACGTTACGAGTGAATCGGAGATATCTTAGAACCCTTATAATTGTTTTCCAGTGTTCTACTCTTGGATTACTCGTATATCTACTTAATTTACTTACTGCATAAGCTATATCCAGGCGAGTACAGTTCATCAAGTACATTAAGTTTCCAATAATTTGGGCATACTCTAATTGAGAAATACTTTCCTGTATATTCTTAGAAAGATACAAATTAACATCTACAGGTGTTCTAGCAAGATGATCACCATCTTTGCTGAATTTGTCAAGTATTTTCTCAATGTAATGAGATTGTGACAAAGCATATTTTTCTGATGTTTTGGTAATTTTCATACCAAGAATTACATCAGCAATGCCCATATCTTTCATGTCAAAATGTTTATTAAACATTTTCTTAGTAGTTTTAATCATGTCATTATTACTACCTATGATGAGCATATCATCTACATAAAGGCATACAATGACATAACCTTTGTTTGTGTTTTTAATATAAACACATTTGTCACACTCATTAATTTTAAATCCATTTGACATCATTGCCTTGTCAAATTTCTCATGCCATTGCTTTGGTGCTTGTTTTAAACCATATAATGATTTAACTAATTTACACACTTTCTTTTCTTTCCCTGGAACAAAAAATCCTTCTGGTTGTTCCATGTAAATTTCTTCCTCTAACTCACCATTTAAGAAAGCGGTTTTAACATCCATTTGATGAATTTCTAGATTGTATAGAGATGCAATGGCAATTAGCATTCTAATGGATGTTATTCTAGTAATTGGTGAGTATGTGTCAAAGTAATCAAGACCTTCTTTTTATCTAAAACCTTTGACCACAAGTCATACCTTGTATTTGTCAATTGATCCATCCGCTTTCATTTTCCTTTTGAAAATCCACTTGTACCCAAGAGGTTTACAACCTGATGGCAAGTCCACTAATTCCCAAGTGTGATTTTGCAAGATGGATTCAACTTCACTGTTGACAGCTTCTTTCCATAAAGGAGCTTCAGGACTGGACATAGCCTCTTTAAAAGTTAAAGGCTCATTTTCTAACAAATATGTTAGAAAATCTGGACCAAAAGATTTTGAGGTTCTAGCAAGTTTATTACGCCTAAGTTCCTCTTCCTCATTTGATCTAACTCTTGTTCTTGATCATGTTTTTGATCCTGGCTAGTAATAGTATCATGAGATCTCTTATTGTTACTAGTCTCTTGTCTAGTCTTATTTAGAAATACATGTTCAAAGAAAGATGCATTCCGAGATTCAATAATAGTATTTACATGCATTTCAGAATGTTCTGATTTATGAATCAAAAACCGATATGCACTACTATTCTTGGCATAACCAATGAAAATGCAATCAATGGTCTTAGGACCTATCTTAGTCTTTTTAGGACTAGGAATAGCCACTTTAGCCAAACACCCCCACACTTTTAAGTATTTGTAGGATGGTACTCTTCCATGCCACAAATTCATAAGGTGTTTGATTCACTTTCTTTCGGGGTACTTTATTTAAAATATAATTAGCAGAAAGTATTGCTTCCCCCACAAGTTCTGAGGTAATCCAGAACTGATTAACATGGCATTCATCATTTCTTTTAAAGTCCTATTTTTCCTTTCAGCAATTTCATTTTGCTAAGGTGAGTAAGGAGCGGTGGTTTGATGAATTATTCTATGTTCTTTACAAAACTCACCAAAAGGTGATTCATATTCACCACCTCTATCATTTCTAAGTTTCTTGATTTTCTTATCAAGTTGATTTTCAACTTCATTCGTATATTGAATGAAAGTTTCCAAAGCTTCATCCTTGGTTCGAATTAAATAAACATAACTATATCTAATATAGTCATCTATAAAAGTGATAAAATACTTTTTCCCACCTCTAGTTTGAATTGATTTAAAATCACAAATGTCACTATGAATTAATTCAAGTGGTTCCGTACTTCTTTCAATTGAATGAAAAGGAGTTTTAGATAATTTTGCCTCAACACAAATTTCACATTTATGATTTGAATCAATGTCAAATTTAGGTAAACATTCCATATTAATTAATCTATGCAAAGATCCATAATTAACATGTTCTAGTCTACCATACCATAAATTTGAAGACTCAAGCAAGCAAGAAGAAGATGTATTATTATTAATAACTGAGGGTACAACGGTCATTATATTTAACTTGAAAATGCCATCAGACATGTAACCTTTTCCTACATACATCTCATTCTTAGTAAGTACAAATTTATCACTCTCAAATACTAGCCTAAACCCATTCTTACTCAACAGAGATCCAGAAACAAGATTCTTGCGAATGTCCGGTACATGCAGCACATTGTTGAGAGTGAGTTCCTTTCCAGATGTCATCTTAAGTACAATCTTTCCTTGTCCTTCAACTTTAGAAGTTGAGGAGTTGCCCATAAAGAGTTGTTCACCATTGTCCACTGTAGAATAAGATGTGAACATCTTTTTGTCGGCACAAGTATGGCGAGTAGCACCAGTGTCCACCCACCATTCTTTAGGATTTCCGACAAGATTTGCCTCGGAAACAACTGCAGAAAGATTGATGTCATCGACACCATTGGAAATATTGTCCACTTCGGTCATATGGGCTTGAGCAGGCTTCTTGCTTGTTCTTCTTTTGTTTTTGCCTTTGCTACGGCAATCTTTGGCCTGATGTCCCTCTTTGTCACAGATGTAATATTTGCCATTAAACTTGTACTTTTTATTTTCCCCCCCTTTAGAGCCTTGTGATGAACTTTCTCCAGAAAACTTTCGTTTCTTGGTTTTTGAAGCATGTTCCACCACATTTGCCTTAGACTCCATAGGATGCTTACCAGCCCGCTTTTCAGAATTGCAGTTGTCCTCATCAATCCTTAAACTTACAATTAATTCGTCCATAGAAATTTCTTTGCGTTTGTGTTTGAGGTAGTTCTTGAATTCCTTCAACCTTTTAGTAATTTTTCAATTAAGGCTGCAACTTGAAAGGATTCACTGAGAGACATATCTTCTGCGTGAATGTCATGCAGAATGAGTTGGAAATCTTGACCTTGGCTGATCACAGTTTTTGAATCAACCATTACAAAATCTAGGAATTTGTCAACCACAAATTTCTTTGAGCCGACATCTTCCGTTTTATACTTTTTCTCAAACGATTCCCAAAGTTCCTTTGCTGTCTTGATTTGACTGTAGACGTTGTATAATGTGTTGTCAAGTCCGTTCAAGATGTAATTCCGACAAAGGAAATCGGCATGTTTCCAAGCATCAACCGCAGCAACCATTTGCCGGTCGGTTTCATCCTCTTTCAGGATAGGAGCATCTTCACGGAGGAAACGAGTTAGGTTCAGAGTTGTAAGATAGAACAACATTTTTTGTTGCCATCTTTTAAAGTCAGTTCCTGAGAACTTCTCTGGCTTCTCTCCATGATTTATTGGTACTGTCACCACAGGAGAGGGGGTTGGTGCAATTACAGCCACCACAGTAGTACTTGTTTGGGTATTGTTTTAGTAGCCATCAATTCTAAGTTATAAAACAAAATTATAATTAGAATTTACACTACACAGAAAATTAAACCAAATTCACAGAATTAAATTCTGTAAAAATAAAAGAAACAAGAATGTAACTTTTATTTTCTAATTAATTTGGAAATAAAATAAAATTTTATTCAACCAAATTAATTCCACACAGGAAATTAAATTTTGTAAAATAAAAGAAATAAGAAAATAAATTTTATTTTTCAATTAATTTGGAAATAAAATAAAATTTTATTTAACCAAATTAATTCCATACAGAAAATTAAATTCTGTAAAATAAAAGAAATAAGAAAATAACTTTTATTTTTCAATTAATTTGGAAATAAAATAAAATTTTATTTAACCAAATTAATTCCACACAAAAAATTAATTTCTGTAACACTACAATAATTAAAATACTAAACAGAATTTTAAGTAATGAAAACTCAGAAAATAATTTCTAAAATCCAAAATTAATTTCTGAAAAATTTCACAAAAATATATTCTGAATTGTTAATGACACCAGTATTGTGCTACTAGTTGTCAAAGAAAATAGACAGTATATTACTACTATCTGTCAAATAGCATATAATCACTATTTGTTTTTCCAACCAAAATATTATTTTGTAAATCCACAGAAAATAATTTTCTTAAAAGAAGAAAGAGAAAAGGAAACAAATGAAAAATTCTGTAAACAGAATAATTCGAATCTGTCGTAAGATTGTAGGAACAATCTTCTGTGTAAATAAAATAAATTGAAACAATGTCAAATAAATAAATAAATAACGTATCGGATTTATTTATTAAACCAAATTAAAAATTCAAAGACCAAGTCGAGTGTGTGACACTCTATCTTTAAGACAGATTCGCCCCGCTACGGTGCTTACGGTTGAGTGGCGTCTATCTCTCAAGATACAATGATCTTAACCAATTTGTAGTAGCACTCCAAAACAAATTGTTCGGCGAACCAAACATGTGTTCTAACTCTCTGAATATTTATTCCTAAAATTATATATGAAGAATAAATAGCAAAAAATAAAATCTGGACAGCAAATTGAAAGATTACAGACTGAATTTTTCGGATACCATGGACTGCTGAAAAATGATTGTATTTATAGGCAAACAATAGACCCGAACAGGTATCAAAATAAGTGAAAAGGTGCATAAATAGACTTGAACAGGAGCACCCACTACATAACCGTTGCTGGAACATTTTTTTTCCAATTCATTTGAAAAAAGTACCGTTGGTTGTGAAACACTTATAAACCTGTTGAACTTTATTATTTAAACTATTTATATATATATATATTAAACTATTTGAATATATATATATTAAACAATTTGAATAGTTTAATAAATAAAGGAAGAGGTACAAACTTTAGGAAACCACTTAGAAACCCACAATTTAAATTTAGAATTAAATTAAATTCTCACAATTACAAACTTTAGAAAACCACTTAGGAACCCAAAATTTGAATTTAGAATTAAATTAAATTTTCATAATAATTTTTATTGAAAAAATTCAAAAGAATTTTATCTAAAAATTAATGTTAGACCCGAAAACGACGTCAACTTCCCATTCACTCATAAATGGTTTTGACGTTCCGTTTTCACCATGTGACTTGCCACGCGGCAAGGAACACATCACCTCTTCGGATCCACCCCAAAAGACGTTTGGGGCCCACTCAAATTGGGCTAAAAAATATGCCTATATTAAACTTTTTTTCCAACAAAAACAATAATAACACTAAGCTTAGTGCCGGTACTACGAAATCAATAGTCCCTTATACCAACCCAATATAATCAGAATACAAATAGATGTGGAAATAACACATGAATCCACCTTAGAACCTTAAAAAACCCATCTAAAAAAAAAGAAGTCTTATGCAAACGGCATATCATATTTGTTTATCAGATAGGTTGTGTCAAATGAGACAACATCCCCAAATGCTTTGTAAGCCACCCTACTCCTTGCATCCGTCCAAAACAAGTTTCGCATGCGATCATCTTCATCTAAGTCAATTACAGAATAGAAGTTCGAATTTTGCCGTTGCATGTTATGAAAATAAAGTGTAAGAGAATCAACATCTCCTACCCTAAGTCTCAAATTCCTAGCATTCTCAATGTGATTCCTTGCATCTCGTTCATCAAATGTTAATGCCTCATATCCCCCGGCTTCAACAACTATAGAATGATAATTCCCAGCTACCCTTATCCCTGCTGCATCATTTATTTCTAGCCTCCTCTTCACAAGAGTACGAATCCTCTTATTCATTGCAAAATGCCATGAGTCACTAGGTATCAAGTCATGAGTATGTTCAAGCACAACTGTGGTTAACTTATATCTTGCATCTTTTGTAGACTGGCTCTTACCCTTACTTTACATTCAATCTTTGATGACAAAGATGGTTCCAAGGGATTTACTTCTGATCTTTTTGTTCTCTTCCGCCCCCGAGTACATTCAATTCCAAAGTATTTTACCTCCCCATCATCTCCAATATTCTGTGTTCTATAAGCTATAGCAAATCCTAGGTGTTTTGCATATTTCGTATAAAACGCGTACACTTCTTGCTTTGAGCTAAAATTCATACCCTTTTTCAGTTCTTCAGCTTCCTCAATCCCATCGAATAAAGTAATGTTTGAATCTATGTCCATTGTAGCTTTAAACTGAAATATAGATTCACAATGAGAAAGAGTATACAATCCTAAATAATTCCAAAGCTTTACGTACTCAGGTAGCAACTTAAAACTTAAAATAACATTCCTTATCTAAAAGCCCAATAAAGAAAAAAAATTTCCTTGTCCACACATAATGATTTAAAAATTTAAAAAGCAAAAAGAAAAACTCTCATTGTCCAAAAACTTGTAATAGTAAAGGTTATGAATAGCCCCAAAATTTAATTATTAGAATAAAAGAAAACATGTATTATTTAGCTCCAAAATTATCAAAATAAAACATTGCTATGAATAGCCCCAAAATAATCAGAATAAAACATGTATTATTTAATTCGAATAAAACATTGCTATAAAACATGTATTACTAAATTATCAGAATAAATGGTCAAGAAGGCCTCTTATTAAGATTTTTCCTTAAGCCCTATTGAAGGTTGGGCCATCCTTACATGCATTCTACTTGTATCTGCAACCTTATATGCATTTTACTTGTATCTATTGAATAGTTTTTCACAACTATTGCTAGAAAATTTTTCTAAAAACAAACTACCTTATAGGAAAACACAAACAAACAAAGCAAAATATGTTCAAGAAGGCCTCAAATATTTTCCAACATTTAATATGAGGTTCTGATATTAAACTCTGCATGATTTGTTTCAAACTCTAAATTTGTTTCAAGATTTATCCCACAAAATCTCTATTTGTTTGAAGATTTCTTCCACAAATTTCAAATCATTAATCAATATGTTTGTAAACCTTAACTATCCCAAATCATTACTCCACCATTTCAACACAAGCAAATCATTGAACACCTTGAGAGCAGAAAATCCAGGTACCCAGGAGTTGCAGATTTCACAAGCAAATCATTCCAGCATTTCATAGGCATATATATATACAGATTACACAAGAGGGAGCAAAGAAGTTGAAGTTGAAGATACATATACCCATGAGTTGCAGCCACTAACAGTCGAAATGCGATTCGTGAACAGGTAGATGGTGCTGGCGGCAAAAGGATAATTTTGGTGGTCGTCGGTAGTCACTCAGGTTGATCGTGAGCAGCACCAACCAGGCCGGTGATCAGCAGTGGCACATAAGTCGGCCAAGAGGTCACGAGCTACAGTTTCGTCCTCCTCTCTCTCTACTCCCGCTTCATCTTTGTTTTCCTCTCTATTTTCGCTTCATCTCTGTTTTTGGAAATCAAACGCATGCTTACACGAATGTGTGCGACTGGGCGAAGGAGAAGACAACCCCTTGCCAACTCATTCGGGCCATTCAAGCTGAGTGAAATTCGAGCTACGTAGCGGCACCGATTATTTTATATTACTATTATTATTTAAAAAATAATAATATTAAGGAGACTTATGTGTAGGTTCTAAATAGACTTATTGTTCAATAAGTCCAATGACGTTTTTCATTGGACATTATTAAAAAATGTCGTTAATTGTTAATTTTCAATGATAGATTGAAAATTATTATAAAAAATGTCACTAATTATAAATTTTAGCGTCAATTTAAAAGAATCGTCACAAAAAGGTTATTAATTTTTAACTTTCAATGACAGTTTGAAAAATTCGTCACAGGAAAAAATCGTTAATTGTAAATTTTAAAGACAATTTATAAAAATTGTGACAAAAAAAATTCACTAATTATCAATTTTTAGCGATATATGCAAAAAATAGTCATAAAAAATTATTTTTAACAATGATTTTACTAAGACTTATTTTTAAGAGGACTTGATGACAATAAATCCAACTATTAAAACCTATTAGTAATAGTTTACCTTAATATTATTTTATTATATACCCATTAATATAACAGAGTGAAATATTTAGACACTAATATCTCCTACTATAAATATATATATTTTTTGACCTTTTTATCTTTTCTAAGTCACATATTATTTCGTTACCTTTATACATTCTTTCTTTCTTTCTTTCTTTCTTTTTCTTTTTTTTCTTTTTTTTCGTTTTACGCGTTTCATCTAAAAATAAAAATAAAAAAAATAAAAATCTGACACGTCATTCTGTGCACAGTTTTCGTTGAATGTAGAAAATCACCAAGAAAACCCAAATCGACATCCAATCTAAGGAACAATTTTGTAAGCTTTCATCTTATCAATCCAAGAAATGAATGATGATTTCGAGCTCCTAAACCCCAAGAACCCATGCTCTTTGCTCTTGTTCATACTATCCAACATACCCTTACCACTGAGAACAAGATCAACAAACCACCACCCTCCAATCTCCTCCAATTTAGTAGGAACCAACTCCTTCTCCGCCACAATCGCCTCCCAAACCGGCCATTTGCCTTTCATCATCTCCTCCAACCTCAAATCTGACCCCACCTCAAACTCCCCACACTTCACATCAAATTGCTCAGCCAACACCTTCCAAAGATGCTTCCACTTGACCACATCCCCATTGCTGCAATTGAAGGCTTCGTTCTTCGCGTATGGATCCACGGCCGCCCATATCTGGTGCTCAGCAATCAAGTCAGCATCTGACACGTCCGAATACCCCTCCCATGCCTCCAGGGTCCCCGGAAACCTCATCGGCACACCCTCATGCTTACATATAGAAGCATATACACACAAAGTTCCGACCATATTCATCAGACTATACGGTGAAAACCCAAATATCACACCAGGCCTGTGCACGGACCATGTCAATCCCTCTTTCTTCTTCACCTCTTCGTACAGTATGTCTTCGAGAGTATGGTAGAAATTCGGAACATCCAGCCTCGGAAGATCCTCGTGAAATGGAGGGTCATGGGGTTGAACTTTGCCGAGGAGCTCAAACGGGCCGATATAATGTTTTCGGCCCGTTTGGAGGCATATGTGTTGGAGATTGGGTGCGTTTGGTATCACCGCGTTGAGCACGTTCCTCAACATGGTTCCGTTGGCTTCGCAATTCTCAACCTCGGTGGACCGGCTGGTCCAGGTAACATAGAAGAGGTGGGTGACATCTTGGAGGTTAGAGAGCTTAGAGTGGGTCTCGTCAGTGTCGGAGACATCGCACTGGATGTATTCGATAGGGTGGTCAGCATTCCAGGAGGGTCGAGGGCGGCGTGCCAACCCGTAGACCTTCCAGGGGCCGCCAGGGGTGTCGGTGAGTGGGAGGATCTCTGCAAGGCTGTTGCCGACGATTCCTGTCACGCCGATGATCAGGCCACGCTCTCATACTTCGGGGGTGCATCATCTTCTTCGAGTTTCTTCTGCAGATTTATAAAAGAGTTTTTTTTAGATTCAATTCATTGTTGAAACACTAAGATATACTGTGTGAGTGATTTTCCGATCACACTGCCCACCTTAGTAATTCAGCTGTAGAACACAGGCAGAATAGATGGCTTCTAGATAACCTGCAACAGAAAGAGAAGAATCCCGCGGTGGTTCGCCACCCGGGGGTACTCCGACGATCAAGTCAGTACTCAATATCTCTCAAAGATAAATCAACTATTCAACTCACAAGCTTGAGTATTAAAAAATATACCTTAGACCCATGGGGTGCCTCTCTTTAATAGCCAATACAATCATAGTCCCAATAGGAGCCTGGCCCTAATGGACTTAGGATTACTACTAATCTGGGACTCCCAGTGGGATCAGGATAAACTCTCTAAGAGTCTTATCTTTACCCAAACTGAAGTCTTCTCTCAATCTAGGACTCTTGTCCATATCCAGGTTGAGTTCCCTCTTCATTCTAGGACTCTTGTCCCTTATCCACTTATCTCGGATTCCGATATCTTCGGAGATAACCTCGGCCTTACCGAGATTACCTCGGCAT
This sequence comes from Camellia japonica, assembly GCA_030407325.1. Classification (NCBI taxonomy): domain Eukaryota; kingdom Viridiplantae; phylum Streptophyta; class Magnoliopsida; order Ericales; family Theaceae; genus Camellia; species Camellia japonica. Next base: position 26,019,622 of record JAPPVO010000024.1, read on the forward strand.
CACGACCAGGACACGTGGCACCTCGGCTGACACGTCGGCGTCACCTTGCCACGTGTTGGTACTCAGAAAATATATCCTCACATATACATATACTTGCCTTTGCAGCGCCGATTGCACCTGCCCACCACCAGCTCATTTTGTTGTTTTTGGTTCTGGGTTGCAGAGAGAGAATAGATGAAGACAAGTGAGAGAGAGATTGTTTGAGGCGAGAGAGTATCTTATGTTATGTAACGGGTGGCGGTGTAAGAGCTTCTTAGTAATGGTTGAGAAATTGAATTTTTTTGCGACTAAAGTGTGAATACATAGATTTTGATTGGGGTAAAATAATTAGATTTATATACCAAAAAAAAAAAATGTATCGATTTCACTGAAAAAAACGAACTACTTTTATAGAGACAAACACGTTCACGATATCCCTTCTCGTCCACTTGACACTTCAGAATGCATTATTTTTATAGAGATAAAAGGCACTTTTACATCTTCTTTAATAACTTGAAATGTTCCTTTTTAGAGACGGGATGAGTCACGATATTTATAAAAATAAACAACATTTAAAATGCTGGATAAGATAAGGGATAAATTAGAATGGGAAAATGAGGCCAAACCAAACCAAACCAAAATATCACCGTCTCATACAATGACATTGACGTGGACGTGTCAACCACGGAAAAATTATTTATTGGTGTAAGACATAATTATATTTTTAATCAATTATAAATTATTATTTTTTTTATGTTTTAAATTATTTAATATAAAATCGTGAATTTCAATCTTTTCATAAATCACAATATATATAAAATATTGTGTGACGTTATCTCTGAATCAACCAATAACTTCTCCCAGCAAAAAAAAAAAAAAAAACATGCTTGCACGCTTACCAAATTACTAGGTATACAAGACTTGAATGATAAAAGAATTTTAAACAAAAATGATGTGTAACATTTTTGTTTTGATAAGAATTTTTAGTGGAAAAATGCTAAAATTTAAAAAAAAAAAAAAAAAATCTGATTATTAATGTTTTATTTTTAAATATTGATATTACTTTATAAGAAGAGAAAGTGGGAAAACCATATTTTAATCTATTCTAAAGGTTAAAATCATAGGAAAGTCAAATTATATTATCATTCCTTTTCAAAATTTCTGTCTTCCAAACTTATCCTTAGAAATACTTGGAACTTGACTTTGGTGAAAATGCAAGCATTTCTTTACAACACAAAATAGTATTTCATATTTCTTTTTTTGTGATTTAAAAAGGATGTATTTAATAAGCGATACATTAATTTGTAATATTTTGTTAGTTTGCATTATACTAGTGGTGTTCCAAGAGTTTAATAACAAAAAGTCACCCATGTTAATAGAGTCCAGGTCAGACCTTAAAGTCCAGGTCGCCCTTATTATTAGGGTGACATTTTGTCATTGAAAAATAATTTTCGTTCATACTCTACCCACCCTTTGAAATTTTATGTATTGTTTTGGAAAAGATTATTCAAATGCATCACATTAATAGTGGTTTGTGATCCAACTAAGAAAAAGTCACATTATTTTCTAGTTTTTGTTTTTGGTGATTTTTTTTTAAATTTGTATTATTATTTTTTAAATTTTTTTGGTTAGTCTAGTAAGGATTTAAAAAAAAAAAAAAGAAGCTAAAAATATCAACTATTGTTGTCTTTTTCTTTATCTTTAATAGAATTTTCTTAAATTTTCTATTTATTTTTCACTTTTCTAATCCATGTAGAACAAAAGCAAAGCTTTTGAATTTTTTTAATTATTATTAAAGACTAAAATAAATTATTTAAAAAGTTCAAATTTCTAAACACATGCTAGCGAGCCGAACATAATTGGTCAAAATTATAATGAATGACAGTGATGATCTTGTTTTCATCTTAAAATATTAAAAGAAACGTTACAATTTAGTGAAAGTTTTTAAAAAAACAAATTTAAATCAGTGATAAAAATTATTATTTTTAATAATTAAAATTATAAATTTTTTCATAAATTTATAAATATTTTATAAAAATTTCAATTGCAATATCCTAATATAAAAAAGGGACTCCTATTGTCATCTCACTAACAAAGAAGTATTTGACAATTTTTTTATTTTTTTTTGTATACTAGATAGTTCGACTATTTATGTTAAAGATTTTAAATAAATTATTAAATAAGTTATTAAATTTTTTATATAGGTGGGGGATTCATATAAATCACATATATGTAAGTCACACATCCATATAAAATGTTTGATAATTTATTTGAAGTCTATAGTATTTTCTTAGATAGACAGATACGTAATGTCAGAAATTCTAATATTTTATTAAATATCTGTAGAATTTATTTAGAATCTACATGATATGAGTCTCACACCATATTTAGATCTATTTTGAGAAATAAATTACAAGTCACTTCTTAACTTCTAACCCACTTCTCTCCCATAAAAAAATTTTAAAGAGTCAAAAAAATAATTTTTAATTATCTTTTCAAAACCCCTATTTAATAAAACATTTATAATTCTCAATATTTTTCAAGACAGACAGATAGATAGAGATAGAAAACAAATCCTAGGAGGAACTGCCCTAACATGCCACACAAAAACTTGCTCGTTGGGCCCATTAGCCCTGTTTGGTAGAGCTGTGAAAAAGTACTTATACCTTATGCCTAAACAGCTTATAACTTATAACTATGAATATAAGTTAATTTCTGACTTATAAATTAAGCATCTCCTGCCTCACTCAAAGAATAAGCTGATTTCTAACTTTTAAAAAGCTATAAGCTAAACCAAACACATCAAAATAACTTAAATTAAGCTGAAAGCTAAAATAAGCAGCTTTTAAATTGCACCAAACAGGCACATTGTCGTATTATGTGGGCGGCGTATTCACATGGTGTCTCACCATTTAACGAATAGGATCTCGATTGCCAGATCCGAATTTTGGAAGGTGCGGTTTGGATTCTAGGGATTTATTATGATTTTATTGTGATAATTCAAATAATTTATTTTGTAAATTTTTTTTTATGCATATTACGCACAAAAAATTAAGTTAACTTAATAATCGTAACTTATTTAATTTATTGGGTTTGTTATTAAAAAAATTATCTATTTTTAAAAATATACTTGAAATTTATTTTTAAAAAATAAATGTGATAAATTGAATAGACTTAATTTTTTGTATAGATAATATACAAAAAATACTATAAAATGAATTGTTCATACTATCAAAATATAATTCGTTAACCTTACATGTCCGAATAACGAGGGAAGTCCAACCCTAAAGGATATCTCTTGAGAATGAGTCAAATTTTATTAAATCTAGTAAGGTTCATTACAGACCCATTTTGATAATTTAAAATGTTTATTTTGTTGAATTTGTTATATTTTCTAAGAACTCGAAGTGACGTAATTTTAATCCTAACATTTGTATTAGAAATTTGGTCTAAAAGGACGTAGTTAAGACTTAGTTTTACAACAACAAAAAATATATATACATAAGCTTAATTTTTTGTGATTACGCCTCTATAAATCAAACAATAAAGTCTACAAGCTAATCGAGCAAAATGAAATTCAGAAATCATAAATCTAGAATCTTTTCCTACATTCTCAGCAAACAAACAGAGCAGAATAATCATTATCAATTAAGTGAACAAAGTCAATTGTCAAATCTAACCTTGCAGCATTATTTGCACAAAGTTGCTCTCTCTCAAAATTAAAACACATTCTCATGTTTGGCAATCCTACCTCTTGCCACGAGACTCGGCAATCCATGTTATATCAGATAAGCTAAAATCCAAGTATTCAACAAAGCAGCTCCTAAAAGTTACAGATTTACAAATATTGATGATGGTGAGGGGTCCCAAGTGGTGTTCAACAGTTTCTACAATGATTCTATCACCAGTGACGCTGCAAGCGTGTTAGTCAATATTCCCAAATCAATATACTTCAAATCTCAATGACCAAAAAGAAATACTCAACATCTGAATTCAGAAACGATGGAAAAACAAGTTGCAATCACATACGATCCAAAATTTTAAAAATACCATAAGAATCAGTTGTAGTGCTACCAGAAAACAAAAATATTCGTTAAGTTAGAAATCATGCATTGTCTTTGATCATTACGTTATTATCCTTGTCATTTCACATCTATGAATAGAGAAGTAGACAAAAGAAAATTTGAAGTTTCAAAAACGAAAGATACTGATTATGCAAAGTTATGAACATTGGCAGAAGTAATGACCAATCCAAAAAATATATTCTCACCACTCTTCTATATGATAAGCGAGTACGAGCAATGAACCTCTAGGTCAAGTACATAAGCAGATTTAGTAATGAACCTCTAAGTCAAGTACATAAGCAGATTTAGTAATGGTAAGTTAGCAATTGGTTTATGCATGTGATGCACAATAATGGAAAAAATGCTGCAGCTTATCAACTATATCCAGATGCAGTAAATTATGGTAGAGGAGTTGGTTCCCCTTCTGAATAACGTTTTTTTTTTGGGGTCCTTCTGAGACATTTTCAGCACCCATGCTTAATGTGAATATTTATTTCATCTCATTCCTCAGCACAGATCAATAAGGCTTCCATTGAAGTGACTAGGGTATCACCTACTACCGTTTAGTGGACATAGTCCAAAATTGCTATCGCAAATAATATAGAGAAAAGAGCAATAATAATTTAAAAATATGCAATATGCATACTGATTTTGTAAAGTTGACACCTATTCAACTCTAAAATAAATCTAAAGCGTCAACATATTTCCATGAAGTGATTCAAAATGGATATGAAATATACTTGCACAAAAAAAAAATGGCTAAACAACGATACTATTATGCTATAATATGATGCATACCATCTACCTGGTACACAAATCAGTTTCTTATGTGACTGCTATGAAGGCTAACGGCTTATTGTATATACCTTAATGTGATTCAACTTCTCGATCACTACTTATTTGAGCTATACAATGCATCACCAGATGTACAAGAATACAATTGTACAAGCAACTAGCTCATGACCCTTGAATCGGCTGCTACAAAAATTCTGAATAATGTACAAGTATATCAAATTCCTCCCATCATCAAGCCAGAATAACATGTGACAGGGGTAGAGGAAGTTTGCTGAAAGAAGAGAATGCCTACAAGTTTCAGAGGGTAGAGAGCATGCCAACTGGGATGTAATCCCATTTAGAAGAGGATCTTCCGTAGTTATTTCTTTGATAAACGGTCTGACAATCTAGATACTTCGTCCTTAGAAACATGTGGATCAAGCTTGTGAAGGTTATTGACAAACATTATTGCCTCATCACGGCGATCAAGCTTACAATACCAATCGACAATGGAGTTGTACGTGCTATGGTTCGGTTTACAGCCATGTTTGATCATGTATCGAACCACATCAATGGCCTCTACAAACATAGCACGAGCAGCGTAACTTCCAACAAAGGTATTATAGGTGATCACATCTGGAATAAGACCAGATTCAATCATTTCCGTGAATACCCGTGATGCTTCTCTCATCCGACCATTTCGGCAATACGCAAAAATCACAGTGTTATATGAAATTACATCAGGCTTGATTCCTTTTGCTAATATATTCCCCAATATCTCTTCAGATTTCTTATAATTCTCAGATCGGCTGTACATATACATCAAGCTATTGTAAGTGGTCAAGGTAGGAGTAAATCCATTTTCCCTCATGAAGTTCATTATCTCATTGGCTTTGGCAATCATCTGCCTCCGACCATAAATGGAAACCATAGCATTCAGAGTAGTTATGTCAAGACAAGAACCTCTTAATCTCAACTCCATGAAGGCCCGCTCTGTTTCCATTAGAAGGCCACTCTTGCTATTAACTAGAACAAGGGTCTTCAATAGCACAGCGTGGGGTTCTATTGCACCAGAGTATATTTCTTCTGCAAGAGCTTGCATCCATTCAATTGCTTTCCCGTTGGCATAAGCATGTAGCAAAGAACTATACGTTAGCTCATTGGGTTTGCACCGACCATCTTTCATCTCAGCAAGTACTTTCTCAGACTGTTCCCATAGCCCTCCCCGTGCCAATGCAGCTAAAACAGCATTATAGGTGGAAAGGTCAGGAGTGACTCCGGCATCCAACATTCTCTTGTAAACAGCCATGGCTTGGTCAAAAGATCCACATCGACTGTAAGCGCTGATTAACGTGTTAAAAGTATCCCTCTCAGCTACAAACCCTGCTCTCTTCAGCTCCCTGAACACACCTGACATTTCTGTGTCCATCCCATTCTGCCCAAACACTGCAAGCAACGTATTCCATGTAACAATATCTGGGACACATCCACACGCCTTGATATCCTCAAAAATCTTCATCATTTCGGTAAAGTTTCCTCTGTTACCATGCATCTTAATAAGAGCATTAAAGGTACAGATATTCGGTTTACAACCCGCATTTCTCATCTCCTCAAAAACCCTCATTGCAGACTCATCCTTCCCAGCCTTCTCAAATCCTGACAGGAGTGTTGTATAAGTAAATACATCTGATTTAATGCCTTTACCCACCATTTGGTTTTTAAGCTCCATAGCTTCATCCAATAGACCATCCCTAGCACAAGCCGATATCAAGGAATTGTAAGTTACAATGCTAGGGGAAAACCCATTAACTTCCATCTCTCGCAAAACCTCCACGGCTTCCTTAGGCCGCCTAGACTTCCCATACACATCCAATAAGGCATTATAAGTAACCTTGTCTGGGGCAAACCCTGCTACCTTCATCTCCTCAAAAACCCCATTAGCTTCTTCATACAATGACCCGCGTCGGCAACAAGTTATAAGAGTATTATAAGTATATGCATCAGGAGCAACCCCAGAACTCTTCATCCCCTCAAAAACCGCGATAATTTTATTCCATGGCATACCCATTTTCCCATAAACATTTAAAATCACATTGTAAGTGATCAATGTAGGTTTACAACCCTCTTCCTCCATTTTCTTGAACACCATAACAGCTTCTCTATACCTCCCATTTTTAGAACAAGCAGTTATCAAAGAAGTATAAGCATAAACATCAAGAGCAAAACCATCATTGTGTAAATTATGGACCAAAGAAGCAGCGGCCGAAACCCGACCCTCTTTGCCAAGAAGAGTTACAATCACAGCAACAACTGACCCATTTAATAGTACTTCCCAATCGTTACGGTTCCGAACCCAATCGAACACAGTCATGGCCAATTCACATTTCCTGTGGTACCCTAAACCCTTAATTAAACCCAAAACATCCAAAGACAGAGACTCGAGTACACACAATTCCGAATCTTCAATTTGTTCTGAATTGAATAATTTGAGCAAAGTATCGTCGATTTCAGATATATTGAAACCTGGGTCGATTAGGGTTTGAAGAATTTGCTGACCTTGGGGGGAGAGGTGGTGGTGAGACCATGGCTTGCCTCTGTTAGGGTCTCCGTTTTTGCCGATGCGGCGCCGAGTTCTGTGGATGGGAGATTGGGGGTTTTGGGTTTGTGGGGAGTTTTTGTTAGAATTTTGGTGATGAGGGAGGAGGTCTTGGAGGAGAGGATTCAGGGGAGAAGGAGGAGTTGGTGGTTGTGGTGGAGGTGGAGGAGTTATGGTGGGTTTCTGGTGGTGGTGGTCTTGGAAAAAGGGTTTTGGGGGTGGGGGAGTTGGGAGGAGGAGAGGGAGAGCTAGCTTGTCCGCCATGAAACAGAGAATCTAGAGAGAGAGAGAGAGAGAGAGAGTACAGATTAGCTGACTGCGGTGGTGGAGTGTGAGACTGGGACTAATACAAAAATCTGCTCGTTCTTGGAAGTCTTGAATGTGCGCGCGGTTGATTTTGGGAGATAAATTTTTTTAAAAAAAATTAGGGAAGAGGTTAGAAATTTTTTTAGTTTATTTGGTTATATATTTTGAAAATAGTTTTGGAATATAGAAGTTTATGATGATTTGATATTTTGTTGTAATTGAGTAGATGTGTGTAGGAGAAAAAGTGTTTCATTGATGGATAAGAGATGAAAAGTAATTTTGAAATTTTTTTTTTCAAAATTACTCTACCAAACAAAATTTTTAAAAAAAATTTCCAAAATTTATTTTAAAACAAATTTCTTAAATAAGTGCACTTTTTGACTTTTTAAACTAAAAAGTTGAGGAAAAAAATATATTTGTTTGGGATAATTTTTTGTCTTTTTACGAAAAAAATGTGTATTAAAGTATTGTATAAAATGACAAAATTACGTTTTTACCCCTACATCGTAGGCTCATAAGTGACAGGCGACAGGAGGATAGTACGGCTGGGTTGAAATGGTGCATGAGGCTTCACGGGTACTGTTGGGCCGTGGGGGCCACCACGAGTCCCGTTTTGATAATTCGAACCGTTGAATGTGTAAAACTCGTTGAGTACTATATGCCTATGAAAAATCACTTTAATCGGATATCGATAGCTATGTGATCAAAACAGTTTTGTATGAAATTAATGGACAGTGAAAAATAAATGGCTGAAAAAAAAATGTAATTTGATCACATAGTTATCTATATCCAATCAACGTGATTTTTTAAAAGTATATAGTACTCGATGAGTTCTACACATTTAACGGTTCGGATTATCAAAATCGAACCCGCGGTGGGCCCTCACGGGCCCAACATTACCAATACCTACTTATGAACCATCAATTCAGTACCAGCAGTGTCAACTCGTTGGTTTGTATTAAAATATTATGTAAATTAATTTTTTTATATTTTCAATTTGTGAGTAGTGATAACTTTTTATCTTTTTGAATATTTTTGGTATGTCAAACCAGGCCCAAATAAGACCTATACTTTTGTTTTCATTTTACTTTAGTAAGCCATGGTTTGGATAATATTTTGGACTTAAATAATCACAAAATGACAAAATAGGTTATATAAGTTAATAAGACAAAATATTACTTTTTACCCATAATCATTACACTTTTTCTCTCGCAAAAGTCAAAAAAATCTCAAAAAAAAACCAAACGAGTCTAAGTGGGTGTTTGGGAAGTGAGTTTTTATGTAATTTTTTTTAGTTGTAGGATATTATTGGATAAAAAAATTTTGGTGTTTGGGAAGTTAATTGGGTTTTTTTGTGGTTAGATATGATGTTTGTGAGAGAAAAAGTGAAATAATTATAGAGTTGGATGTGATATCTTGTTTGGATTTATTTTTTTTTATTTTGCAAAAACTTTGTCTTTTAGTGGAAAAAATAAAAAAAAAAATCCAAAACCAAATCTTGCCAAACACCGCCTAAAATAGTCAAGCTAAAAAAAGTTCAAATATAAAAAAATTGACTAAAAAAGTTAATGCCAAACGAATCCTAATTCAAGTCAATTCGAAATGAATTGAAAATTTTTAATAGGAAAAGAAAGTGAAAATTTTAGAAACTAATAAGTAATTATTTAGGTTTCATAAGTTCTTTTTTTTTTAAAATCTTTTTTGATTAATAATTTCTGAAATTTTACAAAAGTTTGTAAGGTTATTTATATTAAGACTCTCTTAATTATTAGTAATATAACTTTATCTATAGCATATATTAAGTAATACATTTTGATTCCTTTAACTATAAAAATGTATCATTTTTAAAGGTGTAAATTTGGCCGGCCCATCCAGGCCCGAGCTTGGGCTGATCCACTAAAGAACTGCATGGGCTCTCACCAAAATTTGAACCCAATCACAAGTCATAAAAATAGGCTCAAACCCAAGCCCAAGGGTTGCTCGGACAAGCTGGTGTGCCTCAAGCCAAGCCAGCGGGCTTGAGCTTGATCTTGGGTAGGGCCTGACTATTTATTTATATTTTTAACTAAAATTTTATTTTTTCACTAAAAATGACACTGAACCTTGAATGGGCCAAGTCTTGAGTGGGCCGATGAGCCAAGCCAAGCCAGGCCCAGCCGCAAGCAAACTTGAGGTGAGCTGCGGTTTGGTGGAACAAATTTACACCCCTAATCACTTTCAACCTATACAAATCCCTCCAAAAAAATTGTATTTGTACAATTTTTATAATTAAAAATGTCAATATGTACGAATTCATAAATGAGATGTAATTAACTAAAATTTTTACTAAAATATTACTTTGCGATAGTCCATGCTTCTCATTTTCTCTATAATTTTTATTCAGCAGACAATTCTCGACTATTTTGTGTGTTTGTAAAGCATTAAACTTTTTTTAACATTGCATAAAAGATGCCTTTGCTTGCATATCATAGGGATAGAGAATAGCAATAACTTGTGAATATCAGATTCCTCTAAAACTTAACATGATATCTAAACCAGAAATTGACAGTCACTACAAATATTGCATTCCGATCCGTAGCCTACATAACAAGAACACAAAATGAGCATAAACACTCGTTAAAACCAAAATAGAGCGAGGCTCATGGGTAGGCAACTGGAAGAAGTTCAAAAAAAAAACAACATCATCGCATATAGAGCATTGCTAAATCCTACAAGTAGTATCATCAACAAAATACTGAGACCCCTCATTTACAAAAGAACAGATTCATCAATGACTTTGAAAATCAAAGTCCATTCTCCTGCAAGGGCTCACTTAAGAAAGTGTGGATTCATCAATCCCGCAATCTCAAGAAACCCAACTCGGTCTCGCCCTGCAAAAATTTTCTTCAGGTTTTCATCACAGATTATGACCTTCTTGTTTTCAGGATCCTAACAATGAGAAGAAAAAAGACATGTCAGCATAAAAAATGACTTGTTGGCAACTAATTGTGAAAGTTTTAACAAACCGTTTATTAAAAAAAAAAAAAATGCACATTACATTACATTCATGTATATTAGCAAAGGAAATGGTTAAAAAACTAACAATAGCTACTTCGGAGGAATAAATATGCATATACATATAATACATTACTGGTGGTTAAAGTTTTTTGAGGCTCTATTTACCCAAGTCCACCACTGGACAGTTAACAGCTACTAGTTACTCCTTTGAATTCTGTCAAAAGGCCTAACATTGGAAATGAAAACACCTCATTCATTTAGCATATAGATAGCAACAAATGGTTAAATAGCTAACAAGTTGTTTTCACCAAAAAGAATATAAGAAACAAGTTATTTCACATTTAAATTTACCAGATACTACCCAATGTACATGTGACACTGTCAGACTCCAACACCTATCCGTGTAAACAGAGCATAAATAGACATAAATAATAATAAAAAATCAGAAGAGAAAAATTACATAAAAAAGATCTCTCGTATCAAAGACTATACTCGTATAAGAGAACAGACCAGCTCCCACATCTTCAAACATGATCATTTTTCAAGACTAATACCATCAATGGGGAAAGCAAAGTACCCAACAACTTTCCCCAATATTAGCCAACGTCAGCTGGGGTAACCAGTTCAAATATCTCAATCCACAAACAAGACAACTATTCCTATTACTACAACACCAAGTGTCAGCTACATGCATGTGTAGACACACACGGGCAATAGAAAGGAAATTTGGGCATCATGACTAAATTGTGAATAAAACACCAATGTACACCCCCCTGCCATTCCAACAGCATCTTTCAACAAATTCTGAAGTCATGACACCAAGGGAAAGATGGTCCATCTGTTTTTTTTTTTTTTTTTTTTTTAGTAGGGCAAGATGGTCCATCTTGATTGGTGCTTGGATCCATTCTGGCAATAGAACGTAGGTTTATTTGGCATGACTCTTTTTACCATGCCTAATGCATAGCTACAGCTCTTTTTCTTCATTGCACTGATAGCTTCCCATCTCACAGGCGTTCTTCAAAAGGCTTCACTCAAAATTCTTCACATCTCAGCAGGATGTGTATTACTTTTAGTCATTGCAACATGTCACACAAGATGTATGCAATTTTTAATAAATTTATGTAACGAAAAAACCAAAAAAAAAAAGTAGAATTACTATCTTAGCGAACTTTACCCTTCGCTTAAATTCTGACAGCAACTATATGCACAGCCAGTACTTTTTCCTATCTCCTACCTGATAATTTTCTTCATCAATATAATAATAGGCTGCAATTAGTTGATCGATCCATGTCTCATTAAATTGCTAAAACACAAGAAGCCTCAATATACAAAAAAATGCATTAGGGCCAAGAGTTTAGGGATTGTTTCCACTATACTTTAAACAAGAAAATGCAGTACTAGTTTTACTATGAATGACAACATCACTCCAAAGTATGCAGTGCCACTTGCAGGCTGTGTGTAATTCCGTTAGCAAGGAAAATGGATGGATAATCAGCTTCAAAGCTATCTTGAACCCAAGACAAAACAACAATAAAACCAAGCTTAGTTCCAGTACTATGAAACCAATAGTCCCTTATACCAACCCAATATAATCAGAATACAAATATATGTGGAAATAACACATGAATCCACCTTAGAACCTAAAAAAAACCATCTAAAAAAAAAGAAGCCTTATGCAAAATATATAAGGAAATCAGGGAAGCATATAAACCACTGGAGAAACCCCCAAATAGCAAAAAATGGAATATGGTGAAAACCTAAAAATGAACCCATTTCCAACCTAAAGAAGCACAACTTCATAGCCATGGAACATAGACATCCAAAATTTGACAAATAAACTCCACTTAGGCTGTGTTTGGATTATGGATTTGAGTAGCGATTTTTAAAGATTTCACCTACCTTATCTCTTACCCTTTTCAAATCCCTATCCACATCCATAATCCAAACATAGCCTTAAAAAATCAATAGAACTAAACTGGCATATTCTAATAAACAGGGCCATGTTTCATCTACAACTAACACTATTATCCAGATATTAAAACACTCTAACAGTAAGTTATTAACTCATAATCATGTAACTTACCCAAAACATTAAAATAACTAAACAAAGCTCATAACTAATGTAAAGACCCAATAGAATCAAAGTCAACTATATAAATAGTAAGAAAATCCACACTGGTGCCAACACAACCTTATCCCACCTATAAGAATGTTAAGAACACAAATTCTAACAAAGAGAATCACCAAACCACACAAACACACACACACAAAATAAATAAACAACTTAATAAAACTAACATATTTGAAGAAGAAAGCATTAATGTCTCCTTCAATTGGTTGATGCCCAAAAAATTGTAGCAAACATTCCCCAAGTTCAATACTTTTAAAGCTCAAATTCTATCTACTCCAACAATAACTTAGCATCCAATCATAATCAGAGAAAGTCCATCTGCTGATATAAGAATAACTAAAAGCCCAATAAAATTAAGTGATATTTAAAAATATATATATATACATAAATAGTAAAAAAACCTATAAATCCATTTAAAACACTATCTTCTACTGATACGAGAATAATCTAAAAAAGCCAAATATAACTATTAGGGTTTTAGAGTGGTTATTTGTGTGTATGAGGAGAGACCTGAAGATTGTGTTGTTTGATATAAGCCCAAATGAGCTTGAGGGCTTGGGTGCGAGGGATTTCGGGGACGCCGCCGAGGAACGCTTGCATTTCCGGCGAAACACGGCGGGGCTTCATAATGCCTCTCGGCTCTCTCTTTCCGGCGTCCGTCGCCGGCTTCGAAGCGGTGGCGGAGGTTACCGTGCGCACAGAGCGCAGGTTAACCTGAAAAGGAGGAACTGACTGATGAAGACCGAGCCGTGGATAAGACAACAACGACGACGACGACTTGGTTAGCGACGATGTATCGCCGGCTAAGAAGCTCGAAAACACACCCAGTGACACCGCCATTTTTGGATCCTTTCTTCACTGATCTCTCTCTCTCTCTCTCTCTCTCTCTACAAAACCAAATGGGATGTGAAGCGATGCTTGGAGCGAGAAGATAAGAGCTTCGAAAGGTTTTTTTTTGTGTCTGTCTGTTGAATTGAAGCCCGCCCTCGGTCCTGAGTAATGCTAGGGCCTTAACACTATGTTTGGCTATTGGAGAGAAGAAAATAAAATGATTACTTAAGTTATAAAAAGAAGACTTTTTTTTTTTTTTAGATAAGTAAAAAATAAAAGAAATAAAATACTTATGATTTCTCTCCTTCTTATTTGGTTGATTTTATAAGAAAAAAATAAATAAATATTTTTATGTTATATTATCAAACTTTTGTTGGATATGAAAAGTCCTTGAGGACATGGGTGTCAATCATTTTATTTCTTTTATTTTTGCAGGGACAAAATTAGCATTATGAAAATATAAGAATCTGTTCATTTCTTCTCTCCCAATCTCTCCACTTTTGGAAATATTGGAAATGAAAGTTATAAGAGAAATGAGTTTCTCTCCGTTTTTCTTTATTTCTCTTCACTTAAGTTATCCAAATAAGTAAGAGAAATACATATCTCTCCATTTTTTTTCTTCTATCTCCAAATCACTCAATCCAAACATAATATAAATAATTTATCAAATTTTTTATTAAATTTTTTATATGAGTGTAGGACTCACACATATATAAGTTTGTGTGAATTTTACACCTATATCAAAATTTGATTAAAAATTTTAATAAATTATTTAGGATTCATAACATTTTTCTTGAGAGCTTCTATTTCTCTTTATTCAAATAGTATTTTATTTAATTATAATTTTATCTTAAAATAAAATTATTATAATATCCTTATATTTTCTATCAAAATCTCAAGTTTCTAAATCTAACCTTAGCCATCACCCACCACCGCCACGGAACAATAAACAAAAGTGAATGATATGGAATCAAGGATCATCATCATATTCTTGTTCTTCATTCTTGAAGTATGCATGCTTAGGCGCACCATGAGCTAAAATTCTTCTAGCTGGATTCATGTAGACCATTTCCTGAATGAAAATAAGCAAAAATAACATAAATTACATGGTCCAAACTATAGTGAAGGAAGAGGAAAAAAAAAAAAAAAGAAGAAGAAGAAAACTTTCAGTGGAAAACATTTTCCAAACTAGAAATAAAGTAGACAATTTAATGCTACGTTTATTTCAACAAAAATTATTTTCCTACAAAAATGGTTAGCTTGTGACCTTGAAACTAATGTTATAGTGGTGTTGGCGTGGTGGGGCTACAATGGTTCATGGCAGTGGTGGTGACGGTGAGTGGTGGGTAGGGTTAGGTTAGGTTTGGATGAATTAGGAATATTTTTGACAGTGAAAGATATATACTAAGTAAAACTTGATATTTTAAAATTATTAACTGTATGTCTTGAGGAGATATGTGCACTGAGAGGGTTTGATGTGTGAAAATAAAATTACCCATTTTCCTTCGGTCCTAGTTTAGTCCCAATTTTTTTTTTCACATGCATTGACGAGTATACCCTTTATCCATTTGTATAATTCAATCAAATTAACAAAGTTATGTATGGATATATGAATTTGTGAATTAGAAATGTAAATAGAAATTGGAAAATGTCTCGTAACTCAAATTTTGTGGCTCAAAAGTGGTTCAAATGGCCAAAACGACGTCGTTTTGGCCATTTTTATGTTGTTCTGTACTCAAAACGACGTCGTTTTGGCCATTTGAGCCACTTTTGAGCCATAAAATTTGAGCTACGTAGCATTGCCGATAGAAATAATGTTGAGTTTCTCTTAAGTTTAAATTTAAATTTGAAAGAATTTGAGAAATTTATGGGATCCATCGTGCATTCTCTATCGATAATCTGAACTCTTCATTTTGTAAGACTCTCAATATATATGAAAAAAGTTATATTAATATGATAATTATAACTTTTTTATTTATCACATTTGTTTTGGAAAAAATAATTAATAAGTATTTTTCAAAAATATATTATCTGTTATTTTAGAGACAAATAAGATAAAATAAAAAAAAGGATTATAATTGTCGAATTAATAATTTTTTCATTGATTATATGCAAGAAAATGTTTTATAAAATAAACAATAACAATGCAGATCATTAAAATATGACTTGTGATGGTCCTGTTTGGCCCATTACCCAATTTAAGCTCACTTTATTGATCTGAAATATATATTTTTTTTTGTATGTTTCTATTAGATCATGCATACAAAAAGTTAGATTGGTCAAATATCAGTAGTCACGTGTTTAAATATATTCGTGTTTAAAAAATGAGCGACAAATACAGTTTTAAAAATATATTTATTTTTTAAAAAACAAATATCATCCAAATAGATAATTGCCAATATCCAACTACTATAATTTTTTTCATGCATGATTTACTCAAAATGTACAAAAAAATTAAGATAGCATTTGGCAGAGTTTTATAATTATGATCTGAGAATAGAGTTGTATTTTAGATTTGTGAGTTTTAAAATTATGATTTGAGTGTAAAAAATTTGTTTGGTTATGAGTTTTGAAACAATTTTTTAATTAAGTTTGGAATTTTTGATGTGACGTATGATATTTGATTCAAAAACTTATAACTCATAACCAAACACACACCCAAAATTCTATTCAAATCTCATACAAACTTTTAAAAAATTCTGTAAATATTTTGTTATCCCAGATAGGCAACCCAAGAGGGGGGGTGAATTGGGTTATTAAAAATTTCACAATATTAAAATTAACACAATATTCAGAATTTTAATAAATAAATAAAAACAGAATAATAATTATCAATATAAAAGTAAGAGAGATAGGGAGAGAAAATCAAACACTGCGATTTATAATGGTTCGGCACGCCAGGCCTATGTCCACTCCCCAAGGAACCTCCTTGAGAATTTCTTTACTATCAATTGAATAAATACACCACCAAGCTTGTGGATTTGGCACAGGACTTACTCTTATCTATTGAGTCTCACTCAACAATAAAAGCCTTACCCTTACAAAATCTCTCACAAAAATAAGGAATAAGAATAAGTGGTACTTAAACCCACTTTTACAATAATTCTCTCACAAAGAGTAGATATGAAAGTGTAAGAACAAAGGCTAGACTTAGATCTGAAAGTGAAAGAGCAGAATACAATTTGGAGCTCACAGAAAATTTTCTCTTTAAGTTCTTGATTTTTCTCCACACACAACACTTCTATTTATACACAAAAAATATACCCGTTTGACGCTCCTTGCTGACGTCATGGATGACATCTATTTGTTTCAACTTGTTATCATGAGGCATCTTTTGTTTCAACTTGTCATCATGAGGCATCTTTTCTTTTTGACAAACAAAGTGGCCGAATTTGAACAAAACTCACAAACATGTGGGTTTTGACTAATATATATAGTATAAATATATATATATATATATATAATCCTACAAAGTCTACATTATAAAGATGTAACTTTAACATTCAAATACAAACTTCAACATGTGAATTAAAATTCAATATGTTGCAATTTTGCAATCATTTCTTTGTGTATTATATCATGTATGATTTTTTTCACATGCTAGTAATTAATGTTTCCACACACTAATATATATGATTGCTTCCGTGATGTATGCTATTATATGCATTTATATGTTCTGATCAAATATTTGCATATACAGAAAAATCTCTTTAAATAATATTTATGATGGATCTGAAAATATATGCCCTCTTTAAAATATTGTATATGTTGTAGAGATTTTAAACTAAATATATTCTACCACTCCATATTAATTTTGTCAAAACAAGACACCCATCAATATCAATTTTTCAAAATAATACAACCAATCAATCATTTTTGTCAAAATAATATAATTAATCAATTTTTAATTTGGTCAAAAAGTGAATAGTGATCAGCCTCAATTTTCAAAAAGTAAATGGTAAAGTTTTCAAAAATATTTTTATTTAACTAATATTTAACAAAAATATATATATATATATAATTTTTTTTAAAAAGATAATATTTTGGGTCAAATACATATGTATATTAAAAAAAATCCAAATTGTTACAAATAATATTTTAGACATTATCAAAATTAAATAATATGATTAACAATCTCTCCCTTTTTTATGATGGCAATATTTGTATGGATTTGACACAAAATAAAATTGACAATGGATTTGACACAAAATAAAATTGACAAAATATTTGATAACCCTGCAACATATAATTTTGATAACCCTGCAACATATAATTTTTAAAATTATATTTTTTCTCCCCCTTTGACATCATCAAAATAAAGATGAAGATAAAAATCAAACACATTTGATACAATAATCTGAGCGGCCAAAAAATAAAATAATGGGCCGTCTGTCTTGTCGGAATCATTGTGGGGATTTTGGAGCATCTTGAGCGCAGGAAATATTGACAAATAAAAGATTTGAGCAGATATGCATCGAGTAATGGATCAATGGAATGTATAAAAAGAGCCACAGATCAGAGGCAAAGATACGAAATCATCAAGTGTTTGAGAGAAAAATTTGTTGTAGCGTCTTGTGTAATCATGTCATTCCTTACCTTGTCTATCAATGAGTCGGACCTGCATGAGGTGCCTGTAATGCAAGCAAATGAGAGAGTACCAGTGACGCAGACACATGCTATACCTGTAAATGAGAGTTCTAGTGTTATTGGCAATCGAAATGATTTTGATGCTATTAATAACACTATGGCTCTTAGTACACAGGCCATGACTGCAGTTTCCAATATGGCGCGACGATTACAAGCAAGAGTACAAGAAAATCAGCAATGGAGAGATGAGGTGTGCTTGTTAAAACAACAAGTAGTTAATATGTGTAAGGAGAAGAAAGAGCTAAAAATGAAAAATGCACAGTTGGAGAATGCAGTGCATTATTATGCAACAGTGATAATGCCAAGACTCACAGAAATCGAAAATAGAGAGAGGCATGTAAAAGAGGCTCATGAAAAATTATTGAGAGAAGTGAAAAAGAAAAAATCTGTGAAACCTTCTAAAAATTTACATGTAATCGAGTAATATTTTCTTTTTCTGAAATAAAATTACGAGCATTTCTTCCTTTATTTATTTATTTATGTTATTATTATTATTTTTTTAATTCTGTCGTTGCACAAAAAAAATTTGTTTGTTGGTGCAGATAAGGAGTATGGCAGATAAGGAGTAAAAAAAATATGTATATATACTCCCCCTAAAATTATGCACAGAATCTACACATGCCCTTTTTTTTATATAGTTTTATAATGAAAATATATGAGTCTCCCCCTGAATTAATGCACTAAAAATTACATAAATTTGAAGAGACAAATTACCAATCTATAATACTAAGGGCCATTAAGATCCGGCCATAAACAATTACACCAAGTGCATTAGCATAAAAGGAGAAAATAAAAATAAAAACAATTTCTTCAGACAAGATAGAAGCAACCATTATTAAATCCAAGAGAATTTGGAGCACATACAACAAGTAAAAAAATATAACACAGTGCAACAAGAATTTTAACATGTTGATTGGTGATGACCTTGATGAACGGAAGAAATTGAGACGATTGGGTAGATCGGTGACGAATTTGTGTAGATCGGCAATGGATCTTGATGGATCAGTCACGGATTTTGATGGATCGGTGATGGAATTTGATGAATCGTAAAGATGGTGATGCAGATTTCAGGTGGAGAAGTGATGGAGTTCGATGGATTGGTAAGGGATTTGGGTGGATAATGGTAGAGATGAATGTGATAGATGATTTTGTGGATGGTGAAGATGGTTATAGACGATGGTGAGCATGGAGATGGAGTCGGCTAAGGATGTGAGGAAGAAGGGGAAAGCGAGAGACCAAGAGAAAGAGAAAAAGAGAGAGTAAAGGAGAGAGTGGGTGAGAGATAGAGACGGAACGGGAGAGAAAGAGAGAGAGAGAAAAAAAAAATTATATATATAAATATATGTATATTATTATTATTGTTATTATTTTTTATAATAATAATAATTATTACAATATTTATTTTATTTTATTATTTAAAAAAAATCATTTTTTAATATAAACATTATATTGGAGTATTCATCATACCAAGTTTTGTTCTAATATAACAAAATTGTTCTTCATTTGGAGGCTTGGTAAATATGTCAGCTAATTGACAATTTGTAGGCACAAATTCGAGTTCAATGTCACCTTTGAGTACATGATCTCTTAGAAAATGATGTCTTATCTCAATGTGTTTAGTGCGTGAGCGCTGAATAGGATTTTTTGAAAGGTTAATGGCACTTGTGTTGTCACATTTTATAGGAATATAATCATAGTGAAGTCCAAAATCTTGAAGTTGTTGTTTCATCCAAAGCAATTGTGTACAACACCCAGCGGCGGCAATGTATTCTGCTTCAGCAGTTGACAGAGCCACTGAGTTTTGTTTTTTGCAAAACCAATAAGTGAGTGAGTGTCCAAGAAAATGACAAGTACCACTAGCGCTTTTTCGGTCAAGTCTACATCCCGCAAAGTCGGCATTTGAGTAACCAAAAAGTTCAAAGGTGGTTCCCTTAGGATACCATAATCCCAAATTTGGAGTGCCGACAAGATATCTGAAAATGCGTTTGACTGCGGTGATGTGTAACTCTTTCGGTGCGGATTGAAAACGTGCACACATACAAACACTAAACATTATGTCAGGCCTACTTGCAGTAAGATAGAGTAAAGAACCAATCATACCTCGATATTTCTTTTCATCTACAGGTTTACCTTGCTCATCTTTGTCGATTTTTATCGATGTGCTCATTGGAGTTGTTGCCGGCTTTGATGATTCCATTTCAAATCTTTTGAGTAGATCTTTGATATATTTCGTTTGATTTAAATGGATTCTATCATTAGTTTGTTTAATTTGTAGACCAAGGAAGTAATTTAATTCCCCCATCATACTCATTTCAAACTCACCCTGCATGTCTTTAGCAAACTCTTTGCACAAATTTTCATTAGTAGCACCAAAAATGATATCATCAACATAAATTTGAACAATTAGCATATCTTCTTTTTTTATTTTTATAAAAAGTGTTGTATCAATTTTTCCTTTACAAAAGCCTTTGTCAAGTAGAAAATTACTCAATCTTTTATACCATGCTCTAGGAGCTTGTTTCAAGCCATATAAAGCTTTTGAAAGTTTGAAAACATGATCTGGGTATTTATGATTTTCAAAACCGGGAGGTTGTTCAACATAGACTTCCTCCGAAATATACCTATTTAAAAAAGCACTTTTAACATCCATTTTATATAATTTAAAATCTTTAAAACATGCAAAAGCAAGTAACATTCTAATAGCTTCAAGTCTAGCAACTGGTGCAAAAGTTTCATCAAAATCAATTCCCTCTTCTTGATTATAGCCTTGAGCTACGAATCTAGCTTTATTTCTAGTAACAACTCCAGATTTATCCATTTTATTTCGAAAAACCCATTTTGTACCAATAACGGGATGATTCTTAGGTTGAGGGGTTAAAAACCAAACTTCATTTCTTTCAAATTGATTTTAATTCTTCTTGCATTGCTAAAATCCAGTTTTCATCATTTTCAGCTTCTAAAAATGATTTTGGTTCAATTTGTGAAACAAACGCTAAGTTACACAAATATTTCTAACAGATGAACGAGTTTTTATACCTTCCATCGCATCACCTATGATGAGGTCTTTGGGGTGGCCATGAGCATACTTCCATTCTTTTGGTAGATCTGAGTCACTTTCTGGAAGAGCATATATTTCTTGAAGTTTCTCCATTGTCATTTCTTCTTCATGTTCACGTAATGGATTTTCTTCATTTTCCTTTATGTAAATGCTCTCAATGCTTGGTTGATTTTCTACAATATCATTACTTACAAGATTCTTGGGAATAATGTCGTTAGATTCATCAAAAACAACATGCGCAGATTCTTCAACAAGTAGAGTTCTTTTATTGAATACTCTATAAGCTTTACTGGACATAGAATAACCAAGAAATATAACTTCATCCGATTTAGCATCAAATTTTCCTAAGTTATATTTATTGTTATTTAATACAAAGCATTTACAACCAAAAGCACGCAAGTGACTAATATTAGGTTTTCTACCTTTCCAAAGTTCATAAGGGGTTTTCTTAAGAATAGGTCTAATCATGGCACGGTTTATAACATAGCATGCAGTGTTAACAGCTTCCGCCCAAAAATATTTAGGCAAATTATTTTCACAAAGCATAGTACGGGCCATTTCTTCAAGAGTTCTATTTTTTCTTTCAACTACTCCATTTTGTTGAGGAGTCTTAGGAGCTGAGAAATTATAATCTATTCCTAAGTCATCACAAAACATAATAAAATTATCATTTTCAAATTCTCTACCATGGTCACTTCTAATACTACAAATATTAAGATTTTTCTCATTTTGAATTCTTTTACAAAGTTTTGAGAAATTATAAAAAGCTTCATTTTTGTGTGCTAAAAATAATACCCATGTATATCTAGTATAATCATCAACACAAACAAGGGCATAAGATTTTCCTCCTAAACTTAATGTTCTAGATGGTCCGAATAGATCAATATGCAAGAGTTGAAGCGGTCTAGTAGTTGAAACGATATTTTTTGATTTAAAAAAAATTCTAGTTTGTTTTCCAAATTGACATGCATCACAAAGTTTATCTTTTTCAAAAACAATTTTTGGTAAACTAATGACTAACTCATTTTTTGAAAGTTTGGAAATTAAATCAAAATGTGCATGTCCTAATCTTCTATACCAAAACCAACCATTATCATTTATAGCAGATAAACATTTAATATTAGAATGAGAAGACAAATCTGTATTTATATATATATAGATATATCTTGCGATTTGATCGGTTTAATTTTGAACATCATCAAAAAAAAAAAAAAAAAAAACTATTTATTTTTGGACCCGTCAATTCTATTTATATATGTATGTATATAATTGGGATTGCTGCAGATTATATAACATATACGGGGTCACAAATTTAGAAATCTTTAAATTTAATGTAATTTTATACAACGTCTACAGAAATTTAATTTTCTAAATATAAGTCAATTCAAACAAGATGTCACAAAAGTGATCTCTCTTGTCTAGATTGTTTTATATGGAATGTTTTGATGTTCATGTCTGTGTATCTCATGCGGGTATTTATCGGTCCAAAGACATGATTAAGACTTGGCAGAATTACACACACATTTTGTGGTGATAAACATGTGCCAATTGTCAATAAAACCTAATGTGAATAATAAATCCATCAAAAGATAGATTTGTTATTTGACATAACTTATTGTCAATGTTTGATCATTACAACAAGAATACTACTTACAGTTAATATCACTACCCAAAGGCTTGGTATTAATGTTGTGCTAGGTATCTTGAGATGTTGTCATTAAATTAATTTATTTAGAGATTATCTGTTTGGTAACTTAATGTGAGCATAATTGTTTTGTCTTCTCTTAAGGATATGGTAAGAAGTATGATCAGTCATTCTACTTTACCAGAGTCCCTCTGGGGTGAGGCTCTAAAGACAACAACTTATATCTTAAATCGGGTGCCAACTAAAGCAGTTGTAAAAACACCTTATGAGCTTTGGGTTGGGCGAAAGCCTAGTCTAAAACATTTGCATGTGTGGGGGTGTCCTGCTGAGGCGAGGCCTTATAAACCTCATGAATGAAAATTGGACTCTAAAACCATTAGCAGCTACTTTATTAGCTATGCCGAACGATCACGGGGTTACAAGTTTTATGATCCCACAAATAGGTTAATATTTGAGACGGGAATTGCAACATTTTTTGAGGATGTTGAGTTTGGGGGGAGAAATCCAGTTAGAGACATTGTTTTTGAGGAGGAAGCAGGAGTAATCCCACTTCCTACTACTACTTTTGACCAATCACAGGTTCCTATACCTGTCATTGCTCGAGAATTAATTTCGGATCCTCAACCAGACAATGTTGTTCAAGATAATATAGTTCAAAACCCCATTCAAGATGAGGTAATTGTTCCTGAGGAACAAACTCTACAACCTCAACCTCAAGAATCTGTGCCATTAAGGCAATCCACAAGAGAAAGGAGATTTGCACTTTCAGATGATTATATTGTATATCTCCAGGAACATGAGGTAGAAAATGGAATGTCGAAAAATGATCCAATCAACTTTCGTCAAGTCATAGAAAGTTCCAACTCTCATAAGTGGATAGAAGCCATGAATGAAGAATATAAGTCTATGCAAGACAATAAAGTTTGGGAACTTGTCTCATTACCAGTTGGTGCGAAGCCCGTAGGTTGTAAATGGATATTTAAAACCAAAAGGGATTCAAATGGTAATGTGGAGAGGTATAAGGCACGTCTTGTAGCCAAAGGCTTTACTCAAAAAGAAGGAATTGACTTTAAAGAAACTTTCTCTCCAGTTTCTTCGAAAGATTCTTTTAGGACAATTATGGCGCTTGTTGCATATTTTGATCTTGAGTTGCATCAGATGGATGTCAAAACAGCTTTTCTTAATGGTGACATTAAAGAAACAATTTATATGGTGCAGCCAGAAAACTTTGTGTCAGGAGACCCAAAGAATATGGTTTGCAAATTGACTAAATCCATCTATGGACTCAAACAAGCTTCTCGTCAGTGGTACTTCAAATTTCATCAAGTTCTCACTTCGTATGGTTTTGAAACTAATGTTGTTGATGAATGTGTATATCACAAGTTCAGTGGGAGTAAACACATATTTTTGGTTTTATATGTTGACGACATATTGCTTGCCACAAACGATATAAACTTATTGCATGACACCAAGAGATTTCTATCTAAGAATTTTGAAATGAAAGATCTTGGTGATGCTTCCTTTGTATTAGGAATCGAAATACACCGAGAGCGTTCTCGGGGTATTCTGGGATTATCACAAAGGAGCTATATCGAAAAAGTACTCAATAGATTTGGCATGCAAAATTGTAAATCAGTGAAACCCCGGTTGCTAAGGGAGACAAGTTTAGTCTCAGTCAATGCCCGAAGAACAGTCTTGAAATTCAAGAAATGCAGAAGATTCCTTATGCCTCGGCTGTAGGGAGTCTAATGTATGCTCAAGTATGTACGCGTCCGGATATTGCGTTTATAGTTGGCATGTTAGGCAGATATTTAAGTAATCCTGGCATGGATCATTGGAAAGCAGTCAAGCGTGTTATGCGATATTTACAGAGAACAAAGGAATATATGCTCACATATAGGAGATCGGATAAGTTAGAGGTCATTGGATATTCCGACTCCGATTTTGCTGGATGCCAAGACAGTAGGAAATCCACATCAGGCTATATTTATCTGTTAGCTGGCGGAGCAATTTCTTGGAGGTCTGCAAAGCAGACGCTCATAGCTTCATCCACCATGGCTGCAGAATTTGTAGCATGTTATGAGGCATCAAACCGAGGGATATGGCTGCGGAATTTTGTCACTGGGTTGCGTATTTTGGAAGGCACTGAAAGACCACTTAAGTTATATTGTGACAATAAGTCTGCAGTTTTATATTCCAATAACAACAGGAGCTCGACAAAATCAAAGCATATTGATATCAAGTTCCTAGTTGTAAAAGAAAGAGTGCAGAGTGGACAGATTTCCATAGAGCACATTGGGACAAACTCCATGATAGCGGATCCACTTACGAAGGGACTACCACCCAAGGTTTTTCATGAGCACACTGCTCAGATGGGTGTTGTTCTATTTGAGAACATTCTGGTTTAGTGGGAGTTTGTATTTATATTACTGCTTTATGTCAGGCTTGAGTTTTATCTATGTAATTAGATTAATTTCTGCAGAAATGAAATATTCAGTTTATTACGCTCTGTTACGTATTGTGCAGTATTGATCTCAATAAAGTTAAGTAGGACCAGTTGGAAATAGGTATGTATGGATCACATCACATGTAATTTCCATGCTACGCATCCATGATTGATCTATGTCATTTAGCTGTATTAGTATACGTGACCATTGGCGGGTCGAGTTACGATTGATGTAACAAAGACCGCTTTGATCCTATATTAATATAGTTAATGGACAAGATTGTTTGGATACCCTCAAGTTATGATAACAAATTTCTGAGCTCACTAAAGTTAAGCACATTTTTCAGGATACATATGTGGTCCAATGGGAGATTGTTAGATAATGTCTCAATGGGACCACATAATTAAATGTGGTGTTATCATTTATAAGAAGCCTACAATTTAAGTGATTCAATTTAGTTAATAGGCTTAAGGGTATATGTGTTATGGACCTAATGTGTAGATACTAGTTGTATAATTTCTATTTCTATGAGGGGCAGAAATAGAAATTAAAACATATTGGTTAAAGTTGGTTTTCATTCCTTTTGAACTTCCACAACCTTTCAGTTTTGAAAACCAATAAATAGAAATTAAAACCAATAATGGTTAAAGTTGGTTTTCATTCCTTTTGAACTTCCACAACCTTTTAGTTTTGAAAACCAATTACAACCTCTAAAAGGTTATGGTCCCTATTCCTTCCCAAGTGGAAAAAAGAACACTACCATTTTTCTAAATCCTCTCAAGGAGAAACATAAGGCACCAAAGGGGAAAGGACTAGAAGGCAATAACATAATCAATAACAAAGAGTTTATTGATAATCACGCTTCCGTTTAACCGTTCATCAATGGATTCAGGTATGTCATTTTGTCTTGATTTTTTGATAATACACATGGTAAATGATCCGAAGTGTAAGGTTTATGTTCAGAAATTTATGTTTACAATATCATGCAAATCAAAGACATATACATTCTCATGTCTATAACCTACAAATAAAGTTTTGTTTTCAAGGGTGTTTTCAATAGTGCAATGAGTTTTCTCAAAAATAACTCTATAACCTTTATCACATAATTGACTAATGCTAAGCAAACCTTCAACAAATAAAACATTCTCAATAATAGGAGAGGGATTTTTACCAATACTTCCTATACCAATGATTTTACCCTTGCTATTGTCGCCAAAAATCACATATCCGCCATCCTTTGGTTGAAGTGTGGCGAACATAGCTTTATTTCCAGTCATGTGCCTCAAGCATGCACTGTTGAGATACCATCTATCGTTACTAGATTTTGTCTTGAAACATACCTACAAAAATTTGATTTTTCTATTGGTACCCATTTTTTCTTGGATCCATAAAAGTTAGAATTTGATACTCTTGAAATGTCCTTAGGGACCCACATCTTTTTTATTTTTGCAAAAGGATTTCTTTTAATAGGACATGAAGGTGAAATATGACCTTTTGTACCACAAAAATGACATGTGAGATGAGAGTGATTAGAAGATACATACACAAAGCTATTTTTGACAGTTTTTACTTTTGAAAAAGGTTTATATCCAATTCCGGCTCTACCAAAAGTACGGTTTTGATTTTTAAGAATTTTATCTAAAGTCTCTCTACCTTGAGTGAATTTTGAAAGAGTAGTTTTCAAGTTTTCAATATTTTCTTTCAAAATAATTTGCTCCTTTTTTAAAGACTCGTTTTCTTTTTGCAATACAATTAAATGTTTTTAAAAAATTGAAGACTCTTTTCAAGTTAAAATCTCATTTTCCTTTTTCATGGCTTCATTTTCTAAAACATTTATCTTGGAAGTCAATGATTCATTTTCTTTTGATAAACTTGAAATTACTTTATTTTGACAATTATTTTTCAAACTAAGTTTCTTAAATTCAGCATGTAATTCATCAAAAGCTAATTGTAATTCATCAAATGTAAATGATTCGTCATTTACCTCATTTTCGTTTCCAAGTGCCATTAAGCATAGGTTAGCAATCTCATTTTTGCAAACTTCGGTTTCTGTGTCGCTTTCATCATTATCTTCTCCCCATGCTGCAACCATAGCTTTCTTCTTGTCCTTCTTGAATTTTTTCTTAAGTTCTGGACATTTTGATTTGTAGTGTCCAGGTTTGTTGCATTCGTAGCAGGTTACTTCAGATTTTTTATGATTTTCTCCTCTTTGAAAATCCCTGTTGTTGAAGTATTTTCTGAAAAAATTTCGTACACCTTGTTTCTTTCTCACAAACATTTGGAACTTTCTAGTGATGAATGCCATTTCCTCATCCTCATCTGAATCATCTTCCTTATCCTCTTGATGTTTCGAGGTGGATTTGAAGGCTATTCCTTTCTTGTTGTTGTTGTCCTCCTCTTCCTTTCCTTCTTGCATTATGAGCTCATGAGTTAAGAGAGATCCCATTAACTCATCTAGACTTAGCTTCGATAAATCCTTGGCTTCGGTAATGGCAATGACTTTTGTCTCCCAACTTTTTGGTAATGACCTCAGCACTTTTCTTACAATTTCAGCATTAGTATATATTTTGCCAAGAGAAGTTAAACCATTAATAATATCAGTAAAACGAGTAAACATTTGAGGAATAGTTTCATCAGGTTTCATTTTAAAGAGTTCATAATTATGGACTAGCAAACTGACTCTAGATTCTTTAACTTGTTCGGTTCCCTCATGAGTTACTATAAGCTTGTCCCAAATTTTTTTTGCGGTTTTACATGTGGAAATTCTGTTGAACTCATTGGCATCTAAGGCGCAGTACAACATGTTTGTAGCTTTGACATTAATTTGAACCATTCTAGTATCTGATTCATCCCACTCATCTTCAGGTTTTGGTACCCTAAGTCCATCTACAGTTTTGGTAGGAATTTTTGGACCATTGCAAATAATTTTCCAACATTCATAATCATTAGATTGAATATGTATGGTCATCCTAATTTTCCAATAGCTAAAATTTGTGCCGCTAAATAGAGGTGGCCTATTAGATGCTTGTCCCTCGGGTAAGGAATAACTAGGGGTTGCCATGATCTACTCTAAGACGGTTAAGTCACAGAAACTAGAGTCTAGGCTCTGATACCAATTGTTATCCCAGATAGGCAACCCAAGAGAGGGGGTGAATTGGGTTATTAAAAATTTCACAATATTAAAATTAACACAATATTCAAAATTTTAATAAATAAAAAAAACAGAATAATAATTATCAATATAAAAGTAAGAGAGATAGGGAAAGAAAATCAAACACTGCGATTTATAGTGGTTCGGCATGTCAGGCCTACGTCCACTCCCCAAGGAACCTCCTTGAGAATTTCTTTACTATCAATTGAATAAATACACCACCAAGCTTGTGGATTTGGCACATAACTTACTCTTATCTATTGAGTCTCACTTAACAATAAAAGCCTTACCCTTACAAAATCTCTCACAAAAATAAGGAATAAGAATAAGTGGTACTTAAACCCACTTTTACAATAATTCTCTCACAAATAGTAGATATGAAAGTGTAATAACAAAGGCTAGACTTAGATCTGAAAGTGAAAGAGCAGAATACAATTTGGAGCTCACAGAAATTTTTTTCTTCAAGTTCTTGATTTTTCTCCACACACAACACTTCTATTTATACACAAAAATATACCCGTTGGACGCTCCTTGCTGACGTCATGGATGACATCTATTTGTTTCAACTTGTCATCATGAGGCATCATTTGTTTCAACTTGTCATCATGAGGCATCATTTGTTTCAACTTGTCATCATGAGGCATCTTTTCTTTTTGACAAACAAAGTGGCTGAATTTGAACAAAACTCACAAACATGTGGGTTTTGACTAATATATATAGTATAAATATATATATATATATAATCCTACAAAGTCCACATTATAAAGATGTAACTTTAACATTCAAATACAAACTTCAACATGTGAATTAAAATTCAATATGTTGCAATTTTGCAACCATTTCTTTGTGTATTATATCATGTATGATTTTTTTCACATGCTAGTAATTAATGTTTCCATACACTAATATATATGATTGCTTCCGTGATGTATGCTATTATATGCATTTATATGTTCTAATCAAATATTTGCATATACAGAAAAATCTCTTTAAATAATATTTACGATGGATCTGAAAATATATACCCTCTTTAAAATATTGTATATGTTGTAGAGATTTTAAACTAAATATATTCTACCACTCCATATTAATTTTGTCAAAACAAGACAACCCATCAATATCAAATTTTTCAAAATAATACAACCAATCAATCATTTTTGTCAAAATAATATAATTAATCAATTTTTAATTTGGTCAAAAAGTGAATAGTAATCAGCCTCAATTTTCAAAAAGTAAATAGTAAAGTTTTCAAAAATATTTTTATTTAACTAATATTTAACAAATATATATATATATATATATATATTTAAAAAGATAATATTTTGGGTCAAATACATATGTATATTAAAAAAAATCCAAATTGTTACAAATAATATTTTAGACATCATCAAAATTAAATAATATGATTAACATATTTTTTATTTAAAATATAAAAAATAACAGGTGTCAATTCCCTCCCTAAAAAAAATAGCACTGTTTTGGTCGACCGACCGAACGTCTAGGAGGATGACTGGGTATGCCAAATTTCAAAATTAAAAACCCCGCCTGAACGAGTTTTCAAAAGTGAGTGTGGAATTAATTTTTGAAATTTGTATCCAAACACCACATTCAAATATGAGCATGGAGTCATTATTAAAACTCCACGCCAAACACAGCCTAAATTATTCAAATTAATAAATTGAATCCAAAATACACCTTTATGCTCTATTTAGGTCTTGTTTGTGAACATACTATTTAAATAATTTTTTGACTTTCTACTAAAAGATATGTAGAAAAGTAAAGAAAATGATGTGACAACTTATAGTGACTTTTTGACTAAAATATATAGGCCCGTTTGGGATGAGTGTTTGGGCTAAAATAGCCATATACAACAAAATATGCTATTTTAATCAAATATGACAAAATGTCACATTTAACCCATAATAATTTTATTTTTTCTCTAAAAAAAGTTAAAAAAAAAACTATTCCAAACGAGTTTTTTTAGCCTCAACCTAAAATAGCCAAAAAGTTAAAAAATCAACCCATATCATAGTTGACAAACGAGGCCTTAGTTCACTATAATGAGTTGAAATGATCATCTCTTAAACTCTCATATAGAATGACTATTCTCTTAGAATGATGAATAATGATTCTATTTATAGTAATCTATTTTATCATCATTTTTTTAATCAACTAAATATATAAATAAACATTTTGATAAAATTATCATTCTATTCCGTTTTATTTCAATAAATTAAACACTACCTTAGGGCTCGTTTGGCAACATCATTTTTTAGCTTAAAAATCAAAAAGTCACTAGAAAAATCAAAAAGCCAACAACCTATATAAAAAAGTCAAAGATTCTATTTTTTTTTTCCCACATATTTTCATAAAAAACTACAAAGTCATAAAAAATATATTTTTTTTTACATCATATTTTAACAAAAAATCTAAAAAACTAAAAAATTACTAAAAAAAACTGTTTCCAAACGAGGTTTTAATAGACCAAACTGGTACCACTCTCAGTTCAATCAGTGGAATAAAGGAATCTGCACCATTTCTTTTTCTTTTTCTCCTCTTGTTGGATTCATATATGCGCCCTTTCTACTCCTATTTTTACTTGTGCTTTGCTTTCCACCAATGATTTAAAACCCAAATTAGACTCGACCGGACTGGATCAGTCAGTCGGTCCGGGATCTGGGCCTAGTTTTGGTTCGAAAGAACCCTCAAAATCGGGCTAGGCTCAAAATTGGCTTAGATTGTCAAAATCGGTAGAACCGCCAATTCAACCTGGAAAACTGGTGACCCGGTATCGGTTTTGAATTGACCCGGTGGTTGGAAAATCTTTTTTTTTTTTTTTTCCTTTCTTTCCTTTATATATATATATATAATTCAAAATTTTGACTAAAAAAATCTTACTTGAAGAGTCTCCTAGAATTTACAAAATTTTATGTGAAATTCAATCAAATTATTTGAATTCTATTGATTTTATATTGGATTGGAGGGAGAGTTGAAAATTTAATTTCCTTCCAAAATTAAATCTAACATTCAATCAATTTATTTGGAGGGAATGTTAAAAAAATTTAATTTCTTTAAAACAAGTGACTTTTTCTTATCAATTATGACTTTATGGAATATTATTAATAAAAACTATGCAACAATTTTTATTTTTATTTGAGTATTTATATATATTTTTATTTATTTATAATTTATAATTATATTTTTTAATTATATAATATTAATTATGACAGTGACCGCTTTAACTCGACGGTTAAACTTGTGATCTATTCACCGAATTCCTTTTCTAATTCACTCACCAATCCGATTTTCAAAACATTGGTTTCCATTATTACAAAAAGATTCTTCCTTTTTAATCTATAAATTAAAAAAATCAAGCATGGCATGGAGTATCCATCAGCAGCCTATTGAGCTGTCATGAATAAAATAAAATAGGGTAAATTACACTGACATTCCCTGAGATTTATGTTTATTACAATTTTCTCTCACCTTTTGGAAATTACATCTCCCCCTTAAGGTTTAAAGTTTCATTACAGATTCCCCCATCAGCAATTTAATTTTTTTTAAATACCAATTTTGCTCTCACTAGGTAAATTACATTGACACCTCTCACATTTTAGAAATTACAATCCATTCCCTTAGATTTAAAGTAGCATTACCAATTGCCCCATCGGTTAGTATTAGTTGGAAAAAAAATTCATTGAAAAAAAATTTATTTGGCAAAAAAAGTAATTGAAAATATTTTTTTTTAGTAAAATTTTTAAATTTCTGTTTAAAAACTAATGTACGCTTATTTTTTGAATTTACGTTTTTTCCTCAAATTTACAAACTGAGACAACTATTTATAAATCAAAAAAAATTATCAAACAAGTTTTTATGACAGTTTTTTTTTTAATTTTTGTAAATATAAATTGAAAATTAAAAACTGAAAACGAAATTGTTACCAAACAAGCTTCATATGGTAAAAAATGTCGTAAAATTAACAAATAATTAAATAAGTTACCAACGTAAGAAATGACTTATCAAAAGATTCTTAGGTTATGTATGGTTTGATTTTTAAATTTTTTTTAAAAAAAATTAAAAATTAATTTGGTTAAAAAATAATTATCATTTTTATATAATTTTTATCTTTCGAGTAGTTATAAATAATTTTTTACAAATTAAATTGAAACAACCATACGTATGTATATAACCTACCCAAAAGTTAAAATGATAATTATTTTTTACCCTTAAATGGTAATTATTTTTTATTTTTTATTTCTTAACCAAATTAATTTTTAATTTTTTTTAAAAAAATTTCTAAAAATCAAATCATACATAACCTAATAATATTTTGATAAGTCATTTCTTACGTTGGTAACTTATTTAATTATTTGTTAAATTTACAACATTTTACCATCTGAGGCCTCTTTAGTGTAACCATTTCATTTTCAATTTTCAATTTATATTTACAAAAAATTTAAAAACTGTCATAAAAACTTGTTTGATAATTTTTTTTGTTTATAAATGGTTGTCTCAGTTTGTAAATTTGAGGAAAAAACGTAAATTCAAAAAATGAGTTTATGTTGGTTTTTAAACAAATATTTAAAAAATTTACTAACAAAAGTTTTTTTCAATTAATTTTTTTAAAAATATTTTTTTTTCCAATTAATTTTTTTTAATGAATTTTTTTTCCAATTAATACTAATCGAATGGGCAATTGGTAATGCTACTTTAAACCTTGGGGAGGGGATTGTAATTTTTAAAATGTGAGGGATGCCAATGTAATTTACCCAATGAGGGTAAAATTGGTATTTAAAAAAATTAAATTGCTGAATGGGAGAATCTGTAATGAAACTTTAAACCTCAGAGGGGAGATGTAATTTTTAAAAAATGAGAGAAGAACTGTAATAAACATAAATTTCAAAAGATGTCAGTGTAATTTATCCTAAATAAATGGCAACAGGCCTAAATTCAGATTCAGAGCCCTAACTTGGGTCCCAAATGGGTTTATTTAGCCAGTAGATGTAGTCCATACTCCGGCCCAAAATTCAATATAGTCCATACTCCATCAATCTCACCATAATCGTACCATACTCATGGTCTCACTCCACCTAACAATTTGACATGACCATAATTCTATTTGTTTATTCTAAAATAATTTTATACAATTTAATAAATTCGTTTTAATTTTTTACTCACGTTAATTAATATTTTAGTGAATACGCTATTAACTTTTTAAATTGGCTGAATTACACTGACCTCTCATGAATTTGTTTTTAAAATACAACAAATTTTACAATTTTAACATAATTATACTAATATCTCTTTTAGTAAAATTAAATAAATTGAAACTAATCTGCATAGTACAAAAATACAAATATAAATAATGTAAAGTAACACATTTTAATGTAAAAAAGATAATAATATCATTGTTTTATCAATATAACTAATAAATTTTTTATAAAAGAAATGTTAAGCATTATATGAATAAAAATATTAAGGAAATTCAATATAATTGTGTCAAAATTGTGAGAATTACTATATATTTTTTCTAAAATTCAAAAATAATTTATCCTTTTAAAATTTATTATTGTATGTCGTATTTACAAATAAAATATTTGTAAAAACTAATATTAATTTTTTAAGTTAATATACTCTGTATATATTATTTTTAATATTCTTGAAGCAAAGTTTATTTCAAGTTGAAGGCACGCATACCAGCGCAACAGCAGACCAGACCCCACTAATCACAGCTGGCTATATGGCTCACTACACATGCTCCTAATGGTCACCCAACCTGCTAAATTAATTAAAAAATATTATAAGTTCTAAATTTTTTACTAAATAATTAATTAAATTATCTTATGTGGATGTGGGCTTGTGAACTCTATAATTATGTGAGATATTTAATTATTTATTTAATAAAAAATTTTATATTTCTAACCTGACCCAAATTAATTTAGGAGGCTCTGTCATAATCTTTCCAAAAATCTCTTATTTTATATATTAATTAAACACATTCACAGAGGTTTCATAGAGATCGTTAATTGAAGAGGGCCCCATTAATTATCATTCCCAAAAACAGCTAATTAGCATAGGGCAAAAATACGGCAAAGGTTTAATTTGAGAATTTGGTTAAAAATTAAATTTTAAATTTTAAATTATTTTGAATCATATCATTCTTTATATATATATATATATATTTAAAAAAATAAAAAATTAATTTTTAACTAACTTTTTAAAATAATCCAAACTCTTTGGTGGTATGATATTCTTTGATGTGACAATCCAACCATTGAAAAAATTAGTCTTAGGATTGGGAAAATATTTTAGTGCACATGGACAAAAGACTCATATGGTATCCTAAGTTAGTTGGAATGGTGGGATTTTTGAATTTTTTAAAAATAAAATAAAATTAAGAAGTCAAATAATTTATATCTCATCATTTAAAAATTTTAAATATGTCATACCAACTTTTCTTTACTCAACTTTGTTAGTAAATTTTAAAACAAATTATTATTAGTTTTTGAAATTAAGATGTCACTAAAAAAGCTAATTCCAAACACTTTAATTTTTTAAAAGACAATAGATGAAGTGTTACAATATAAATAATGTGGAGTAATACTTTAAGACTATTAAATAATTTCTCATTGTTTTTTTAGAACATTAGCTATGTTAGAACATTAACTAGGACAATGCTACTATTAGGTTAAAGATATAAAATAAACAAAGCTGATTGGGAGTCCTAAAAAACAAAGCACTAATAGCTTTAATGACCTGGAAATGTGAAAAAAAGATATTTAAAAAAAAATAACAAAGACACCCATCACATCATGGGGGGAGCCAGCTCATTAGTGCTCCCCTTAGTGCTCCTTTTTTAGTGCTCCCAATCATTTTTGTAAAATAAATTATTTTTATTTGTGTACTAATATAGTTGAAATTAAATTTATAAAAATTACGTATAATTTTATTATTTGGATAAAGTGGGAGAAAAGTGGTCTTTTTCACCTCAAATTTTATAGGATTTGATTGTGAATGCTAATTCCATCATTTAGGAGGATTAACAATGGCATGAGATGAGACTGTTCCCATATCAGTTTTGCTAATATCAAACAAATAAACAAACATATGAAACTAAACAAACAATCTTCTATTCTTAAATTTAATTGTCGTTTAATTTTAAACTAATTCAATCATAAAATCTGCAGACTTTTTTTGTACCTTGAGTTTTTGCATGATTCATTTATTTTAAAAGTATATAGAAAAAAATTATAAAGAAATTTAAGAAGAATAATTGTAATCACCTTGTTTGGTTCTAATTTTTTTTACATAAATTTTTTAATATTTAATATATATATATAGTTTTAATACTTTTAGATACACTTAATATAAATATAATTAAAAAATTAATATTTTTGAAAAAAAAAATTCAAAAAATTTACTAAATACTAAAAATACAAAAAGAAAATGAAAGTTCAGGGAAGGATATTTTTGACAAGGAAGGATATATATTGAATGGTTCAGTGGTTCATGGTAGCGGGGGTGACGGCGAGTGGTGGGTAGGGTTAGGTTAGGTTTGAATGAATTAGGGATATTTTTTATAAGGAATGATATATATTGAGTAAAATTTTATATTTGGAAATCATTAAGTGTGTGTCTTGATATAAGAGATATGCACTGAGAGGATTTGGTGTGTGGAAATAAAATTATCCATTTTCCTTTGGTCCTAGTTTAGTGCCAATTTTTTGTTCATATGCAACGAGTATGCCCTTTATCCATTTTTATAATTCAATCAAATTAACAAGGTTATGTTGGGATATATGAATTTGTGAATTAGAAATGTAAAAAGAATTAATGTTGAGTTTCTCTTAAGTTGAAATTTAAATTTGAAAGAATTTGAGAGATTTATGGGATTTATTGTGTGTTCTGTATCGATAATCTAAAGTTTTCATTTTATATGACTTTCAATATATATTATTTATGAAAAAAATTATATTAATATGATAATTATAACTTTTTTATTTCATCACGGTTGTTTTGGGAAAAATAATTAATAAGTATTTTTTCAAAATATAGTATTTATTTTTTTAGAGAAAAATAAGATAAAATAAAAAAATATTATAATTATCAAATTAAAATTTTGTTCAGTGATTATATGCAAGAAAAAGGTTTATAAAATGACCAATTCAGATCATTAAAACATGACTTCTGATGGGTCATGTTTGGCCCATTTAAATACCCAATTTAAGTTCACTTTATTCATTTGAATTATTTATTTTTTTTGTATGTTTCTATTAGATCATACATACAAAAAGTTAGATTGGTCAAATATCAGTAGCCACATGTTTAAATTATGTTTGTGTTTAAAAAATGAACAAATACAATTTTGAAAATAGATTTATTTTTTTAAAGACAAATATGATCCAAATAGATAATTATCGATATCCAACAACTATAAATTTTTCATGCATGATTTACTCAACAGTAATGCTATGTAGCTTGAATCTGCCCTTCCACGAATCCCCCCGAAATCAAAATGACATCGTTTCGTCGTTTTGATTTTTTTTTTTTTTTCAGAAGAAGAAAATCAAAAAACAAGAAGGAAGAAGAAGAGAAGAGAGAGAGAGAGAGAGAGACCGAGACCAACATCAATCGTTCATCTTCATCATCAACATTATCATCAGATCCAGAAAAAAAAAAACAGATCCAAAAAAAAAATAAAAAATAAAAATTCAACAGTCAATCATTCATCTTCATCATCAACATCACCATCATCAACATTTTTATTTTTTTCTCTTCATTTCAGATCCAGAAAACAAAAAAAAAAACAAACAAAATCGGGCTGGGCTGCGACGGCCTCGACCCTCGATCGGCGGAGGCGGAGGTGGCGGCGATCGGCAACGGCCTCGACCCTCGATCGGTGACGACCTCGACCCTCGATCGGCGACGACCTCGACCCTCTCTCTCTCTCTCTCCATTCTCTCTTCCCCTTTCTTCTCTTTCTCTTTCTCTTTCTCTTTCTATCCCTCTCCCTTTTCCTCTTCCTCTCTGCGTTTCAGACATAAATGGGGGAAGAAAAAAGAAAAAGAAAAAAGGAAACTGTCCAAAACGACGTCGTTTTGGGCAGTCGAGGGATTCGAGGAAAAAAAAATTCAGGGGGAAAATCATTTTCCTTTACCCAAAATGTACAAAAAATTAAATGATTCAAATTAATAAATTGATTCCAAAATAAACCTTTTATGCTGTATTTAGGTCTCATTTAAGAATATGTTATTTTAGTAATTTTTTGCATTTATACTAAAAGATGTATAGAAAAATAGAGAGAGTGATGTGACAACTTATAGTGACTTTTTGGTTAAAATATATATGTCCCGTTTGGGATGAGTGTTTTGACTAAAATAGTCATATATGACAATTTGGGGTGTTTTGAAAAGTTGGTAAAAAACTAGTTTGGTAAATATGACAAAATGTCACAGCTAACTCATAATCATTTTATGTTTTCCTCACAAAAGTTAAAAAAACAAAAAAACCTATCTCAAATGAGATTTTTTAACCCCAAATAGCCAAAAAGTCAACTCATGTCATAGTTGACAAATGAGACCTTAATTCACTATAATGAATTGAAATGATCATCCCTTAAACTCTCATGTAGAATGACCATTCTTTTAAAGGAAAATGAGTGAGAGCACTAATTAGTGCTACCACTAATGATGTGGCAGTGGGCTCCACCATGAATGATTTGATGTTTTGGCCTTAGTGTTGTATTTTTTTTCTTTTTTTATTGAGTGCCATGTCATTAGTGATCTTTTTAGAGTTCTAAAATTAGTGGTCTCCATCATTGTTGAAATAAACATTTTGATAAAATTATCATTCTATTCCGTTTTATTTCAATAAATTAAACATTTAGTTCAATCAGTGGAATAAGGGAATCTGCACCCTTTATTTGTTTTAAATTTTTTTTCTCGATTCAAATCTGCACCCTTTCTACTCCTAGTTTTACTTGTGCTTTGCTTTCCACGATTACAAATGACTCTTCATTTAAAAAAAAAAATCGAGCATAGCGTGGAGTATCCATCAGTGGGTGGTAACTTGGACGGGTTTGGTCGGGTTGGGAGGTTATCCAAACTCAATCCAAGTTGTGCTGAGACTTGCTCAGGCCCGTCCAAATCCGAATTGTAACCCGAGGTTGCCTGTCCAAGCCTGACCCAAGTTGAATCCGAATT
Source organism: Camellia japonica (assembly GCA_030407325.1). Lineage (NCBI taxonomy): Eukaryota > Viridiplantae > Streptophyta > Magnoliopsida > Ericales > Theaceae > Camellia > Camellia japonica. Next base: position 26,058,450 of record JAPPVO010000024.1, read on the forward strand.
GTCTGAGTTGCCCAAATTGTCCGAGTTGTAAATGAATTTCAAATTTTTTTTTTCCCAGCTACATTATTAAATTATTTAAATTTGACACTATTTAAATTTTGGGTAAACTACCAATAGGTCTTACTTTGGAGACTTATTATCCAATAGATCCTACTTTGGAGACTTATTACCCATTAAGTCCAATTGATAAATTTATTAAGTGATAAAGATAAATTTATCAGTCTTTTATTTTTATGAATAAATTTATAGTGATAAATTTATCAGTCTCTTTGTTTTTATGAATAAATTTTTAGTAATAAATTTATCACTCTCTTATTTTTATAGTGTTAAATTTATTAGTTAGGACCTGTAGGTAAATAAGTCTAGTTAATAGGACTAATTGGTAAGTACCCCTTAAATTTTTTTATATAGAAAATAAGTAATACCACCAAAACAAATAATTTAGATAATGTAAGGGAGATGCCGCTATAATAGTTATTACAATTTATAAGTGAAAATAAAAAATAAAAAAGTAAGATTTTATTTTATTCGTATATATAATAAGGGCCTGGCTTTGGTCCAGTCTACCATAGAACTGGACCATGCTGTTGGGCCCGTGGGGGCCCACTACGGGTCCCGTTTTGAAAATCTGAACCGTTAATATGTAGAACTCGTCGAGTACTATATGCCTGTGAAAAATCACGTTGATCGGATATCGATAGCTATGTGATCAAAACAGTTTTTTATCAGCCGTTAATTTATTCACCGTCTATTTTTTTTTTATATACAAAACTGATTTGATCACATACCTATCGATATCTGATCAACGTGATTTTTCCCAGGCATATAGTACTCGACGAGTTCTACACATTAACGGTTCAGATTTTCAAAACGGGACCTGTGGTAGACCCCACGGGCCCAACAGCACGGTCCAGTCCGATGGCAGACTGGACCAAAGTCAGACCCATATAATAATATATATTAATAATCTAAATACTTTAATATCATGTAATAACTAATAATTTATATGTATATTTAATATTTTTATATATCTATATATGTATAACTTGGGTTTTGGGTTGTTCGGGTTATTTGACGTCTTTGCCTAAGCCCGTCCAAATTTAATTCGGGCTTTTGAATTTTTGCCCAAACCCGTACCAAATTCAAAAATATCTTGTCCAAATCTTAAAAAAATTCAAACTGAGTTCGAATTGTTCGAGTTAAACCCGTCTAAGTTGCACCCTAGTAGCCTATTGGGTTGTCATGACTAAAATAAAAAAATAGCAACAGGCCTAAATTCAAATTCAGAGCCCTAACTTGGGTCCCAAATTGGGTTTATCTAGCCAGTAGATGTAGTCCATACTCCGGCCCAAAATTCAATATAGTCCGTACTCCATCAATCTCACCATATTCATAGTCTCGCTCACCTAACAATTTAGCATGACCATAATTCTATTTGTTTATTCGGTAATGCTACGTCGCTCGAAAAAAGTCCCCCCAAATCCCTCTAATCCCAAAAACGACGTCGTTTCTGTATTTTTTTTTTTTTTTACTTTTTTTTTTCCTGGTTCAATCAGAAACGAGGGAGAAGAAGAAGGAAGAAGGAAGAAGGAGAAGAGAAGAGAAGAGAAGAGAAGAGAAGGAAGGAGGAGGAGGAGGAGGAAGGAGGAGGACTGGAGGGGGCCATAACCACGGGAAGGAAGAGGCGGGGGGAGGCAGAGACGGGGGCTGCGGAGACGACGATCGGGCAGAGGCGGGGCTGCCGGACACGACGATCAGGCAGAGGACGACGATCGAGCTCCTCCTCTTCCCTCTCTTCTCTTCTCTCTCTCTCTCTCTCTTCTGAACTCCTCCTCTTCCCTCTCTTCTCTTCTCTCTCTTCTCTTCTCTCTCTCTTCTGAAATTAGGGGATTCGGGGAGGAAATTAGAGGGACAAATCATTATTCTTGTTTATTATAAAATAATTTATACAATTTAATAAATTGTTTTAATTTTTTACTCACGTTAATTAATATTTTAGTGAGTACGCTATTAATTTTTTAAATTGGCTAAATTACACAGACCTCTCATGAAATTAAAAAAAAAATACAATAAATTTTACAATTTTAACATAATTACTAATATCTATTTTAGTAAAATTAAATAAACCGAAACTAATCTATATAATACAAAAATACAAATATAAATAATTTAAAGTAACACATTTTAATATAAAAAAGATAATATATATTTTTTTATCAATATAACTAATAAATTTGGATAAAAGAAATGTTAAGTATTATATAAAAAAAATATTAAGGAAATTCAATATAATTGTGTCAAAATTGTGAGAATTATCATATTTATTTTTTTAAACTTCAGAAGTAATTTATCCTTTTAAATTTTATTATTGTATACAAATAAAATATTTGTAAAAACTAATGTTAATTTTTTAAGTTAATATACTCTGTATATATAATTTTTAACAATTTTGAAGCAAAGTTTATTTCAAGTTGAAGGCACGCATACCAGCGCAACAGCAGACCAGACCCTACTAATCACAGCTGGCTATATGGCTCACAACACATGCTCCTAGTCGTCACCTAAATTGCTAAATGAATAATATTAGTATATTAACTAATGTATTAATTGATGATATAATATAATTTAAAAGATTTTTAATATTTATAATTTTTATAATAAGTAAAATTCATAATAATTTTATAATTAATATTAATATATTAATTAGTATATTGATTAATGCATATAATACCATCGCTAAATTAATTTGGATGGTTCTGCCATAATATTCCCAAAAATCTCTTATTTTATATATTAATTAAACACATTCGCAGAGGTTTCATAGAGTGGTTAATTAAAGTGGGGCCCATTAATTATCATTCCCAAAAACAGCTAATTAGCACAGGGAAAAAATATTACAATCTATATGTATCAATTAGCTCATTAATTAATATATTAATTGATAATGTGATATAATTTTAGATAATTTTAGTATTTATAATTTGTATAATGAGTGAAATCAATAATAATATCATAACTATTGTTAGGATACTAATTAGTGTATGTAACACTACTCATATTACAAATGTTTAATTGGCAACTTAGTTAAAAATTAAATTTTGACTTTTAATTTATTTTAAGTTATATCACTTATCTATTTTTTTACATTTTCTTTTAAAAAAATTAATTAATTAATTTTTAACCAATTTCTTAAATATGTTTGGTGGTATAATATTCTTTGATGTGACAATCCAACCATTTTGATGTAACCAAAACTAGTTTTAGGATTAGGTGAAGGGAATAACTTGGCTCCAGTCCGAGATCGGATTGGACGGTATTGTTTGGTCTATGAAAATTTATTATGGGTTTTGTTTTGATAATCTGAACCGTTAATCTGTAGAATTCGTCGAATACTATATATCTGTAAAAAATCACATTAATCGGATATCGATAGCTATATGATCAAATCAGTTTTATATTTAAAAAAATAGATAGTAAACAAATTAACGGTTGAAAAAAAATTGATCCGATGAAATAGTTATCGATATCTGATCAATGTGATTTTTTACAGACATATAGTACTCGATGAATTCTACATATTAAATTATTCAAATTATCAAAACGAGATCTGTAGTGGACTTCTACAAACCCAACAACACCATCTAATCTGATCTCGAACCGGGGAAAAGCTGCGTCCTTCGGAAGGAAAATATTTTAGTGCACATGGCTAAAAGCCTCATGGTATCCTAATTTGATACACGTTAGTTGGAATGGGGGGGATTTTTGATTTTTTTTTTTTTGTTAAGGAGTGTTTGGAAAATGTGTTAATTAAATTAATTTTTTAATTAAGAAATAAAGAAGTCAAATAATTTATATATCATTATTTAAAGATTTTAAATATGTCATACCAATTTTTTTACTCAACTTTGTTAGTAAATTTTAAAACAAATTATTTTTATTTTTTTGAAATTAAGATGTCACTAAAAAAGCTAATTCCAAACACATAATTTTTAAAAGACAATAGAATAAGTGTTATAATGTAAATAATGTGGAATAATACTCATATATTGAATAATTTTTCATTATTTTTTTTAGAACATTAACTATGTTTGATTATCGAATAAGTTAATTGAGGTCATAAGTACAGTAAAATTGAGTAACGAGGTTACTAGTACGATGCTACTATTTGGTTAAAAATATAAAATAATTTATATTTATTTATGTACTAATATAGTTGAAATTAAATTTATAAAAATTATGTATAATTTGATTATTTGGATAAAGTGGGTGAAAAGTGGTCTTTTTCACCTCAAATTTTATAGGAATATTTGAATGTGAATGCTAATTCCATCATTTAGGAGGATTAACAATGGCATGAGATGAGACTGTTCCCATATCAGTTTTGCTAATATCAAACAAATAAACAAACATATGAAACTAAAGCAACAATCTTCTATTCTTAAATTTAATTGTCGTTTAATTTTAAGATATTTCAATCATAAGATCTGCAGACATTTTTTTTTTTTTTGGTATCTTGAGTTTTTGCATGATTCAAATAATTTTAAAAGTACATAGAAAAACAATATAAAGAAATTTAAGAAGAATAATTGTAACCACATTATTTTGTTTTAATTTTTTGAATTCAATTTTTTAAAAATTAATTTTTTTTAGTGATTTTTTCCGATATTTTAAAGAATTTTTTTACTTTTAAATACACTTAATTAAAAAATACAATTAATTAAAAAATACAATATTTGTGAAAAAAATCTTTAAAAAATTTACTAAATACTAAAAATACAAAAAGAAAATGAAAGTTCAATACATTTTCATATTCTTGTATATTTATCTATTTTTTTTACAAATATTTTATTTTTTAAGTATCTAAAAAGTAAAAAAATACTTAAAATATTAAAAAAATTCACTAAAAACAAAAAAAATAAAAAATTTAATTTTGAAAAATTGAATACAAAGAATTGAAACTAAGATAAATTTATTTTATTTTTAGATTGGAGGATGGCTGAAAAAAAGTTATCTATAGATGTACACTATGATCAGATCATAAGGCGTGTTTGTTTGGATGGATTAAATAAGGGAGAATTAAAATCCACCGGATTATTAGTCTTAGGATATATTGTCCCCGGGCTATTTGGTTAGACTGGATTTGTATCCCATGTTTGTTTAGTCATGAGATTAGATATAAGAAAATTACTATTTGGTTGGATAGGATATGAATCCTATGTTTGTTTGAGATATTATGGAGAAGGATAAATGCTAATTTTTAATTATTTACTACGTGATAACAATATTAAACATATCTTTAATATTTTAATTATTTTTAGCTAGATTAAATAAAATTTATTATATTTTATTTTTTACACAAGTAAATAAATTTACTTTTTAAAAAATAAATAAATAAAATATCAATAAAAATATATGTTATTTTTAATTAAAATTTATATTAAAAAATAATAATAATTAAATAATGAAATTAAATAAAACATCTATTAAAATTTAAATAATGAAATTAAATAAAATTTTACAATAAAACATCAATAAAAAATTATTTTAAAAAATTAGTAAAACATCAATAAAAATTAAATAAAATTATTTTTATTTTTAAATTGAGACATTTAAATTTTATTGAATTTTACTAAATATAATATATAATTAAATAGTAAAAGGTCAAAATGATTATTTTACCACTTAATCCTATATACCTATTATCTCCTCATTTGTGTCCCACCTGCAATGGCACATACAATAGTCTAACATATATGAAACTAAGCCTTCGTTTGGTTTTCATCGTGGACTATATAATCACAAAAGACAAAAAAAAAGTTACAAAATTACAAAAAGACAAAAAACCTACAAAAGTATCAAACTATCCCATATACAAATAAAAAGTAAAAATAGTATCATTTTATACTAAGGGCAATTTCATCATTTTAAAGTCAAAAAGTCAAAAAAATCAAACAATTTCATCATTTTAAAGTCAAAAAGTCAAAAAAATCAAACAAGAATACCAAACGACTAAAAAAGTTCCAGGTTAAAAAAATCAAAAAAAACAAAAAATCAACTAAAAAAACCAAAACCAAACGACACTTAACAGTTTTAAAAAATTATTAATCCGGAACAAAATTAAAAATTCAAAAATGTGGATAAACTATTAATCGAATCCATGTCTACAAACACCACCATACGGGACAGCGCAATGCAAATACAGTTGTTATGTTGTGGGCCAGGGGGTTGAGTTGAGACAGTTGAGACCTTCCTTGCGCTTGGGTTGGACTCAAAACCCTACGACATACGCGCCTATTTATACGGTGAGAAGGAAAGAGAGAGAGAGAGAGACAGACAGAGACTGTGTGAGCAGTTTAAGACAGAGTGATCTATGATAATGGATCGCAACGCTGTCTTCGCTATAAGCTTTATCTGCATTGTCGTCGCCGGCGTTGGAGGCCAAGCTCCGGCATCATCACCTACTTCAACACCGGCGCCGCCGTCTACCCCCACCGCACCAAAAGCTTCTCCTCCTACTTCAATTCCGGCCCCTCCCTCTACCCCCACCGCACCAAAATCTTCTCCTCCTACTTCAACCCCAGCTCCGCCGACTACTCTAGCTCCGACCACCTCTCCTAAGGCGGCGCCACCTACTGTAACATCATCTCCGCCGGTTTCAACTCCACCACCAGCCACTCCTCCTCCGGCTACTCCTCCACCAGCCACTCCACCACCCGCTACTCCTCCTCCGGCCACTCCACCACCGGCTACTCCTCCACCAGCCACTCCACCACCGGCTACTCCTCCTCCGGCCACTCCTCCACCGGCTGTTCCTCCACCTGCACCGCTTGCTGCTCCACCTGCTCAGGTTCCGGCCCCAGCTCCGAGCAAGAAGCCAAAATCTCCGTCGCCGTCGCCGTTGGCAGTGAGTCCTCCGGCACCGCCGACAGAAGCACCGGCGCCGACCAACGGGGGGGCTACATCGCCTTCACCATCTGCTCCCGAAAAGGTACGTACGCGGTTTTTTAGTTCACTCGTTCATGGCATTCTCTAACGTGCGCCTATGGCACATCAATGAGCGCACGATGATCACGATCTGTGGACATCAAGCACAGATCTGAGCATTTTAGGTGGTCACATGAGTTTACAGTCACAGATCAGTAACTAGTCTGTCTAGTTTAGGTAACCTGTTTTCAAGCGATCTTGTTAAAACACCTGGCGTATTGTAGTTTATTCTCCGTATGGTTTGCTAACGTGAACAGGTTACCTGTGTAACTTTGTGTTTCGTGCGGCTCCGGTGAGTGTCTTGGGTTGGGTGTAAACTGTGTGATCGTAGTGTAGTGATCAGATGCGGAGAAGCCCATGTGAACTTGGGGTTTTGGATCTGTTTGACTTTCTCCTAGTGGGTTCAGGAGGAGAAAAATATAAGCTAATTAGGAAGATCTCGAAGCTTTTAATTACAAAACATTTGAAGACATTTTAGATATCAGTAATGCTAGGTGTAATGAAAACCTTTCATAAAAATAATCATGAAAGCTTTGTGACACTTGGATTGTACTTAGAATACAGCACCACACACTAATCAAGGTAATCTAAGGATCATAAATTTTTCATGATCATATTCATGAAAAAAATTTCATGATCCATAACTTTTCCCTTTAGATATTTACACAATCAAAAAGTTATATAATAGCTTATTTTGAAAACATATTTAACTTTTGAGATTACAAAAATTGCACCAAACATATTGTAATAATCTAAAAAGTTTTATAATCATAAAACTATTAACTAATACCAAACAGAGTCTACAAAAACTAAGGTTGCATTTGGTAGAGTGTTGTAAATATGATTCGAGAGAATGAGTTGTATTTTGAATTTGTGAGTTTTACAATTATGATTTGAGTGTAGAAAGTTTGTTTGGTTATGGCTTTTGAAGAGAGTGTTGAATTGAGTGTGAAATTGAATTTTAAAAGTTTGATTTGACATTTGAAGAAAGAAAATTTGTTTGGTTACGAGTTTTAGAAAGAGTTTTCAAAACATAATTCAAATTATTATAACTCCTAACAAAACACACTACTTTTACACTATTGAAAATTTTGATCAACACTCCTAACCAAATTCTTTTTAAAATTCAATTAAAAAATTTATTATTAACAGAAAATAACATTAATCAATTTTTTAATTGAAAATACTACAAAGGAAATAATTTTTTTTTCAAAATAAATATTCAACAAATTCAAATCATAAATATTTAAATAATTTAAATAATCTAAAAAATTTAATAAGTAAAAAATTAAAATAAATATTCAAAAAATTGAAATCATAAAAATTTAAATAATTTAAATATTCAAAAAATTTAAATAATTTAAAATGTTAATATTTTAAATTTAAAACAACTCTACACTCAAATCGTAACCAAACACATAAAACAAAACTCAATTAAGAAATTATTTTTAAAATTCATAACCAAACACATAACTCCAAACTCCATACTACTTTCACAATCCCATACTCAAATCGTAACCAAATACATAACAAAAAAATTAAAATATTTAAAAATATTTTTATAAAATAGAGTTTGAATTTATTTTTATAAAATATTCAAAAAATTAAAAAAATCGTAACATATTTAAATATTAAAATATTTAAAAATATTCAAAAAATTAAAAAATTAAAAAAATCGTAACATATTTAAATATTAAAATATTTAAAAATATTTAAAAAATTAAAATATTGATTTGAATTGAGTTTTGAAAAGAGTTTTGAATTATGTGTTTGGTTGTGAGTTTTGAAAAGTAATAATTATGTTTTGAATTGAGTTTTGAGAAATGGGTGTAGAATTATGATTTGAAAGTTCAAAACAAACAATACACTCAAATCAATGGGTAAAACTATAATTTGAAAACCTAACCAAACGGAGCCTAAGGTTCTGTTTGGTAGACCTTTTGAAGTTTAATTCTACCCCTTAGTTGAGTGTGTTGTTTGGTTATAGCTTTAGAAAATTAATTCTGCAGTCATTTTTCAAAACACTTTTCAAAACACTCACTTTTCAATATTATATGTCACATCACTCAATTCAAACCTTAGTTGCAGGAATCGTCCTAACAGGTGACGAATCTTCCTAAGAAACGCGATTCCGCGTTTCTTAGAAAGAAACGTGTAGGAATCGCGTTTCCGTAGAGAGAGAAACGCGATCCTGGCCAAGATGGGATCGTTGGTGAAGAAGAACAAAAACCCTAGCTTGTCGGTGTCACATACGGCGAGGAGAGAGAGACAGAGGAGAGAGTGTGTGAAGGAAGAGAGTGAGAAGACAAACCTTCGTCGAACCTTCGTCGTCGTAGTCGAACATCCAGTTGACTCGAAGCATCGATCGAACCTTCGACTCCAGTCGTATTGGACCTCGCGATCTACATCGCGATCTGCTCGCGTCGAACCTTCGTCGTCGTAGTCGAACATCCATGGCCATCGCGATCAGTGCTCACCTCCTTCTTCTTCTTCTTCTTCTTCTTCTTCTTCTCTCTCTCTCTCTCTCTCTCTCTCTTCGATCTGTGTTGTCTTCCCCCTCTCGTTTCTAACATATAGTAAGGCCAAGTTTGGCATCTACTAAATAATACAAAAAGTCAAAAAGTCACTATCCTATTTAAGTCACATCATTTTATTTAAATCACATCACCTCTCTAACACATCACATCAAACCCAACCCATATAAGCCAATAAGTTAAAAAGTGTACTTTTTAGAATATCCCAAACTAACCCTAAATATAATAAGTAATATAATAATATAATAAATAATATAATTTGTTATATAAATAATATAATAAATCTAATTAAATCAAATCTAATAAAAAAAAAATCTAATAAGATTTATAAAATAAATCATTATTTTACTATTTTTTAACATATTTTATTATTTTAATGTTTTTTATTTATAATATATATCAATTAAAAATTAAAAAATATATATAAATAAATTAAAAATATTATCTATAAAAATAATATCTAAGATAAAAATAATAAATATATTTAAAAATAATTATTTAACTCACCTTTATATAATAAATATATTTTAGAAATAACTATTAAAAATATATATATAGATATATATTATCGCGTCCCGAGGCGCTCCCAACCTAAGAAACTTCTATCAGTTCACGCTTTCCCGCTCCCGCTCCCGCTCCCGCTTCGTGCAACTAAGATTCAAACTCTTTTTAAAATTCATAAGTAAACAAATTTTCCACACTCAAATCATAATTCTAAAACTCACAAACTCAAAATACAACTCTATTCTCAAATCATAATTCTAAAACTCTACCAAACGCAACCTAAAATCCTTCAAAATCATATTGAGGTCACGAATAATGATACCTATGAATTTGCTATATATATGCATACTTAAAATTTAGTGAAGGGAGCTGCTAAATAACCGAAAAATCTCTCTCCACATTCACCGTCCTAACTTATATCCACAATCGCCATCTATACTTATCTCACACACATAAGAGTGTGTGCAGTAGTAGAGCCAGTATGGCAAACTGGGCTATATGGTGATAGGTTGGCTTGTTTTCCTCATCATCTCCAGCAAAACAAGCCCTTTGAATGCATTGAGAGATGTCCTTTTGAAGTGCCTACCGACATTTTAGAGAGAAATTTAGGTAGAAGATAATAGAGACTTTAGGGTTCAGAGAATGATATAGCATACCTCACTCGTATATATACACGAGGCGCAGGTTCTAGAAGATCCCTTTTTTGTGATTGATGGAATAATTTTGTTAGGCCTTGTGCAGTTAGAGTCTGCCACGTGGGCCTTTCCCCTTGTGCACAACTCCTCGGGATAAAGGTTACTGGTCAGTCATGTCCTTTAGGTGGGGTGGCAGGCAGTTTTATAGTAAGGGATCACCTTTGGTTTGTCCACATATCCCACGATGCTATGTAGGCTAGTTGAATATCTCGGTCCGACCAGGGAATTGCTCAGCAGATTGGGATGTTTAGTTGATCAGTCAAGGCTGTGCCAGCTAGGAGGTTGGCATTGCTGATGAGGGGCCTGGCTTGATGGTTTGCCTGGCTTAGCTTGTCGATTTCTCCTGGGGGGTTACCTTGATTGGTTGGACATTGCATTAATTGTGTATTCATCAAGTTCAATGACTAAGAGATAGTGAGACTTTTATTATTATCTTTTTTAACAAAGAGAGTTTCAACGCGGAACATAATGAAGTGGGGGAAAAGTAAGATGTTAATGGGGGCAAATTGTCTCGCACAAGCTATTGTTCAATGGCAATACATGTGGCTACATTATTTTTTCTAAATCTCAGTCTGGGCAATTTCCCCCCACTCACCCTGATGTGGCTCTGCCTTTGAGTGTGTTGATGTAGTGCTAACATGATAGCGATGTCATTCCAAGTTGATTCTAAGCTGGTTTACTGGTTGAAACCAAAGATAATGTGGTGGTCCCGGACTATGGAATAATTTTCCTGAGATCATGAAAGTAAGGGTAATTAAAGGTTGTTACTTTTACATGTTGATTGACTAAATTCACAATCCTTGTATATGCGAAACATAAATGTAAAGAGGGGTTGGGGATCTAGTCAAAATAACTTATTTCTGGGACCATTAAGTGCATCTAATTCTCTATCCCTGTACCTGTCTCTATCCATGCCATGCTCTTCTGTTGCCGCATTGCCAAAATCAAGGTACAAGAGAGACATGGGATCTGTGATGGTATATAGATAGATATCCAAGTGCAATAGCTTCTTTGAACATTATCCCTTGTGTTTTTCCAAACCTATACATATGTTACTAAAATGCTATGTCTGTCACCGTTTTGTATACTTGGATTCTCATGATTGGTTCTATGTTTGAAAATAGTCGTTAACAATAGTGAAGGAGGGAGACTAATATCTTGCCATGTACAATTGAAAAACCAAGTGGTATATAGCATTCTCAGTTTGTTAATAGTATCAAAATTGTTTCCAACTCTTGGGGAAAGTTGTTTAATTTATGAGAAATATATATCAGATCTGAAGAGTAGTTTCATGGCTGATGCCAAAGTATCTAGTTAAAGTTTATCTAAATTGTAGTTTATCATTATGGTTTACAAACCTTGGGAGATTGATATCATCATATTTGCCCCAAAAATAGTATGGATGTGGAAATAAGCTTTTGGATTTGTGTTTGGGATGTTCAATGTTAGTGTACGCAAAATGTGCTTGAACGAAGCGTGAATCAGTTATCTATTATCCATTTCATAGAAAAATTTGATTTTTATTGTGTCCATCTTGAAGTGTCACACAACTATCTCAAGTATTACTATCATTTCTGTTTTTTTAAACATAGTAGACCTTTCTTGGCTTTGCTGTGTCTTTTTCTGACATACTAAAACTCACATTGCAGAGTGGGGTGGAGAAGTTGTGGTCCATGGAGAAGATGGTCAGGAGCTTGATCTTTGGATGGGCTCTCCTTTGTTTGCTATTCTGAGATGATGAAACAGAAAGTACCAGTATCGGAGATTTTTTCTGTCTTCTGTTTCATTTACTTTTTCTCGTATTATTATTATTGGCTGTGTCATTTTTAGCCCATATTTATATGGTGCTGGGACTGGAGGACCTGTATTTGGACCACTCATTTATCAGTTGGATCCTTTAAGGAGATTTGTCACGGGAGCTTTTGTATTTTTATTTTGAATGGTTACAGTTTAGTGATCCAATTTTTTTTTTTTTTCCTCCTGATTTCATGTTTAGCTTCATGTTGTTCCATTGTATTGTCACCACACGAACTTGACATATATTACTTGGGATTAACCTGGTGGATGAGCTATCCTCTTATTGATGCAATATTTGAGTTCGAATTTTACTGATTCTGGTTTATTTCTCTTTTACTGATTGTATGAAACAGTTAAAATCGTGACAATTACAAAGTTTGAAGCAGTTAGATTTGAAATGGGTATGTTGGCACTCAGATAAGGGTAGTACAAAAATAAAATTGTGCAGCTGCAAAGTCCAAGGGTTGACAATGCTGGACTTGATGGTAGATATGCAGTGTTGTCAAACAGTTTCCTGGCTAGATGTGTCACTCACTCTATTTTACTTTGGGTTAGTCTTGCCTAGATGGTGCCACTTGCTCTATTTTACATTGGGTATGTAAATTTTGGTTCTTCTTGATCTTCCGCAAGCTCATGAGGTATATTCACTACAAATTTTTTCTTGCATATGCCAAATGTAAACTTGTAAGCTATATCTTTTTATGAAATGAAGTGATGTTCTTTTTCTTGCCAAAAAAACAAAAAACAAATATAAACGAGTAATACTAGAGATCTCAAAAATTTTATCAAATTTTTTACCAAATGTCTCATATGGGTGTGAGATTCACATGGGATCTACATAGTGTGGGTCTCACACCCATGTGAGACATTTGGTAGAAAATTTGGTTAAACTTTTGGAGTCCCTAACATTTTTCAATACAAATATAAGAAAACATTTTAATTCATATTAAGTTGAATGTAACATATGTTTTATTTAGGAGATTGCTCGATCCCTGACTGGAAATGGTTGACAATAATTTCCCGACACTCATTTGTAGTGAGGCATTTTGTATGTGTTCCTAAGAAAATAAATTTGTCTATTTTTTGAGGTCTTAGGGTTATATTGACTATATCTCCATCTCACTATAGTGTGAAGTTATTTAATAGCCTGACTTATCACGTGATTGTATATTCATCCTACTTGTCAAGAAAATAAAAAACAAAATGGTCTTTTATCCCTTTATTATTAAGACACACCACACATATGTTAAATTGAACCTAAATAGTATCGTATCTTTTATGCATAATAAGTGATGTAAATTTTTTTGTAAATCATAAAACATTTCCATTATCCCCTTTCAACCTTTCTAAATCAATAATTAATATTTGAATAATAAATAATGTTAGATCTTAAAATTTATTTAACAAATATTGTGCAGTTGAGTTTAATTTCAAGTAGTGTGAGTTGCATTGCATAAACACTGAAACCACACTTTGTTTGTGTAATTTTTGAGATGCCAAGCTTCATTATTGGGATAATAATTAGGGGTCGCCAATCCAGACCGGACTTATTTATCAATAAATTGTTCTTTAATTTTCAATAATAAATTTATCACTAAAAAAATATTTTTATAAAATACAATTCAATTATTTACTCTTGTCACATCATATTTTAATATAAACTAACACAAATAAATTAAAAATAAATCAAAACTAATATGCAAAAGCTAAAATGTGTCAATTATTTGATCATTTTGAAAAATTTCTTAATATCATTATTTGGGGTGTACTAATAAGTACACACTTTTTATCTTTTTATATTTTTTCCATTACATCACTTCTCTACTTTTCTGTATATCTTTTCGTAAAAAGTCAAAAAGTATACTTATTTAAATCATCCCAAACCACCCTCTAAATGATCATTCTACAAATAAAAAGCATACATATAAATTTTTAAAAAATTTTTCTTATTATCAAAACGAAGGTAGAATTTTTCATTAACAACTTAAGGAAATTTCGGGCCGGATGATGATTTGGTGAGAGCCTGGTGGGTTAAGCCCAACAAGCCAGAAGAAACCTGATCAAGGTCTGGTGGGCCAAAATTTTTATATTTGGTGTTTAAAAGTTTCTACATCACTCTTCAAAAGTTGGGCTCTTTTGTAATGTTTTTTTTGGGTTTGCCTATAATACATTTTTTTGCAATGGGCCGGAAGAAATAAGTTGTGGAGATGGGTATGTCTCACAAGACCACAAAAAATAACTTGAAGCTCGTTTGGCAACTCATCAAAGTAGTTTAAAAGTAAAAAAGAGATTAAAAAAAATCAAAAATCAACCAATACAAAAAGTTCAAGATTTTTTTCTATTTACTTTACTTTTTGCATACATTTTTGTAAAAAAATTAAAAAGTTATTCTAAACATATTAATTTTTTATAATCTCATATTTTAGATAAAAAATTTAAAAACCATTAAAAAAGTCTGTTCTCAAATGACTTTTATTTACTTATAAATCCTGAGTGAAATGTCTTAACGTATTTGTCCATTGTTTTGATAATGAGAAAATTTTGAGATTTTTAGATGTATGTTTTATGTTGTGGAATGATCATTTGAAAATTTATCTGATCATTAACTTCAGGATCATCATGGATTAGTTTTCAGTTGTCTAGATACGAGTTAACTCGAGCTCAATTAAGTTGGACTTGATGAGAAATATTTTGGATTATCAACAAAAAAAAAATGATCATTTGTCACTGGTAATAATATGGAGAAATTATCAAAGTGATAAGTGAGCAAAATATTTTAACTTTTGTTTGTGAGTTTTGATTTAATTTTAATTTTTTTGTGTTAGTTTGTATTGAAATATAATGTGAAAAGTATAAGTAATTGAATTGTATTTTTTAAAAATATTTTTATAATAATAAATTTATCATTAAAAATTAAAACACAACTTATTGGTAAGTTCGATACATAGAACCGGCCCACAACTTCCTCCAAAAAAACCACAGGCCTTGTCCATTACTACAAAAGATATATACAAAGTCCAGCTTGTAACGTTGTGAGTCCACGTAATAATGGAGAAACACATAATTATTTTGCTTACAAAATAAAAGAAAAAGTAATCATGTATCCTATTATTAAAAGGACATACGTTTAATATAGACCCAATTTCTTTGTTACCTTCAAAATAAATAAAATAATAAGGTGAAAAACTAAAGTATTTGGAAATTATTTTTTTATTTTTACGAAAAATGTGTAAAAAAAATAGGGTAAACTACCAATAGGTCCTACTTTGGAGACTTATTACCCAATAGGTCCTACTTTGGAGACTTATTACCCATTAAATCCTATTTGATAAATTTATTAAGTGATAAAGATAAATTTATCAGTCTTTTATTTTTATGAATAAATTTATAGTGATAAATTTATCAGTCTCTTTGTTTTTATGAATAAATTTTAGTGATAAATTTATCACTCTCTTATTTTTATAATGTTAAATTTATTAGTTAGGACCTGTAGGTAAATAAGTCTAGTTAATAGGACTAATTGATAAGTACCCTAAAAAAATATATATATATAATGAAATATTTAACCATTTTATATAATTTTTTTAATTTTTTATGACTTCTTAATTATATTATCTTATTTCCCAATACCCTAGTCTCTTAGAGAGAAATCTTTAGTCTCAAAGTTTGTAGTGTGAAAGCACACACGCACACATGGAGTTGGTACACTCAATAGCAGTAAATGCACAAATGGGCAATGGTACAAATACAATTCAATGCCCTATACAACCTTTTAAAGCAATGCTGGCATAAAAAATATATAGGTGGCTACAAATTTTGTGGTTCGAATGGCTCGAAATTGTCAAAACGATGTCGTTTTTGGTGCAAAATAAGTCAAAACGACGTTGTTTTGACAGTTTCGGACTATTCGAGCCACATAAATTGTGGCCACCAAATATTTTTCAAAAATATAAGGGGAAAAAAAAAACAATGTTACATACATACAATTTGTATATGAAAAATATTTTTTCACCAAAAAAAATATATATATGAAAAATATTTCAAATATTTAAGATATGATTCAAGTTAATTGAAAATACAAGTCCATCACACAAAATTTAAATATCAACCATATGCTGTGGGATGTTTTGAGAAGTTAGTAAAAAGTTAATTTTTAGTTTTTTTAACTTATTTTGTCTTTTTGTAGGTAAGTTATGTGAAAGGTGATGTGATTCAAAATTGATAAAAAATTAAAAACTGACTTTTTACTAACTTTTCAAAAAAACACACAATATTTTCTTGAAACATATTTATACATCAATTCTGTGCACGTATCTCTATTGATTTTTTAGACTTGAAAATAGACCATCTTAAATTGCTCGAGTAGTGTAGTATCTAGTGGGTGGCCTCTGTCACACTCATAAATATGCAAACTATTGATAGCACAACCACAAAGGGGAACCTTCCTTTGCCGACACTTTGTATTATTGTGCCCATTTGTGTAAGTGTACATAAATAATATATACTTATTTATATGTTCAGTTCCAATAAGCTTTTAATCAAAAAAATAATAAAAATAAAGTTCCAATAAGCTTTCTATTGAAACCTTAGATGCACTTTGAAATGCTCAACATGTCAAGCAAATTAAGAACACTTATGAGAATAAAATAAAGAAATGAGGGATCAAAAAGTCAATGAAATAAGGTTGATTCCCAAAACTAATAGGTCATTCCCCAAATGGATAATTCTTTAGACTTGGAATCTCTGTTATTGAATTTTTTATTTTTTTATTCTCAAATAAATAAATAAATGTCACTTAATCTATTTTTTTTCTTGCAGTGTCATGCAATTTTTTTTTAAAAATATTTTTTTTGTCTTGTTTAATTATGATCAATTAAATCAATCAAATTCATAGAAAGTGAATGCTAATAGAGTGAGATTTTTTTTAATTTTATTTTTACTAATTTGACAAATTATGATTAGTTCAAACAAAAAATTGAGTAGTGATCATTGACCACCAAAAATATACTCCTAGCACATGAAGCTAGGAGTAGAAGTCATGAGATTTTAACCAACTCAACTAAACAATTGTATGTTTAATGTTTGTGTGTTAATTTCTTAATATTATATTTGATTCATGAATTTGGGTAATAATTTGAAAACAAAAAAAAGAGAAATGTGAATAAATTATAAGTACATATCATTTACATTTCACACATCTTTTTCTTTTTTCTTTCTAAATTCTTAGTCAAATTCATAAATTAAACACAACCTAAGAAGGATAAATAATAGGTAAGCTATGAGAGTTGAAATTATAGTTCCCAAAGTCAACATTAGAATCTAGGCTAACAGTAATACTGTCTCAATTTCATCCTAGGAAAGGAGAAGGAAGATGGGCTTGGTATTAAACTATTCATAAGCATATATACTAGATCATATTCCCTATATTCATTGTTTATTTAATTTCAGTTTATTTACTATATACACATAACATCAATATTTAGAGTAAGGAAAATGATTTGTGGCACTAAAATTGTTGACACTAATGACACTAATTTTTAGTTTTTTTTTTTTTTTTTACCTTATATAGAAATTCGGGGCATTAGTGCCCCTGAATTTAGTGCCACAAATCATGGTCCTTAGAGTAATTATGAGCTTCCCTTTTAGGCTTATTTTGGGAAGATAGTAAAAAGTGATTTTTTGGCTTTTAACCAAATTTTTGGCTTTTTTAGACAAATGATTTGGGAAGTTGGTAAAAAGTGACTTTTGGCTTTTTTGATTAATATTTGTTTATGATGTCAAATCATAATCAAATGACCAAATTACCCCTATTTAGTTTAAAATATTACAACTTCACCCGTGTAACATATTTTGACTCATGAGGGGTAAAATTAAAAACCACCTTCCTAAATGAAAAAAAATTCAAAAAAATCAACTTTTGACTTTTGCTACCAACCAAAAAAAGTGGCTAAAAGCCAACTTCCCAAAACAAACCTTCAACTTATTTTTGGTCTGGTTTCTCAATATTTATATTTGTGTAAATTATACAGACTATCTTTGAGCATAGACTATTCAATTATCATAGAGTAGATCGATTAATCATTGAATATAGGCATACAAATTTGAGGTTATATAGATTTTCATTTTTAATGTGCTTGAGAGCTATGATGATGGAGAGGTGCCAATTAATAGAATGGCCAAGTGATTGCGTCTCAACAACCCTTTTGTCATATGGTTGTTAAATGTTCCTATCTGATGCAGAAAGAAAAAATATTGTGACAACTATTAAAGATTTTTTTTTTTTTTTTTTGGAATTCTTCTAAAATACTTATAATTATTAAAAATTTAAGAGTATGAAAGTCATAGCACATAATTTGATAATTATAAATGTTTTAAGATAAAAGAATTGAGAATATTATCGTATGTGGTGCCATTAATTTTTTTTTAAAAAAATTTACAAAAAAATTTGAATGCCACACCACACTGTCACTTAATCACGTAGTTTTATAGAAAAAATTTCATTGATTTGTTGATTGAAGTAAGTTACATTTTTAAATTTAGGTGCTTAATTTCTATACTTTTTTTTTATATTTTGTCTTAGGTTTTTGTTTTGTTAGTTTTATATTTGCTTATTAGAAACATTGAGATTGTTTGATGAAATTCATAATTATTAAATATAATCTTAATACCAAATCATTAGTGCTTAAAATTTTAAGAAACTTCATAATGCATTAGAATTGATAAGATCTTAGCTATTGATGGATTTTTATATTAAAGTAATAGGCTCACAAGTCTATCATATCATTATATATATATTTTCCGTATATATTTTTTTGTTTTAATCATTACTCTTAAAACTCTCTTTTAGTTATGATCTCATCTCGCGTATAGAGAGACAAATAGATTGAGAAACAAGATATACAAAGAGAAGCAAAATACAATGTACAATTATAGAAAAGGGTTAATTCTCATTCATTTTGTCTCAAACCTACCTAGTGGAGTGAGTTCTCACTCAAATCCCAGTCTTGTGTGTGAATATCCTCTGTTATTCTTGTTCACAATTTTGTTTGCATTGATAACTCTTTGTACTACAAAGGACCCAACTGCAAAAATTAGTTGGAGGTGTACTATTACTACTGGAAATGATGAAGATGGGCTAGCATGAAGGTTTCTAGGGATTTTGTTGAGTAGGTCAGTTACCATATTTGTTCCATATATTATTACGTATAGAATGGTGCTAATAACAATCTTACAGGTTGTCTTGAAAAATTATAAAATATCAAAATATTTATAATTTCAATATATTTTTTTACATATTTCAAAATACTTTTACACATCCCAATACATTTTTTTTATATATATATATTTTTCAACACTAATAACAACTTTAAAGATTATTTTTAACATTTTATCTCATGAGATTCTCCCATACCACAATCCCCTCCATCAAACACAACAACAACAACAAACCCTAGACCCAATTAATATGCACACACCATGAATGAGAATGAATGGACCTTACCTACCTCAAAAAGAGAAGCTAATAATGTTAGCCTCCCTCATCAATGGGGGAATTTGACCATTCAGGGACATCATCATGGTAGGGGAAGCTTCAAACCCAACCAATCCCTTTTACTTCTTCTATTTACACAAAAGTTAATTACAAAATTAGACACAGATATCTTATATGGGTGTAGAGTCCACCTCATGTGAGAAAATAAGTTTAATTTTGTTAATCGATTTTTATATTTTTAATTTTTTTAATATTTATTGTCAAAAATTAAGTCTATGTCCAATCTACTCCTCGCATACTTCCATCAAATGAGAGAACTAAAGTGGGTGTAATTTTTTCTTTTTATTGGCAAATGCTAGGAACACTCAAGACACAATCTCAA
Source organism: Camellia japonica (assembly GCA_030407325.1). NCBI lineage: Eukaryota > Viridiplantae > Streptophyta > Magnoliopsida > Ericales > Theaceae > Camellia > Camellia japonica. Next base: position 26,078,838 of record JAPPVO010000024.1, read on the forward strand.
AATCATGTAAAGTCAATCCAATAATCAAAATGCATTAGAACAAAAAACTAAAATTTAAGAACAGAAGATTGTGTGCTAGTGTTTGCAATATTCATAATGAATTGCAGGTAGTGTGGGGGATAAAGAAGAGGAAGACTGTGTCTGGAAAAGCAGGTAAAAATGAAGGAGAGAACAAAGACACCTGATAGAAAGATTATCAAAGAAAAAAGAAAGATAGGGAAATCACATGGGTGTTGCTGGGAAGCTTTTACCTCGTGCCTGTGATGCAATGATATTCCCCCCACACAAGTTATGCCTCAAACAATGCAAATCAACTTACTAAAAAAATAAAAATAAACCTTCAAATCAGACAAATCACCTAAATCTTTGAATAATTTTTCAGAGTACATAGCTTTATTGATATTTGTTTAATGCAGACTTGGGAGTTTGGCTTGGGTCAAATGGTCAAAGAATGGTATATAAAAAGATATAGTATAATATTCAACAGAGTTGCAAGAACTGAGGACCCCAAAAACACTCTGCTACTTGACTTTCCAACAAATGCTGTCAAGCACAATGAAAAAGAGAGCTTCCATGGAGAAGAGGGTACAATACAAAGAGGGAAAAAAAATCAGCATTCAAATAGAGTGCACTATACAATTCAAAGAGGACCAAATCAACTTTCCCTTACTACAGGTTAGAGGTTCGACTCGTGTCAAAGATGAGAGTGATTGGCAACGCACTTTCAACTTATATATGTATAACTCGATACCTTCATAAGTAATATGTATAACTTGATACCTTCATAAGTAGGCTAAATATATGAACTGTAAAACTCTATTTTAGCAAGTATTCAACGGATTATAGAGCAGACAGGTCCTGGATTGTATATTCACCATTCAAGGAGATGTAAATGTACAATTCACAAATATAAAAATGAAACAGATGAGGGCAAGATGCTCTAATCTTTCTCTACATCCATAAGCATTCAATATCTCATAAGACACAACTTTCTTTTTACATCAACCAGAAAACCACACCAAAATTAACACAAATAAAAACACATTAGAATTAGAAAACTAAAGACATTAGTTTCAATCCATGTAGCAGCAGCATTCTTCATGTCGATGCTACTGCTGTATACATTTAAGCAAAAGAATTGAGTAGGATCAAATAAGGTAAATGGTTCTGCTGTACCAAAGCTTCACCACCTTCCTCCATGCATGGAAGGTAAAATAAAAACAAACCTCCACTGCTCCATCATCCACTAATCCATTACTAGGAAAACCGAGCTCCAACTCCATAGTTGGATTCTGCATTGAGAGTATAAAGATTCATCCAGGCACCGTAGAACCTGAGAATGATTATGCTCTATTTACAGATTGATAAGAGGCATACCCTGACTCATATTATAAAATTCCTCAATGAATCTAACTCCTACGTTTTCATTTCTGATGTGTCAGTCAATTAACACCTACGTACTGTATAAACAATTGCCCTAATTTTTTTTTTCTACCAATTGTTAGACTTCCATCTTCCAAACCACGTTATCAGTGTTGCTGTCATGCGGCTTCTCCAGAGCTGCAACCTTGGCCCGATGGGTTGCAATGGCAATTGTGCTCTTTCCCCTTTCATCCTGAGGTAGTTCACAGGCTTCGCTGATCGAATCAGCCCTCAAGTCAGCTGGAGGGATGAAACAGTCCACAGACAAGCCCGGAACATTGAACGCGACCTCTTCAATTGTCCAAGCTTCTTCCATCCTTGTTTTGGTATGGCTCATTGCCATCTCTCCAAATCTAAAAAGGGTGACCACAGAATGCCCAGAATGAGCAATCATGATCCCTTCAACAGGCCTGTAATCGTCAAGGAACGAATTGATTGTGGTTTCCCAATAGACTGCATCGCCACCATTGGATTGGATGCGGGTAAGATGAGAATCCTCCATGTGAACAAGAAGACCTGTCTTCTGGCTAAAGTAACCAAACAAAACATGCCTTATGATCTCTGCTGGGCCCTCACTTCTTGCCTTCAAGGTTAGAGGGTCAGCACAGAGCTTTAGGATAAAGCAATCCTCGCCATTGATCTTTTTCTCTCCAATACATCTTGCATCGGCAAACATACTAGCGGTGGTTCTGGGGTCAAGACCCTGTAAAAGGACATAGCCCACATCAAGAAATGATCGAATTACTAAAATTCAAGAGCCCAAGCAAGCACAAGAAGAAGAACTCTGTTTCACCTGAAGGGCACGGCGTAAAGGTCTAACCGGGCCTTTTGCAGTACGGGCACCAAGCCAAGGGGTGTGCCTCCAGACAAGCTTACCATTGCAGCCTGCGCGAACCTTGCTCCCCCCCACAGCAAGCTCAACATACCACATGTCTGGATTCATCTGCCAGAGGACAAATCCACCTGACTCGGCATCTCTTGCCACATTCCGATTCTTCACTACCTTTGATGCAGTTTCAAACTCAGAAGCCAACATCTTCACCTTTCCCATGGCATATGCATTCCGAATGGAGTTCTGCAACTTTTGCCCTCCTGATGCAGCGGTATATTGCTGTAATATGTACTGAGCGGACGAACTTTCCTGCAGTAACATGGCAGATTCATGACAAGGCATTAAGAAAACAGAGGTTGAAAAAGCACTATAATCAGAGCAAGCTGCTATGCAAACTACAGTTCAATTTTTTGTTCCCACTGAAAAAAAATCACACCTTCCATTTGCTTGATGAACTAAAAAGTTGTAACAAAACAAAGAAAGAAAAACTCCAGTTTAGGACACCTAAAATCCCAAAACTACAATCAACTAAGCTAGAGATGGGTTTTAATGTTTCACAAAGAAAAAAATAAAAAGAAAACGGAAACACATTATTTACTTGCCCTTTCCCAAGCTTTCTGAGTAACCAAACAGAGGATCATAACCAATTCATTAAAACACAAAAAGTGAATGATTCCACTGGCCCTTTTTCTTTACAGCAGAGGTTAAAAAAAGGCAAAAATAATGTTTATGCCGATTGATTCAGTCCGTTTTTAAGAGAAAAATTCCCAAATTTATCATTTTTACGAACTAATCTAAATTACCCAAAACCATACGGTGCAATCTAAGGAGGAAAAAAGAAAATTTCATGGAGATAACTCATGAAATTGAATAACAATATAATTTCCTTGAAGTCTACTGCCCAAATTTTAGGAGAGAGAGAGAGAGAGAGAGAGAGAGAGACTATACCCAAAACAGAACTCCAAAAACATGTAAGAGACAATGTGTGTGCGTGAGAGAGAGAGAGAGAGAGAGACATACAATGGGAGTGTCCTTGATGCAGAGGTGAGGCCAAGGGTCATTGGTGCTAACTTGCACAGGGGAGAGAGGAGCACCCAAAACACCGAGCAACAGTCTCAGATCAGACCGCTTGTAAGCATTCGAAGCCACTGATGGAGTCCTCGAAAGCTGCCCCTTCATCCACTGCCCTAACCCTAAGCCGCGCTTCGAATCCCCGATTTCGCCTCCATCCGGATCCGGACCCTCCATGACGGGCCTTAAGCTTCCGGATCTCCCGATCAACGGCTCCGGATTGGCCACGTGGTGGTGATGGTGCTTCCTCCGCCGAAGCAGACCCGACATTGGCGACCCAGTTCGCGCCGGACTCTTGGCCCGCGACCTCGCCGGCGATAAGCCTCGCACTACTTCTTCCTTTAAAGCAGAAAAGAATCCCTGTTTTCTCTCCATTTTTAAAGTCTGAGATTTTTTACAGAAAACAAATCGATCTCTCTATAGAGAAGAAGAAGAAGAAGAAGAGGAATGCGAGTGAACTCTCTTCATAGACGAATTTTCTCTCAGATGATCGAAGCGAGGTAGTCACTTTTATGAACTGAAATCCAAAAAATCTTTAGTTCATCAGACAGAGAGAGAGAGAGAGAGAGAGAGGTTGTTGGTGTTTGGCTAGTGAGAAAAGGTAGTTTTCTAGGAGAGAGACTTGACAGTGGAGAACAATACTATAGTGAGAAACTGGTTCGAGTATACAGATTTCGAAGAGAGAAGAAAAAAGCGTGAGATTTTAGAGTGTGCGCGCCGCTGAGTGGGACTATGGAGTTGTACAAATGTTGAGAGTGAAGAGTGCGGAGATGGTATGTCACGCGTGTGTGTGGAGCGTGAAGTGTGAGCCCGATCGGTTTGAGTTTTTTTTTAAAAAATATTTTTTTGTTAGTTTATTTTATAATATTTTTTTAAATAATTTATTTTAAAATATTATACTTTTAATTTTGATTGAATAAATTTGAAAATTTTAAAAAAAAAAAAATAGAAAAGAACAAAGAAAAGGTAAATTATACTAACTTTTTTTAAAATTTAAGTTTCACAAATTTGATATTCTTGCCATCTCAATTTATTTATTCATTATAGGAAATCTAAGTTATTAAGGAGACATGCAATAATTATATTTTAATTTAAATTTTGAAATATTTTTCTCACTATTATCCTTCTATTTGAATTTTAAAATATGTTTATAAAGATTTATAAGGGGTAATTTTGAAAATTTAACAAAATTTAATATCTCAAAATAGAAAGTGAACAAATATTTTAGGATAGACTAAAATGGAAAAGTGGATCAAAAAAATGAGACCAAGGGAGTATAATTAGAGCATCTCCAACGGTGACTCAAATTTTTCACCAAATTTGAGTAAAAAATGACCCATTTCACCAAATTTTTTAACAGATGCTCCAACGGTTCACCTTTCACCAAATGTGTTCCGGGACAACCGGGTGGTCGACCGGCCGGTTGACCGGTTAGGCCAAAAAAATTTTTTTTTTTTTTTTTTTTGAATTTTTTGAACTTTTTTTTGAACTTTTTCCGGGACGACCGGGTGGTCGACCGGTTAGGCAATTTTTTTTTTTTTTTTTTTTTTACGGTTTGAACTTCTTTTCCTTGAACTGTTTGAACCTTTCACTGGTTGACCGGTTGGTCAACCGGCTCCTCTTTCCAACGGTCAGGAACAGTGTTTTGATGAATTCATTACTTCGTCGTCGATCTGATGAAAGTTTTGATGAAATCTCATTTTGGTATCAGGTTTGGTGAACGGTTGGAGCCATGAATAGTACCGTTTTCATCAAAATTTGAATTTGATATCAAATTTGCTAAAGCGTTGGAGATGGTCTTATACTAGATTTTTTTAATGTTCTAATTCTTATAATATTTGGTTATATTTTCATTAGAAATTTGTTACTTATA